>JARFIY010000355.1:5045000-5209642 GCA_036346155.1 Sinelater perroti | reverse complement strand
CGCATTACTGCCCCAGTGCTATCGCAGACGTCCGTGTGAGCGCCAAACACGACGCTTTCATCACGTCGTTTCGGCCTCAAAACATTAATTAAAAAATGATTTGAAAACACAATCTTACGTACTTTTTTCTCAGCTTTCCAATGGTACCATAATTTTTGCTCTATAACCTCAAAAATGTAAAAGTTTGAAAAAACGTTACATCTTTTTATCTTCAGTTTTTTTAATTTTTTAGACCATTTAGATCGAAAGACCAGACATTTTTACATAAATATAAGTAATAAAAAAATAGGTTTTTGTCCAGTATTTAAACGACAAACACGAAGACGCGAGTCGCCGCGGACCGCGAATGCCAGCAACTTCGACTATATTCATAAAATTATTTAATAAATAAATTACTGCTATCAACATATCAACTGTTAATTCGTTTTCAATGGCTGTTGTTTACATTATTTAGTGAATACAGTCGAAGTGATTCGTGTTCGTCGTGGCCATTGGTTTGTGTGCGTGTGTGTGTGTCTGTCTGTCTGACGGTCTGTCAGTAAACAGGATATCTCGAGAACCGTAAGAGCTAGAGACTTGAAATTTGGTATGCAAGTTACTTGTAGGTAGCGGACGAAGTGCGAAGCTTTTGGTAAAAGTCGGCCGAGTCGTTTTCTTGCAAGGTCGCAAAATCGGTGGCGAATCTAAACGGTTGAAGACAAAAAATTTATGAGAATAAAAATGATTTGTTATGATGAGATAAACATGAATTTAAAATAAAAGTTGGTAAAATAGGAACTCGAAAAAAAATTGAAGCTCAGGATTTTTAATATACCGGGTGTTCATAAAATGTTTCGGGAAATTTATATTACCGGATAGATCAGATCGAGACGAACAAAAAATTACAATAAAATCTTTTGATCCGAGGTCAAATAAATAAGTTATAGCCGATTAAAAATTAATTAAACGGACCAATCACAGCGCGCTCGGAGAGCTTCCCGGCCGACTGCGGGAGGACGGGGGGGGGGGCGCTTGGCCGCTAGGAGGGAGCACACAGGCGATAATAGGGAAGGCTGTGCCACCGAGCTCGCACGGTTACCTTCAGTGACGTAGCAAAATTTTAAGTACGAGTCAATTATTGTCGTGTACTGTTTATTTTAATCAGCTTTCGAGTGTTAGACTCGCGCCTCGTCCTTTTTTAAATTAACAAATTTTTAGACGAGATCGACCCGGTATGATTTATAATAATAGGATAAGGAAAGTCGTGTGATGTTCACACCAGATTTTTTATATCCAAACAAAATTTACTTTCTGAACACGTCTTATATTTCCTATAACTTTAAAATGTTCTGTATCAAGGGATGACATTGTTGTTTAAGAAATTACCACCCTTCTTTTGTAACTCATTTGGAGAAGAAATTGGGCATCTACTCCCGGCACTAGTAACACACAGCTGCTTGCACCTCCTAACAGTACTAATCTTTATACAGACGTTGGTATACAATAAATAGTACCCATATGTTAATGAGAGTTAATAGGCGTTCAATTCTCAATCGTTAATAACTGAATGACATATGAATCGTCATATGATATACAACCACAAGAAGCTTTACCAATAGTTGATTATAATGCCCCAAAAGAAACGGACATTATAGCACAGGCTCTATCACCAATTTATGATTTGTGAAGTACAATAAGTTGCCATTAAGTACACATTATATAATTATGTTATAATATCTACATTTTATGTTTTGTAAAGCAAAATAAATTGTCATTACGTACATATTATTATATATGAACGGTGCGGGGAAAAGGGAGATAAGCCATTTAAATTTTTATTTTAAAATTTCAAATTTGTAATTTTTTATTAGACTGAACGATCAGTCCATTTTTGGGAACATAAGAAATAGTAGAGATGGCTTGCCTCTTTTTCCTTGCACTCCTAGTATGCTAATTCGAAAAACAAATACTTACCTTAATAAATTCTTTTAAAACATCGAAAATTGCATCGAGAACTTCCGGTATAAATTTTGAAAGAGCAGGTCTTGAAACACGGAACTGCTGGTGAAAATTTCGTAAGCTATATCTAGTTGCAAGGTATGAGAGGGTTATTTCCAACTTTATTCGGCTGGGTGTAGCTTCTCTCATTGTTGTATCGGTTCGTTGTATTTGTGGCGATATTTTCTCCAACAGTAAATTAAAAGAATCTGGAGACATTCGCATACAATTTCGGTATTCGGGAATGTCCTCTAAAGCCAGCTCCTTAAAAAGCGTACTTGAAGCCCCACGCGCGGATTTTGTAGCCAGCTATTTTCTTACCCATATTTTGTTGGCACGTTTTCTTCCGATTTAAATTATTTTCATCAATTCTTTGTACAACACTTTAATACACGTCTTTAAACACTTTTTGATCAAATGCTTTTACAATATAGTGCTCATCTTTGCAAGAAAATAAGAGAAAAAACTCGACTACTTAAAATTGCCTCTAAACCGAGTGGCGTATACAGGTTAAACGGTGTATACAGGTTAAACACCAATTTTAGCGTGTAGACGCCACTATCCCTGTGAAACACGTGCCTCCAGTACTATCAGCGTCTTGTAAAGCAGCCTTTATCTAAATTTTACGTAAGTAAGTAGATGACGTAAGTGTTCGAGTAATTCGCAAGAAAATGGATACAGCCGCTGGAGCAGGCCAGGCAGTTGCATTGTTTATAGAGGGCCTCAGTCAGAGGGCTGTAGCAAATCGATTAAATCTGAATCAATCAGCTGTGTCGAGAGTGTGCCGTCGGTACTGGGAAATCGGTGGCTACGTCCGTCGTCAAGGAGATAGCCGTAGGCGCGTGGCAACGAAGAGCGACAATCGATTTCTCTTCTCAACATCCATCAGAAATCGACATGTGACTGGCGTTTTCAAGCAAGAACTGAGTGCTGTTAGAGGTGTGCTCGTCAACGCTTGGACACTGAGGAGAAGACAATGTAGCCAAACTGACCCCAAAAAAGGCAGCTACGGATTTCAAGTTGGCTGTAGTCCAAAAGAAAAGGAGAATGGTATTTGCTTGCGAACATTTTGATTGGGACCTCGGTCATTGCAGCTAGATATTCACCGAATGTGCGTACATGGCAACGGCAAGAGACGTTGGGTCTGTAGAAGACCAGGGGAGCAATTTTCTCATTGCTGTATTCATGAAACTCTCGTATATAAGTAGAGATGGCTCTGTTATTTTTCGTGCCTAGTGGAGGACGCGGAAGAGGTTTAACAGCGAACCGCTACATCAGGGACATTCTGGAGGACTATGTTGTTCCGTTTGAGGGATTTGTTGATGAATACTTCATACTAATACACGGCAATGCACGATACCACACCTGGCTCGCGTTGGTACACGGAATATGAAATGGCCTCCGTTTAGCCCAGCCTTAAATCCAATTGAGCATGTTTGGGTTGAGCTTAAGCGGAGAGTCTGGACCAGATATCTTTCACCAGAGACAGCATAGAAACACTCTTCCGATCCATGCAAAATCGCTTGGAAAGTGCAATTAGGAATAGAGGTGCTAACATCATCTATTGAAAAAATTATTAAATTAATTTCAACCGAGGATTTTATTTTTTTAATCACCTTTTTTCTTTCAACTATTTTGTGTTACACATATTTTTAAGTATACCTATGTGTATACCTTGTGCAATAAAAAATGGTTATACAAAAAAGTAGTACATGGAGTACTGAGTTCTTAACTTCTTTTTAATATATTGTGATCGATAAAGTTGAAAGTATTTACTATAATCCTTTTTGGTTCTTGCTTAAATTAAAAAAATATCACACTATATACAAGTTACAAATTCACAACATGCTTGCTTGTGGAAACTATTCAGTAAGTATGGAAATTAAAAAAGAGTTTTTTAGATTTTTCTTTAGAGTCTAATGTAACATT
Source organism: Sinelater perroti (assembly GCA_036346155.1). Lineage (NCBI taxonomy): Eukaryota > Metazoa > Arthropoda > Insecta > Coleoptera > Elateridae > Sinelater > Sinelater perroti. The sequence goes on along the minus strand of JARFIY010000355.1, from coordinate 5,205,736 downwards.
CAGCATATTTGTAAAAGCACAAGCTGATTAATATTTTGAGGAGCATAACAAATTGATGTGCTTGGTGTAGAAGAGTATTAGAATTAAAAGGTTAGGTATCATCTTGTGGGGCTAACTTTATATTTAGTTAATATTTTAATAACTTACTTAATATTTTTGTTTCAAAAATTAAGTTGAACTGGACGTAGAGTTTTTTAAACTTTAATATTTATTCTATAAATCGCATAGAGTTGTTATAAATTTGTATGCTAATTTGATATATTTTGGATGATTTGCTGCTTCTTTTTTGTTGGAGCACTGCAACTTCAAGGACTTTTTGTGCTTGCTAACATGCAACTTAATACTACGATGTCACACACGTCTATGGGTTTCCAGTGAGATTTGAACTCGCCTGCGCTTAGTTCGATAACAAGGCAATGGTCGTGACCACTGCGCTAAGAGGCGGCCCAAGTTATTATTAAAATATGTATCTATTTCAGATTGTTTATTATTATTTATATATGTATTTACTATTAAAATTTTTATTCTTGTTTTTCATATTTTCGTTATTTCTTCTACTTTACCATTTTTTTTATCCGGATTATAGAATATTTAGGTTTAATTCTAGAAACCATTGGTTGAAAAAATAAGAGATAGTCCATAACATTATAATTTATATACATTAAAGATTATTGTCTAATTCTTATAATAAACTGTTTTTTTAGATATGTATATTTAATTAATGATGTAGTTATCGGTACAAAATTTTTTTGACTCTGTTAGAGTTTGAAATTGTGAGAGTACTGGAGTGGATATATACCAGAGCAATCTGATTGGTTTTCAAAAAGTGTAATATATTATAATTACACTACATTAAAATAATACTGTTTTAAAATTACGTATAAGCAATAAAGTATAGGTGGATAACATAAATGTACATATTACTTATTTAAAACCATTTGTTAGCTTTACATTAACAAAAGCCTCTTAAAATAAAATTCAAAGATTGTTTTTAGTGGTGCCTCAATTATGTTACAAATTGTAATCTTGGTTCCACATTATCTTATTCTAGAACAGAAGTTTCCACCAAGTGCTATTTTTATTTGAAAATGTTATAAAGTGGTTCCTTTTTGATGACTCTTTTTGTATAATCGTCAGTTTATACCAATTTTTATGAATTATAACCGCTAATTTTAGACGCAATTTTACCGTTTACAGAAACTCTCGTATTTTTTTAATATAAAACATCTCCAATTATTAAATAAATAGTCCAAAATTTTTATCTTAATATTAACTTAAGCATCAAAATAATATACACATAATTGTTTTCATTCGATGAGAAGAAGTTTTGAACCTAGCGGTATTGTAAAGCAGAATTGCCTAAGCACAGCTGTAGAAGCAATTTCAGTCTTGAGAAGGCGCCGCACAACGCAAATATTTTCCTCGCTCACGCTTGTCCTTGAGTAACAATTTTCATCTAATTCTCGTCTTTCCAAGAATTGCCTATGACACTCGTATACTTGAGTTTTCTTAAGAATGTTTTCACCAAACTGTGCCATAAGTGATCTTAAAATTCCGGACGGTTTTACGTACTCTAACATGAAAAACTTAATGATAACTCGTTTCACAATGAACAAAGGCACCTATTGCTCTGACATTGTAGTGCTGATTAAAGAAGCGGTAGTGATAATCCGGCTGTTGTGTTAATAGAAGCTAGTAGTCGGGTGTTTATCTAAATATCAGTATTAGTAAATTAAAAACACAAGCGCGAAATAAGAAGTAAAACAAGATAAACAGTTCTGCGGATAACGGATCGAGGATATGTTCCCATCCACTAGTAATTTCGGAGCGCTCACAGGACCGACTGTTATTACAAACGGGCATTCGTATTACCACACCAACAGTTTTTATGCAAACACAACAAAGTTTATGTGTAATTTGTATAACTCGACAATTTTAACCTTCACAGACGCCAAAAGTTATGGAAATTTACACCAGCTCAAGAAAAAGCTGGCGGCTCAGTAACAGCTGGTAGGAGATACACAGTAACAAAAGTAAAATAACCTTACCGTAAAAAGACGCAACTTACGCATATCTAATACCGGGTATTGAATCAAACGGCGATACTGACAAAAACCAGAAAAAAAATACAAAAACCACCCTTCACTTTGTACAAAATGTAATTGACTATCTACAAATAATAATTAATTTAAAAAATATTGTAGAACCTTGCAAAATAATACATTAAAAATAATCTGTAAAATTCCAGATACATACAAAAAATTTATAAATCATATCAATGACATAATAATCTATCACACCTACTAAATAAAACTGAAAGTGCTTACCAACACGTATCAAAACACCTCCACCCTACCGTCCCAGTTGATAACATAAAATGTAAACTAAACAGTTACGGGCATAAAGTCCGAAATATTATAAGTAGTGAAAAATTAAGAAAATGTTGCAAGTATTTTTTATTGACTTAGAACTGGCAGTTAACAATAAAGAAGTACACAAACTAAAATACTTACAAAATAAAAATATGAATACATACCCTAAACGGTTCTTTGCCTGCGTAAAATGTGGAGGAACACATAATAGCAAGATGTGAAAAAAACAGACATACCAGCAACTTGCCCATTGTGTCTAAAATGTTAACTATACTAATGGTAAAGATTGCTCAATATACCAAGAGTTACAAAAAAATTAACGATAATATACATCAAAGAAATAAAATAATTCCACATGCAACAACCAACCACTTCTAACACTCAGTCAGGATTACAAAGAAACTAATAAAGAATCAAAAACACACCATTTGTTAACTCAAGCTTGTTATATAGCCAAGAAAATATTAACACAACACAACATAGTGGAAGTACATAAATAGTAGATATAAAAATCAGCAATTTTTAAAGAAATTTAAATCTATGTTCAATCAATCAATCCAACGGAATGGCGTGCTCTTAAACATGCTCTCAACAGTCATCTCAAAACTATCACCCTAATAGAGAAATTATTAAGGATGGTCTTATAGAAGGGCTTCTGTATCAATATGATGAAGTAATCACATTCCTTTGACTAAACTATATAGAGACATTATTGGTATCGAATACTCACTTCAGAAACAAAAGTTTTATACGTATTCTCTACTACACTGTTTATCATATTAACCATTTTAATAGTACGGCCCACGCGGGTTCTTCCATTATCATCAAAAATAAAAAAAATTAAACATTTTAAGCTAGCACAATATAAAACACACTTTTCTCAAGCTGTAACTGCTTAAATTAAAAAATCACAAAACTTTCTTAATTTTTCAGTAGCTTACCATCCCTTCAAACATCGAATAACAAAAGTGTAATTCTAGTCCTTTTTTGAAAAACTTGATTTAACGTTTATTGTTGGCGGAAACTATAACACTAAAAATATTATATCAGAGTTGAGATTAATAGCTCCTGGAACATAGAGGTGTGTAACGAAATAAATGATAATTGCTATATTTGCTCAACTGATAAGGAACCCACATATTGCCTTACATATACTAATAAAATTCTTAATATTTTAGATTTTTGTATTAGGAAGAACATTTCAAAAAATTTCATTGGGGTACTATCAAATTAACCTGTCCCAATGGATTATTCCTCTGCTATTGCCACTATTAGCACTGTATTTATGAAAGGTAATTGTACTAGAGCCTGTAAGTAAACTTGCACATTATCATTTTGTTGATTTGAGTATGGCTTATAAACTTCTGATAGATGCCGTGCATATAACTTATTGATCGGTTTTTGGTAATGCACGTTGTTCGTTCCGTAAAGGTGTTACTAATGCTCGCGCCTTATTTATATGCATCTTTAAATTGAGTACTAACTTTTTAATTAACATGATAACGAAATAAATCCCAGTAGTTGTTACTGTTGGTTAGTCTAAGTCTAAGTATTTTAGTGTTTTTTACCGAAAGGAAGCAAGAGATTAATTATCTGCAAAACCAAAGGGCAGCTGTCGAAAGCTTTATAACTGCTGAAATACTTGCAAGCAAGAAACTACAACCTACAAGCCTAAATAACTTAAGTTTGTTCGAATTGTGTAAATTCCAAAACATGCTGTCCAGTACTTACGTTAGTTACTATCGTTTTATTATATATATATTTGTCTATGACTTCACATATTGTATTGCAGCTTTTTTAGATACTATTCAACTTGTTAACAAGTTTTGGCTCAGAGGATCACTGTTTAAAAGTAAAACTAACTTCCCTCATCATTATTTTCAAATATTTGGATCAAATCTGAATGATAAACATTTACAAGTAAAATTTAATGTTAAAATATTTCAAATCTATTTTCTAAGATCCAAAATACCTTAAGGTATCACTACTGTACCTACTGCATGCCTTAGATTTACCAAATGCACCGTAAACGGAAAAGAAATGTTTGCTGTTGATAAGGTCATCCCATTTATCGATAGATATCCTAATGTTGCTAAACATAAATTAAAAAATAATGTATATTGTTTGAAAAACTTGTTAAAAAAGTTGAGGACACAAGGTGAGGAACGGAAGTCAAAATAGCTCACTTTCACACTAAATCGTTGCTCATGTCTAGACAATTCACCCATTCTATAAATCAATAAAGAAACATACATAAGGCCGCTTTTGAACACTAAACCTACCTGAAAATAACACATCAAAGTTAAAAGAAAATAGATGTATTCAAAAATAAAAAATCCACTAGCATATCGAAACAAAATCTCCCATGTTACTTGAAAACAAAATTTTTATTTATAAAACGACAATAAAGCATGTATGTACATATGGCATGGAATTATGAAGATACTATTGTAAATCTAATGAGAATATTATCCAAAGTTTCTAATTTAAGATATCACAAATTATGACGGATGCCTTTGGTGCATCTAAAATAAAAATCTTTGCGCCGACCTTAAAATTTTATTTGTAAGTGAAGTGATCCCAGAAAGTTCTGCAAAACACAAAGACACGCTACCAGCCTATCGTAATCAAACAATGAAATTACTATAGGTTGACGTCTAAAACGGAAATGGGAACAGAATTTAATCTAAAACTCAATTAACTCATTTATCCCCAACTTCTAATTTATAGAAATAGATGCATCAGTTGCATTATAAGCTCTTGTATCACGCTTACTATAATATACTACAGAATCTAATATATACGACGTGCGTTCAAGTTCGAAAGTCTCAATTTTTTGAAAATGTAAATACTTATCCAAGAAAATTGAAACCTCTGGTTTTTTTACACTTTTTTTACATCATCGTCATGATCTCATGTTTGTTAAGAATACTCCTTTAGGAGTGTGCTTTGCCCACTGGAAAATTTCTGATACAACAGCGGCTTTATTGGAAAATTAGAAAAAAGTGTTCTTTATGATCGGAAATTTATAGCGATATTATGTGTTGACTTGTCCTGAGACATCGCCACCAGCCTTGAATTCGTCAGTCAGCATACTTTGAAAAAAATTTCCTGAATTTTAGGTCATCACACAAAATGTAATTCACAGATCATATGAAAATGCTAAGTTTAGAGCTGATATTATGCACACCTAATCGACGGTATTTTATAACAACTGGCTTCACTCGCGCAATCATGGTTTCGCATCAGCCGGTTCGTGGCCGAGGCTGCTCCGGTTCATTGTCACACAACTCTCAACCTTAGCACATTTTTTACATCCATAACGCCTTCAGCGTATGTTTGACTCAATTGGGGATAAATTTCAATGGGGGTTTCACCACGCAAGAGAAGAAAACGGATGATTACACGTTTTTTTTTTGAATATTAAATGTTGCCATTTGAAGTATGGTGCAAAACTTACTGTAATAGCGGTAATTCGATCTGTATACATTGTATATCGCAATTTCAGAAATATTTTCCGCGCCTTTTACAGTTGATCACATCTTTCTACTTACTCTCACTGCTGAGAAAAAAATTAGTAGAGATCTTAGAACCTAAACGAATCTTGTGATTCTGACTGCTAATAAAGTTAATAAACAAGAAGCAAAAATTTGCTTTACAGGCAAAGTAGAGCGGACCTTATGCATGAAACTAAACTATAGGATTTAACGAAATTTTATTGAAACGAACGATAGTGAATTATATTCATATGAAAGACTTATGGTCCTTAGGTGAATACTGAAATTTGTCTTACTTTATTTTGAACACGACGCTATCCCATCTATAACAAAGGCGTAATAAATAAATAATTCTAATGTTCTAATCTTAATTCTATTGACTATTTTTGGAATGAGTTGGAGCACAGTTGGGTACCAAAGTAAACGCCCAAATGTGTTGTTGGAGAAATAGAACCAAATCTATATAAAAATCTATCACTAATTGGAGGATATTCTGTCTGACTCCATGACAGAGCTTAATCATGACATGGCTAAGACTCATTTACTGATTAGATAAGTTAATAAATCTGTCAAAAACTCCTACTTATTAGGTAAATTTAGTATAAGTACTAAGGCAGAAGCTTATGTCACAACTTCTAAAAATTTTATTGCAGTTTTTTGTTTAATATGCCTTATTTCTCAAAACAACCGTTTGACACGATAACGCCCGTAACTCTTATAGAACTTAAATTAAACCTTGCTCCCACATTTACGGAGCCAATGTTTCGCCTAAGTTTGTTAAGAGGCAAAGTCCGCCAAAGAAATAAAGGAAAACGAGCTCTAGTTTTTATTTTTACCAAACGAGAACTGTGTAATCTAGTCAAATTAAGATCAAATTTGATACGATTTAAAAATGGAGGGGATTGGATCGGGACGTGGCAAGATATGATTATAAATATTTTGAGTTCTACGCGTAACACAGTAAATTCTGATTAGATTCACATCAAATTGCTACACTACAAAATATACCTGCCTCTTGAAGGCTTTAATAAAAGGATATTTTCAATACAAAAAGGGATAGTTAAATGCAGGGTTTGTCCGTAAAGTAATGCAATTTGTCCGAACGCCCCGCTCCTTTTGGTCGCAGCGCGGTAAAAACAGTTTGATTAGGTGGGGAAGAAGAGGACTCTTAGCTTTACAACACTTCCAAGCTCAGTCTGCTATGAGCTTTAGGAGCGTCATAATTGCTGTTTTTGTGAACGTGTTGTTGGTACATGCGTCATGACACGCAATGGAGAAAACTATCGAACAACGTTACGCGATCAAGTTCTGTGCTAAACTGAACAAAAGCCTCTCCAAAACCCACAAAATGATTTAGGCAGCCTACAAGGACTTCGCTCTCTTATATTTTCATGTTTCGAGGCAGTTGAAGTTGTTTAAAAATGACCGGGACGAGATGGAGGATGACCCCCGCTTTGGACGACAGTCAACCAGCAAAAGTAACAAAAATGTGTATTGTTTTCGTAATTTTTTAAATACCGATCTTCGAAAGAGTGTTCGAATGATAGCAAAACCTTTAATATTCCGAAAACCACTGTGCACGAAATTGTTACTAACAATTTACGCATGCAAAAAGTGTATGAAAGTTGGTCCCCAAATTGTTGACTGATGATTACAAGAACAGTCGTGTGACGATCTCCCTAGCTCTCCTACAGTCCTGACCTGGCTTGGCAGACTTTTTTATTCCCGAGGATCAAATCCACTCTAAAACAATTCAGTTTTAAAACTACTGAAGCAATCCAAACCGCCGTGGCTAAATGAGGTCCCCGTCGCGCCTTCCAGGATGCGTACCGTGCAAGAAAACATCGCTGGCAAAAAAATACGGATGCCCAAGGGCAGTCTTTCAAATGATTTTAAACGTTTGTAGGAATATTCTAAATAATTTTTTACAAACTTAATTGCATAACTTTTCGGACAAACCCTGTATAGTCAATTTTTACTGAATAGGCAATTGGTTTCGTTACAATTTAGATGTAATACTTATTATTTAATTAAATAATCTTTTTTCGCATTTAAAAAATGACAAATATTATTTAATTCCATTAACAATAATATAGCAATATAATGTGCCTGCCTAATAATATAAGCAAACGTCTATTATCAACGTTTTGTATATTACTGATAGTTCTTTAAAATTGTTTCTGATTTCAATAAGTAATTACTTATATGGTGATTCGTGAAAAACTTCTATCGCAAGCAGTACGAAAGACTATCGTAGAATTGTTTAGTGCTGTACAGTCCTTGTTTAATTAACAAAAAAATAATTACATTGTAACCTGTGTTTCATTTACTTATAGAAAAACTTTTGGGGAAGATTTGAGGAGTTTATCAATTGTTAAATATGATAGATGTTCTACTGCAGAAATATCTTTGATAGTATCAAAAACCATAGAAAATAGTGTATTAGTCAGTAGTTGCAAAAAAGGAATAAAGCAATTTGACTGTAGGTTTTACAATCTAAAACAGATATACTTATAAACTAACGCAACTATTGCAAATGGTTTTGTTTTACTTACACATGCGAAAAATAATTCTTAACAATAAACCAAAACAATATTGTTTAAAATGTGCTCCTAGAGGAGAGGGAGCAAAATTTGACGGTGCGGTAGTGAAAACTAATATGGAGCGATAAATTAAAATTTGAGATTTAACCTAGGAATAGTTATATACACATGATTATTCAAAATATCAACATACATTAGAAAATAATCTCTTCGATCAAGTTCTGCTGACCATAACTGTATTTTCCAGCAAGACGGGGTTGCTTGCCATACGGCAAAATGATTTATACTTAAGTTGAGGAGAACAAAATCCATACTATAGACTAACTTTTTGATAATATTAATCTTGCAATAGTAGAGAAATATGAAAAAGGAGTTTTGACGAAATTCGGCTAAATCAAAAAATTAAGTCTGTGAAAAGCTTGTAAATACAATATGCTATAGAATACAGAGCATTATTAAGCAAAAAGGGAGGTTATGCAGCATTAAACTATTTTTTTTAAATAATAGTAATGTTTTTAATTTTTTAAAATAGTTTTAGTTTAATTATAATATTTACCCTTATTACTAATAAGTAATAATAAATAATAAACACTAAATAGAGGTTTAAATACTTTGATTTAACTCTTTATATTTACAATATATTGTACATAAACAATATGTAAATGGTTAATATAAAAACAATGAATAACATAAATAACTGTCTTGATACAATAAAACTGTTTTTGGATTGCTGGGTTAAGTAATAAGTCAGTCCTGATTTTATATATTACATGTTTGTTGTTGCCTATTAGCATTCTTCATTTTAAGTTAGTTTAATACTTCGAATTTGTTTTAAAAATAGAGGAAGCAAAAATAGAGAAATAAAATAAACGGCGTTTCCACAGGTCACCTGTGCTCCAAAGACGCTCTAAGAACCTTCAGTTTTTTTGTTACTGAGTATCGAAAAATATTTAAAGCAACATCCAGCTTCAGTGCAGTTAACTTCGAGCGTAAGCAAAAAAGCCGAGTTGATGTATTTTTAAGCGGCAAAGTTGATTTATCCCCGCGAGCTTAAAAACGCGTGCGCTTTGGTTTCAACCATCAGACACTCAGCAGACGGATACCAAAGACGCCGAGCGTCGAGAGCCCTCGATCTGCAACGACGCGTTAGTACTTCAAGTTGCATTCCCTTTCAGCCGCTTCAGTTCGCTTTTAACGCTGAAAGCGATGAGGCCCTGGAAACTCCTGCGACCGCCTGTTACACATACGTGAGAGTCGAGCGATATCATCGGAGTTAATTTACGCCAGGCTGAAACCTTTCATAATTGGAAGTAGTTTGTAATGTAATCCGATTTTATAGTTCTATATCGAAGTTGGTTTCAGCAGATTCGGTTTTTTCGCGCTAAAAGTTCAGCATATTCATAATGGAAGGTTTAAGCCCCGGCTTTTTAACTTTGTTCCTGTATGCGAGTTTTGTTCGCGGTAATTTCGAAAACAGTTGGATTATGTACAAAGAACAACCGTGCTGTGCGACTAACGGTCATCATGTCAGACATCACCGAGGTAAGTGTAGACTATTTTTTACGCTAACCACTCCCCCGAAGGCAATTTTAGATTTTCGGCGTGAGTGCTAGTTGCGATGCACGACCTCGCCGCGGATAGGGCGCATATTTCACATAAATGCCTGGAAAGTCATCTATTTGCGAACATCCTTCAGTTCGCATTTAGATTGTGTACTTACTAATGCTGGTAGTAAGAGGAAATACATTGCAGAAGTTCTACGAATGTAGCTATTAAGTTTCTTGCCGTCTCTGTCTTGCCCACAAAAACGCGCACTGCTCTATTCTGGGCGCCGCTTATATCGCAGTATTTATGTACTTGTCAAAGTGATTAATTCAGTACAACTAAGATTCAGAAAACGGTTTCAATTGAATTAGCTATGACTGGAAAGCGGATAATTCGAAACAATGGAGTAAATGTGGCTCATATTAACTTAGAGAGCTGCTCGAATTTGTTGTTGTTCCGCTACAGAGATGATATTAATTAATGTTCTGAATTGCTACTCAATTGGTTTCATCAGTAAATATGTCTGATCTTGTCTCCTTTCATTTAACCATCAGCAATATTACTGACAAAAAATATTATTAAGGCTTTAAAGGAAATCAAAAAAATATATATATATATATATATATATATATATATATATATATATATATATATATATATATATATTAAAACAAAGAAATGCAAGTTCCTAAATGAATAATTAAGTTAATTGTCAATATATAAGAAATAGTTGGGTAATTATAGATAATAAATATTAACATTAACGTATTATTATTTATTTAATTTAAAACAACTGGAACATTTCTACTGTTTAAGTTAAAAGTTCAAATTATACATTTATATAATCAAAACATTATCTGTATTGGCAACTTTTACTAATTGGAAGCAGTGTGATTTTGTTTATTACAATTTCAATGTGTTACTTAAAAGTACAATTGTTTCAGAAGAGAAAACAAATTAAAAAATCCCGACTATAAAAAAAATACATAAAATTTACTATTGATAATTTTGCTTATTTACAATCTACATCTGATAAATGTGCGGTAAGTTAATAGTTTGCAAAGTAAGCATTCAATGTTTGTGTCTTTCTCTATTGTTACTACACTGATGTAGTCGTATTGGGATTAGTCCATTAGCATTTTATCTGGTTGCTGTATGATTCAGTCATTCTCAGTATATCATTTATGACAAAAAGTCTTTAGGTCATTATGAAGTGCCTTGTTGTACACATAACAATGGAGCGTTTGCAATTATTCTTAGTATTTTGAATAATATCGATCGGTATCGGCTCTGCACACCTCTATGGTCGAAGACCATATAACCATATGGGTTTGTAAGAAATATTTTGTTGTTTAGAGAGAGCTTTAGTTTTCTGCAGACAAGCATTGGATGTGTTTTATCCAAGTGTGCCTTTGGTTCTGGTTTGGTTCTACTTTATTTCTATGGCTAAAAAATTATTAGAGGCGGACATATTTTATTAGTAAATATAATCTAAGCAGGTTTGGAAATTTTTTTGCCATTTGGTGTATTGGTCTCGAAGCATGTTGAGATTGTTTATAGAAACTCAGTGTTGTTTAAAGGTTCGTTGATTCCTTGCCAACATAAATGAGATAAATTTGGTGTTGTTAGTCTCAGCTATATCGACTGTGTAAATGAGAAAAAGCACTGGTCCTAATACACTACCTTGGAGAATTTCAGATTTAATAGGGTAGAATATAGTCTACTAATCTGAATATTCAACAAAAAAGTTTCTGTAAGATAAATAGGACTTATGAGGAAATAGGAGTAGTAGTTTTTTTATTTAAAGAGTAAACCTCTGCGCCATATCTTATGAAAGGCTCAAGAAACATCAAGAATACCTTCAAGACTTATGGAGATTGGGTTAACGATTTTGTGGACTCGTTAGGTTGTGAAATGGTGCTCTCAAATTTTAAATTGGTTATTAGAAAGTACTGCTGTACACTCATAATTCATATATAACCCTCTTGTGCGGTGATTGGGCTATATCCCACAACTTGCATCAATTTAGTTCTATTTTTTCGTTTACTTCTGTACAAAAAACAATTTTATAGATGGAAACATTTAGCAGAGCGCAACGATAAAATCTTTTATTTTTTGTTTGATAATACGAGGAGCGTTAAAGTTCTAAGTAGTTATCCAAGAAGGTTGAAACGTCTGTTACTTTTTAACATAATCTTCGTCTAGACATACACGTTTTTGACAACGTTCTCGCCATGATGCCCTGGCTGCCGAGAACACTTCCCTAGGAGTGTGCTTTGCTCACTGGAAAATCGCTAATGCAACAGCTCGATTAGAAAATGAACGGCCACACGGAGTGTGCTTCGTGGTCGAAAATTTATGGTGGCATTACGTGTCAACATGTCGTGAGACATTGCCACCGGCGCAGCTTATGTTCGTCGGCCAGCATTCGTGGGACCCTTTTTGAAAAAATTTTCCGCATTTTCATGTCATGATATAAAATAGACTTTACAGATCCCACGATAATGCCATATTTAGAGGCTATATCACGCACCCTTAATTGACGGTTTTGCATAACAACTTGCTCCACTTTCGCAATCATGGTTTCGGTCCGGCTGGTTTATAGCCGAGACTACTTTGGTTTATTGACACACAACTGTTGACCTTTAAACTTTTCGTAGCCACAAACGCGCATTTTTAACATCCATAACACCTTCAGCGCATATCTTAGTCAATTGCCGATGAATTTAGATGGGTGTCTTACCACGCAAGAGGACAAAAGGAATGACTGTACGTTTTGCTTGAACACTAAATGACACCATTTCATCTATACAAAGCAACACTCACCGCAATTGCGGTAATTTGATCTATATAGATTGTATGACATCTATATTACAAATTCAGAAATATTTCCCGTGTCTATTAAAGTTAACCGCATCTTTCTACTTATTCTCACTGCTGAGGAAAAAAATGGAGATCTCAAAATCTGAACATGTCTCGGTAAAAGTTTAAAGATTTTTTTTCAAATATAAAGCATAGATGTTCTTTTTAGATTGCACAAACAGGAATCTTTTTAATTTTTTTGTCGTTTTTCATAATATATGATGATTTTCCAGATAGATTAGTAATGTACTGTCTAAGGGTGCCATTTTATGCATCTTTTGGGTATTTCTTAGTTCTCTGCCTAGTTTGTTGCAAAAATGTTTTTTGTCAGCAATGTTTTGTCAAATCCATCTAACTTGATATTTTTCAGCTGTTAATTTACGAATATGTAGTGGTATATTTATCATATTTGTTGCATTTTGTTAAGTTGATTTTCCAGCTGCTTTCGTACTACTGAAACAAAGACTTCGTCAAGGTCGTTTGGAAAATTTAGTCGAAAATTAAGGTTTACATTTTCTAGGTGACGGTGGAAGGAAGTATAATCGGTATATCTCGTGATTAGTTTAGGTGTAGGTGACTTTTAAATGATTGTAGTGCTTATGTTATTTATAATTCGAGTATAGTCTCACAAAATCACAGTTAAATTCATTTGCGTAGTTGTTCCTTTCTATGAAAAAATCTAGGAAGTTATTAAGTTTCTTAGAGGCGCTTCTCTTCTTCAGCCCATTTGTATACTCCATTGTTGGACATAGGCCTCTCCCAATGTTTCCCCAATTTTCTCTCTCATATGTTTGTTGCATCCAGTTTCTGCCCGCTACTTTTACAATGTCGTCCTTCCATCTAGTTTTGGGTCTTCCAACACTCCTGCGTCCTGTGGGGTCTCCATTCTATTAACTTCTTGGCCATCGGTTTGTCTTGCCTTGGCATTACATGTCCTCCCCATTGCCACTTTAGTTTTAGGATCTTATGCATAACATCTTGTACTTTCGTTCGGCTTCTTATATAATCGTTTCTCTTTCATCTTTATTATTTTTTGCGTTTTTCCATAATATGGACCTTTGTCCAGATAGATTAGTAATGTACTGTCAAGGGTGCCATTTTACGTTCTGAAGCATATGTCATTACGGCAAAACAGTTTCATTGTAAAATGTTAGTTTTAGAATGTTTGGTAATTCGATTTAAATATTTTTAGTTTACCAAATGCTTACAACTCAGTCTGGTTTTTATTCACTCTATCCTGTCCATCTTTATTAGGTGTTATTCGCTGGCCTAAATATATATATTCCTGAACGTTTTCTACTGTAGAGTTTTATCATTATTGTTCTATTTCCTAACATTAAGGTTTGGAATGACTTTGGTTATCTCGATGTTTAGTTTTAGTCCGACTGTTTTGATACTTCATTTAGTTCTCTGATTTTTAGTAAGTTCATCCAGGTCGTTGGTCTCACAAAATAATAAATCTCATTTGCGTATTGTTCCTTTCTATGAAGAAATTAGGAATTTAGGAAGTTTCTTAGAGGCGTTTAGCAAGTATAAATAGAAAATCATAGTTATTATCACTCATTACCCCTAAGACTTTCGACCTTTTGTTTTAAATATTCTAGACCCCCCCCCCCAGTGAGAGCAGTCCATTCACTTCCGGTTATTACTTTAGTAGTTAGTCCGAAAGAAATGTCTGTATGCATCTGTGGATATTATGTTGTGCGAACTGCATACAGAAACAACAATGAAGAGCCGTATTTGTTTGAAATCTAGGTAATTTATGTTTGAAAATATATTTTCGATTATTACAGTCTGCATGGAGAGTAGTTACGTGGATGTATTGTTACTATTCTTAGCTTATGATTTAGCATTCCGTTAACACCATTGTTAAAAATTCTGAATATATTTATGAATTTGGTTTTTGATTTCTCTGGGTAGTAAATTTAGGATTATACTGTTGGTTATTAACTTTAAAGAAAGTTGATAGTTAGTTTTTATATTTGTTTATGGTTTTATTTGGTTATTTTTATGCATTGTTTGTGCAAAGACTGATAGTTTGTTGTATTTTCGAAATCTGCGTTCTTTATCGGACGATTATTCTTTGCTGCCACTAATTATTTATATACATTTTAACTCTTGTAATTTTTATTGTGGCTTTCGTTATATAGCGGACATTTGACGGGTGTGGTTTTTGTTTATTTATATACTTTTGTATCGTAAAGTTGTTAAGTTAAAAATATCCACTCGACTAAAAAATGGAAATAACTAGTAAACATTTTAGTGCCATGATTTTGTTACAATTTTTAATATGGATTATATCAACAACAGCGTGTTGATCAACTTACTTTGACTTTCGGTAATGAAGCCCCACACAGAACCACTGTATATCGTATATTTAAAGAAGGCCGTCTATAATCGGCTGTGGTGCCAGCAAACATTGATGCCGCTCACGAACTGATAATGCAAGATCATATGAGTTATCGTAAAATCCAGCCATTCTTATGCAATAATATGGCTAGCATATATTCGATATTGCATGAACATTTAACCGTAAAAAAGCTGCGTGCGCGGTGGATTTCGCATAAGTTAACGATCGCTCAAAAACAGGCTCATGTCGATTGGCCGAAAGAAATGCTCAAGAAATACGTAGTGTTTCGAAAACCGTTTACAACGTCGTTACAGGTGACGAATCTTGGATTTATGCGTGTGGGCCTGAAAGTAAGCAGCAGTGTATGGGTTTTCAAGATGAGCCAAACTCAATAAAATTCTTTCGTGTTGAACCAAATGGCCGCTTGTTTTTTTTTAACAAACTGGACATGTAGCAACCGTCGTTTTAGAGGATCGTAAAACGGTAAATTCTAAATAGTACACCACCATTTGTTTTTCAGAAGTCTTTGGAGAAATAATAAAAACCAATGCGCGATGTCGGATCATTCTCCACCATGATACTGCAAACTCACACACATCGACGCAAACAACTGGCTTTTTGAGCACTGATAACGTCGAATTAGTGAGTCATCTGCCGTACAGTCTTAATTTGGCCACTAACGATTTTTTTTTGTTTCCACGTTCCAACGATGTACTGGCCAACAGGAAAAATATTTTAAAAAACAATAAAAAAGTTTCCAAGATTAAACATCTGTTTTTGTTGCTTTTTTACAATAGATGTCGTGCAGTTTACGTATTAATTTATGAACAAAATTGATTAAAATTTTATCACAATCATTCAGAGTATTTTAATGAAAATACATTGCCTTAGTCCAAAATTACCTTTTTAATACGTACTTCTTATAGCAGTGGAAGATTGATGAGGTGTAATGATTTTCAAAATTAGTAAGTTTTAACATGCCTTACCACAATTTTTATCAGTTATTTCTAAAAAAAAAAAACTACTTAATATCTGCTTGCGCAGCTTATGCAACGAAATACCCATAAACAGAAAAACAAGCGGTAAATATTTTGTTATTATTTTTGTGTTTTCACATTCTAGAAATACTTTTCAGCTGGAGGTACTGTTCAGTTGACTTTCTGTAAATTCTTAGATCGTTTCTTTTGAAAATAAGTAATCGAGAATAACGCAGTCCGTATTTATTTTTCTAAAAACATCCGCAACGCCAACAGAAATAACATTACTGTTTTGACAACCGCGACCATGATTTGTGACTACAGTCTTAGTTGCAACCAGAAGCTTATTTTCAGTCTATCGTAAATTTACAATGTAATATTAAACTAAGTCTATCGAGTTCTCTTGCCTGTTAATACAAAAATGTACAATTATATTATAATAAATTTTTATGAAATTAAATGAGTTTCGCTCACGACAACGACCCGTTAAAGATTTTAACACCTATTAGTAGATTACACTTTATGAGATGTCGTTAGAAAGTTCAGAAAATGTTTTATTTAGCTATTTAGCCATTTAATTGCATTCTGTGCTAGATCAGAAATAATTTAAAGTGGTATTTTATAACTATGCTATGTTCTATAAGGTAACATGTATAATTCATCTCAACATTAATATACATGCACTTAGAAGGTCAATAAAACTAAACCAGTTATTTCTTATAACACATTGCCTTGATTGGAAACATACTATAAAACAAAAAACACAAATATTTATGTGAGTTTAATAGTTTAAAGCTTGCAATCTTATGTTGTAGCTACACTTGACAACAAGAAACATTTACATTTAAACAGCTATTGCGTGGGTGAATCAAATATAAATCGGATTTTTTTACATGCCATGAGATAAATGGAAAGGAGTGTAGTTTTGGGTATTAGAGGTAAGGGTACCTAAAGAAGATTTCCTCCGTAGGGCACCTCGTACTACCGCTTCTTTAGTCAGTATTGAGATATCGTTTATTGTGCAACAGGATTATTATTAAGTTTCATAGGAAAAACTATGTAAAACCGTCCGAAATTTTGAAAAAGTTTAAAGTACAATTAGAGAATAATAGCGTTAAGAAGACTCATTTTTGAAAGAATGAGAAGCAATTGTAAACTCAAGTCGGTGTGATTGAAGAGAATATTCACATTGTTTGTCGCTTTCTTGAGGATGATAATTAATTAGCGGTTACTGAAATTGATTCTAAGCTATAAGCAATGGTAGTGCTCAGGAAATTTGAAAAATTATATCGCTGCACAAGATCGCTTGGCCTCATACAGCTGCCCCAACTTTACGAAAATTAAGGATTTGCTTTGATTTACAACACGACCCTCAACCTACAGTCTGAACTTATCGGCCTGCGATTATCATTTGTTTGAACCTCTAAAAAGCACTTTAAGCACAGCTATTTGATGACTACTGCTGTTAAAGTGATCGTGTCCAATTGGGTGGCGTCACGCCCATCTTCATTAAATAATAGCATAAAACACTATTTATTGTTTACGTGAAAAGTAACTTTGTGTACTTGTAATTTTATGATGCTTTAATAAATTAGAAAATAATAATTCCCGTTCACATTTGATTCATCCATGAACTTTGATGGAAATCTTAAAAACTACTTTAATACATAAGTAAAGAAAAATTTAATACCGTGATTGCGTTTACTTGGCCTCTAGGTTGTAAAATTTCTGTCATTATTTGCACTTATTTCGAAAGAATTTTGTTTCAAATCTTGATGTTTTACGAGTGATGGTGTTTTAAAGACATTTAATTGCTTTAATGTGAAATTGCAAGTAAACTATAAGACTGCGAACAGATTACAATTAGAGCAATCCGTTTATGATTATAAAAATTGATATAATAGATATATAATTATATAGAAAATAGTGAATGTGTCCTATAAATCAGTGTTTGGGTAAATTGAAATAGATATTTTTCAATTTACCTATAATTTCCAGTAAATATAGGAACATCAATGATTATTATTAAGACTTTGTCTAACAGAATCTTCGACTAAGCTGGATCTAATGTTTATTAACGTATTTGTAAATTTTGGCGCCACAGTTACAGAAATTTATGAAATATAGGGAATCGAAAGTGTACACAAAAATCTTTGCTATTAAAGTCTATAGCAAATATTAACTTTTACTTCATTATTACAATTTGCTTTATTATTATAATAGTAGAATTATTACTAGATTTTAAGGCCTTAACAGAAATTTAATTTCTTACATTTTTATATATTTCCAATAAGTGTGTTCGTTAACCAATACCAAAAACCGTTTTTATACACTTTGTCTAATTAAGACACAACAGTTTGTAAAATACTGTTATATGTGAAACTAAAGATAAGCTAGTAATTAATGGTTTGTGGAATATAATTAAGTATATCTACATATGTCGATTTCGGTTGAGCAGTTCAGAGAGGAGGGGATCGTTTAATAGTTCGACGTTTTTAAAGAAACTATGAGATACTCCAGTGTTCTATAAAAAGTGATTCCATTTAAACTTTAGGACGTTTTTCCCCGATCAAACAGAAAATATTGGAACAATCCGAATTTAACTGTTATCATTATAAAGTACACGGTGTGCCATTATGTATGAAATATGATGCTTTTTAGCAAAGATTTCTATAAGGCTTTCCTATAAATGCGGCTCTATTTCAGGATTATACGTGTGATGCTCGCTTTTATCCCGGTTAGAAAATTTAATTTGGAGTGAAGTAATTGTTTTACGTACTGTGGTTCCATCTTGTTGAAACCACATATCATTCAAGTTTAAATCGTTAGTTTTATTGGACAGAAGGTTATTTAACATCTTCTCGTAGCGTAAACTATTGACAATAACAACATTGCCAGCTTTGTCTTCAAAAGAGTACGAGTCTAGCTCAAAATACACACTAAACTGCATTTTTGCGATTGCATTGGTTTTTCGTGAATAGCACATGAATTTTTACTACCCCAAATACGACAACTTTTTTTTGCAAAAAAACAGCAATAATTGCTGATTATGTTATCTAAAAACATTTTACAAATGTACTAGTGATCCGTTTCTTTAAATTCAATGGAATCAATTGAATTTATATTATACATCTGTAAATCCAGATCGTTGTTAAAATGCGTTATGTAATATTGTATCAAATCTTCAGTTGCTGTAAATGGAGGCGAATTGAAATATTTGGTTTTCATGGACACTATCACTTACTTGAGCAATATTGACATCTGAATCACCGTTGGGTTAATAGCAAACCTTTGCTTTGTGAATAAGCCTATCACTTATTTCAAATATTTGGTATATTATTGCGCCCAAAAAGTAGTTTTCTTTACGTAATCGTAAGTAATCGCCTGTTTGTATAATAGGAATGCACTCTTGGCTTGCAATCATTGCCAAACCCAAAAAACGCATCTACCACATCCATCATGATATCCATATGATTTTGCCGAGCGTAACTTTGTATGTAAATTTTGTTCCACGTTTCCGATACAGGGAAAAAAGCCGAGCCAGTTGAAAGTTTATGTGTTCTCATCTTACAAATATTTAAGAGAAGTCGGGATGAAAAAACGAAGCAACCCCTTGTAAAGAGAACAAACCCGGAGATTTATGATATATATGGATCAAAAACAGATATGGTAATAAAATCGAGAAGGTTACAGTGGTTTAGTCATCTTGCAAGAGTGGCGAAATATATAACGACAAATGTAATAACTTGGAGAATACCAGAAGCGAAAAAAAGATAGAGAAAAACCGCGGAAAAGAAGAGCAAGACAGTTAAGACATATTTAGAAGAGAAGAATATAAACAATTGGAAAAAAAACAGAAAAGTATGGTATTCAATATATAAAATTCTGTTTTATTTCTGTCTCTAAATAGACCTCAATAAACATTAAATAGCTATTTAAGATACCTAAATTGACTATAAAGCAATTAAGAACGTTTGCAGAGAAAAATTTGGAGAAAAGTGCACCCAAAATTATTTTCAATACTTTATTTTATTGATATATAGATTTTATTATAATAAAGCAACTATAAACAAAACAGATCTGCATTTTAGATACTAATTTCTCAAAATAGCAAATAGCAAAAAATATTAAGAAAATCTTGTAAATTACGTACTATGTATAAGTATTTTTTGTATAAATTTTATTTGCATTTTGACTTAAAAATTTAAACGTACTGTTTCCAAAAGCTGCAGTTCTTATTTAACTTATTTAAATAAATAACCAAATTAACATAGTCAGTTTTCTTATAGTTAATGAATTGTGTCAGCGTTATTTCGTGTAAAATCTGTATTTTCGCTTGATGCTCTTTTTTAGTTATTGGGTCACATCTAAACATTAATAATAATATTAGGAAAGGCTTTTGCGGTCAATGATAAATGAACAATTAGGTTCACGGGTTGAACCGTGTCGATTATTGGGAAATTCCTAACGTTTTGTCATCGACTTAGAGGGTATTTTCAAGGGGTTTAGTTCTTTATTCGGGATCTCAATCTGCCCACTCCCCAAAGAGAACTAAAAGTCAAAGAAGAACTCTTTTTTTTATTCTTAGTTCTCTAAGTAAACTTCTTGAGTACTATCTTTGTGCTCAACAGAATAATTGGGGCGATTTACTGTTAATACTGATTATATAAAGATTGTTGGTCGTGCTTAACACTTTTTGTATTTTTTTTAATTGATGCTGGCTATGACTTGGTAAGTAGTACAAGTAAATTTACTATTGCCATTGTTTTATAAATTGGCGTAAAAACGCATGTTTCTTAAATAAATATAACTTTGTTTATTTCCAATAGAAAAAAAATATTAACGTCAAAACAGTTTGCGATAAACGCAGTTTTGATAGGTAAACATTGATTATTCAATTACGAAAGATCATACGGGAAAGATCTTTCTTGCTGCACCTGCATCTGAAGCATCCTTTCTGCTGGCGCAGTTAAAGGTTCATTGCAAATGGCAACTTTCAGCTCACTTACTATACTAGGATTTTAAATTTGAGATAACTTAAAACAAAAAAAGGCAGACAGACAAATCTGGTAAGCGTGGGGGTCAAGGAATGTCGTAGAAACATAAGATTGTGTTGGAGAAACTTTTGTCGAACAACTGGCATTGGAGTCCTTGCCGTACAGGCTCTGGCACTATCTTGTTGAAATCACGTTATTTATATGCTGACTGATCAACGTCGAAGTCGTGGACGCAAAAGATTGTGCAACATGACGACATTGTGCTCTGAAGTCACCGCAGCTTTATTTTATTTAGAAAAATAATGTCAAACGACCGCTACTTTCAAAAGTCGCACCAAAATATAATCTTAGCAATAGCATAGAGAGATCTCTGACCGAATTTTAGTGTGTTCTTTACTGGCCAAAAATCGACAATTTACCTATTGACATAATCTAAATGGAAATGTGCCTCATCACTTATCTTTACAATTACATCATCAAAAGCGATACTTTCAAGAAGCCTTTTATACAATTTTGATTTTGTAAGAATGGAATTTCAACTCGCCATGTCTAGTGAAACGCCAAGGACTTGGAAGAAACGAACTTTTAATTCTCAATATATTGTCTGGGTTTCGAGTCGTACGGGCATGGCCATTTCTTTCTAATAACTGATCTAATTGTGTGAAACGATTCAACTAATCGGAGTATTAAGTTACGATCAAAGATCGTCTTATCATGCGCAACATTATACTGTGGACGAAAAAGATATAGAATGGTAACAACAGAGTTGTTATTAAAAAAAAAATCTACTTTATGACAAAGACACGATGCTTTACGTTTTACTGTACCAAAGCTACTAAAACTGAACTCTCTGAACTACTCATAGGCGTTGTGCAGTGCATTAACTTGTCCCTTCCCAACTGTTACCCATTTGTTAAAAGTCTACGAAGATCACAAAATGTCTTTTTTGTGTTTATAACTTTTTGCTTGTATTTTCCTTAGAGTGTACATCTGATCACCTACTGATATTCCCTTTCTAAACCAGCTTCGATGATCTCCTAGCTCTCTTTTCAATTTGATTGTTATCTTGTTCTTTATAAATGTTGCATGTTGCATAATATGTTTTAGGCAACATTGGGTAAAGCTATGCCTCGGTAATTAGTTAGTTCTATTTTATTCCCTTTTTGTGTAATGGATGTATTATTGCTTCATTCCAGGCTTGCTTGCACTCATTTTCTTCTACAAGAGTTTTTAAATCTAGCTAATTTATTATTTTCATATTTGAACCTTCGGTGATAAAACAACTGGGTTATCCTTTCGGAACTCTTATTGCTTTTTAAATTGCTAATTATATCCTTAACTTTCTTAAAGGTAGATGCTTCTTCATCTTGTTCAACGAGATTTTTTACGCTAGCATCTTAGCATTTATTTATTTCTTCTCCTCTGTAGAGTTCTTTTTTCATCAGTTTTATAGTCCTTTTCTATTTAGTTGATGATATTCTCGTTATATATTCTTTTGTTTTCTATCAGATTTTTTTAATTTGTTTTCTTTGTTCTTCAAAATCGTCCTTTAATTGTTCGGTTTCTTGTTTTAACATATCTGATAGTAATTTTTTTCTTTTCTGTTATTCTGTTTCACATTCTCTATCGAATCATTTTTATTGTTTTTTTTTATTCGTACCCTATTTACACATTCTGTAGATCTTTTTATTCCTTCGATTATAGCATTCTGTAAAACTTTACGTCATCGGTTTTATGTGCAAAATTTAAACGTTTTTGTAATTTCTCTTGATCAAGTACTTACATAGATTTTGACAAATTCACTTGCATATTTATTAATAGTTTTGATCATTCCATTTAGTGCTCGTTTAGATATTGCTTTTACAAAACTTTTTTACTTATTACTTTTATTATCATTGTAAACGTTTTTGTTTTACAAATGTTGAATATATATGAATGTTAGATATGCGTGAAATGTAAAATTGCTAAATATTTAAAATTATTCAAATAGGATGGATAAAAAGAATATCTTATTATATAATAAAATAAGTTAGTATTTTCTAAAAAAATATTTCGATTGCTAAAATTATTTTGCCTTGTACTTGTCGTTATTCACAAGGTTTAAGATCAACATTGTTTCTTTACACTTTAAGTGTGTTATATAAAATATTAACTAACTAGTTGCAAACTTAATGGACTATATAAAGTAATGCATAATAGTCTTCTGAACTAATGTACAAAGTTGTGTAAAACTGATGCTAATACGTTGTTAAATTACTAAAACTCTTTTCAAGTAAACTTGCCTGTAACTTTATATTAATTCTCATACCAGCAAAATATTTTCAGTTGGAAAGCTTTTTAGCTGTTCCTGTTTATACGAAAGTTGCGCATATTTCTTTTGGGCTAACACTCGGATCCTTTATTCTAATGTGGCGCCTTCCACTACTGCTTTGAATAGAATCATAAATCAAGAAAAAGCCCCGCCAGCAAAATTACCCTTCATGGGTTTCATATGCGCTTAGATCGGTCTTCATACGGTCGACTTCCAGCTAATGTTGGTGGAACGGCGCAGCTCTTCCGATCAGACTCTGGCTGTTAATACTGTTTTCAATTTGAGCGTCCTTAATTTCCCAAACTTTAATCTGGAAATCAGCCACATAAGTCAGATTTTTAATTAAAGCTCGATTGCGACCTCGCAACAGCCGAGATTGGGCTTGCGGATAACATCGCTAACACCCGAAAGAGGAAGGAAAATTACGCGAACTGAGAAGCGAACAAAAAGTGCGCCGACTATCTCCCGCAAGATACGGGCGCGAAGGGTGCATAACAAATTGGCTAAAGTTAAAAGATGAGCAAATAAAATTATCCAGGAAGTGAAGTTCTATTAACTTCATTTTTAGCAGTGACAAATAAAAAGTATAAACAAACCAGTAATTTAGCGAAGGCAATTTTTTGCTATTACGTGCAACTTGTAACAAACGGGATGTAAAGCATTTCTGATCGAAAGCATGTGTAAGCGCTCAGCGAGTCGACTCGTCTCATGTTTTAAACACGGCGGAAGTGTCATAATGCCTGTTTTTTCTTGCATCCAACGCTTCGCAAAAATGCGACAACGCGCCACTTCTTTTACGGGCAATTTACTTTTTTATTTAAGAGCATGGGTGGAACGCACGCTTCAACGGTTTTTATTAAAACATTTTTCAAATGGTGGCAGTTAAGCATTTGCTCGGTAGTCGATCGAACTGAAAATTTTGTGGACTGAAGCGCGCGCTTCAGTAGCTATTTACTGCTAATAAAGGCAAGCTCATTAGGGCGTTAGATATGTAAGTAAGATGTATTACATACTACAAGTAAACACACGTACACACGTAGCGTGTGCTCGTGCACCGTAAAAACTAAAACATGCACGATATATTGCATGTCATAAGAAAACCTGTAGTTTCAACGTTGTGTGTAAAAGTAGACCTCCTTCTACTATTTTTAATATTTAATAATTTGTTCTCAGAACAGAGTAATGTACAATTTGTGTTTCAATGTAATAACAAATGTGGCAGACTGACGGGGACACTAAGACTAATTTATAATCTGTGAGCAACGTTAAAGAACAAACCATTCTGTAACTATTGGTGTGAACTACACACACATGAAACATTTATTTATATCTTCTAGAATAGAAGGTAAGTTAAAGCTGATTTATTACCAGTAAATGACTTTTAACGATTACTTTAACGTGTGGATACAATATAATTTAGTCTATTAGCAATTCGTTTCTTCAATTCAAAATAATCAGATTTGTTTATTTTACTGCAATATTAAGTATTTTTTTGTTTGTAAGTTTTGTCCAGTCGTCGTAAAATGCACTCAAAAAAGTTAAGTAGATGAAAATAATTGTTTTTTACATGTTTATTTATCTAAATCATTTATAATTTGATATATTACAATAACATTCAGTAAATGGGGAGGAAACGATAATTTCTTTGTACTGATATTATCACATATTTTAAGTTAACTAGATTTAAATGAAAACTAAAACTAAATCCTAGTTAAACCTATTATCTAGATAAGGTTCGTATATTATAAGTCTTTTGACATATTGCTTATCTATTGCGCAATAGGCTAGCAAGTTTGACTTCCGTGCTTGATTATCAGTACCGAGATGTCTTGCTTAAGAAGCCAGATGGGATCATATCTAGGAGCATCTGTTATTGTTGTAATTATTTTATTTTGGATTTACCGTATTATTTTCAAGTTAAGTATGCTAGCAGTCCTCCAGATTTGGATTCCACGTGTCCTCATTGGCTTCATGAGCGTTATAGAGAAGCACTTCGTTTTCCAGTGATAGCTGGGACTTGTTTTTAGTAATCCGTACATTTGTAGAAACTTTAAACCGAGCTGTAATCTTTTTTTTCTTCCAGGTCTTCGAGGTTAGCCGCTTGTCTAGGTTTTGTGGGATTGGAGTGCAGTTCAGGGATACTCCTGAGTAGGTGTATTTTCTTAAGATAAACGTTGTATGGGTCCACTTTGTTTCATTGACTTGTATTCGCCATAGCTTTAGGCAGTTCTTAATTTTATTTAGGTTCCGTTTTTGAAGTTAAGTGCTACGCAGAAGGGTTTGCCTTTTCTCAATTCGTTCGTGCCCACATACCATCACATTTTCTAATTGGTGAGACTATTCTTTTTGGTGCTTTGGGTTTTTGGCAGCCTTCCATAAAGAAAAATTAGTGGCTTACGTAAGGCAAGATTACCTGTATTTCTTGGTTTCTAAAGTTGGTTAGTGGACTGCTTAACTCTCATTCAGGTTATATAGGTTTCTTCTTAACCTTTGTTTTTCGCTATTTCATTGTTTGACGTCAAAAGAAGAATATTCTACTGTTTGCGGGGTTTCATATTTTCGAGTTGCAGTCCATATTGTATGGAGTGATTAAGGTGTTCGGGGGCATCAAATAAATCATTTTTCGTTGTTAGTGGCAGTTCATTGTATTCGTATGATAACCAGTTCTCGAAAGTAATTTCAGTTTGTGTGCCTTGTGGACCATGTGAGAAGTTTCTCTATTTGTAGCACTTGTGTACTATACATAATGACTACTGACGAGTGATTTGAAGAGAGATTTAAACAATTTTCAGATATTATCTATCTGACGCCTTTGGTAACACCAAAGTCTAACAAATGCGGAACTTTGTTGAAGTTTTACGACCAGTATGTTGGTTGAAACATAGATAAGTAGTGGATTTTATGTTCTTATGATGCTTTGACTAGTTTTTTGCATTATAATCTCCACCCTCTATAAAACAGGGACCAAGAGTGCTGAAGTAGCTACAAATGGTTCCTTGTTCATGGTATACTTTGGCGGAAAATAGACAGACAAAAATAAAAATTTTTTGTTTTTTTTCTGAATCTGCAATGACTATAGTCTGTTGGAAATTGTCGTAATTTGTAGTGAGCACTGTTTCTACATGGGCAGTGGCGTCGGGGTAGGGTTTAGCAAATATTGTGTATTTTAGTATTTTTAAGTAGGTGTTGGTTGTGACATGGGCTTCGGATATTAACATTAGATGTACATTATTTTTTTAATCTCCTTGACAATGTTGTGTTAAGCCGTTGATATTCCAGGGTGCATTTCAGTATGTTAAGCATTATGATTAATTTTACTGACCATGAGAGTGAGTAGGATGAGTATTTTTTCCATTAGCTTTGTCATTAAAATCTCTGGTTTGTCGTGCCTTTATTGGACAAGTTGGGAGTTAAGAGGTAGATATGTTCTTTTCTGTATCTCCTTAGCTACTAAGCAGTCCTGTAATTTGCTGGATGATGACCTGGGCAATTCGCTTATTTTACGTCCTTATTTTTGGTTTTTTCGCAAATTTTAGTGAAATGTGCACCTGCACACCTTTCCGGTTTATGGCAATAATTTTTTGAATGACCAAGTATCTGGCAGGATTGGTATTGAAATTACTGTTCGTTAATTTACGGAGGTTGAAATTTTATATTAGATTGCATTAAAATTTAATATTTCAATGACTTTGTGTTTGATTTTGTAAATGTCCAAAACTTTATGGCCATACTCATTTCGGTAGCTAATTCTGTATTATCTGTTGTCGGACTACTATTTTATATTTTTTGTTATTTTGGACTAGAAAGTATAAAATATCTGTGTTTTTGTTTTTTAATATTTTGATAATTGTGCTGTAATATTCAGCTTTGTTTAGTTGAATTTTTGCTTGAGTATTACTAATTAGTTTTACATAATAATTATCCTTAGCTTTTTTTGAGGATATCTATTAGAGATTTTAAATTGTTCGTGTTGCAAGCGAATATAAGAGGAAGTTTTATTTCCTCCATCTCTTTTTTTTATTCAGTAAGGGTAGGTATTTGTAAACTGTTGCGGTTGTATTTGCTTAGGTACTTGTGTTTGCTACAGCAAATGTTGTTGCTATATGGTTTGTTGATATAAGCAAGGGCTTAGTTGGTGAAGAACTATCATTGGTGAGGTAGTTGGGTACTGATACCCAAAATTTGGCACGCCAAACATAGCAGCCTATTTCATATATATATTTCAACTGTTGTTGGAACGAGAGGTCAACGGACGATGCTTGACAACTTATCAGTCGTCGCTTGTCACTCACGTGAATAACGGAGATTACAAGTTGGTGCTTTAGCCCAAGCAATAACCCAAATAAGGCGTCCGCTATCTCTGAAAGCACGGCGCCGTCACTTAATAACATTAATATCTAATTTCTATTGCTTATTTATGTAATGTTGGATAGCAGATCCTAGTATTTGACGCAGAGTGATGATTATTATGCCAGTTGTGCTGCAATGGCAAGAAATCCATTACAACGTTTCTTCTTCTCAGCGACTGTGGCGGCAGAAGCGGCGGCAAAGACCTGCAGGCTAAATGACCTAGGCCATATTGATGACAGGCGCAAGGCCCCATCAAAACGCTGGCGGGCCCCAAGTTTGTGCGCGGAAATTGTTTATGGTTTTGTCGACACGAGCGGTGCACACAGATAAATTTTGCACTTGTCACACAAAACGCGAACTGATGAATACACGTACCGAAGTAAACAGGCTTTCAGTAAAATCCAAGAATTGTGCGAACGAGTATTGCAAAAAATTTTAAAATGACGGTTTATTCAATGTTATGCAAATTCTAAAAGAAGTAGAGGGAAATCTAGCCCTGGGGATAAAAAAGCAAAAAGGTAATTAATTGTTTTAAAATCAATCTAAGTTTATTTGAAATGTAGCAAAAATTTTGAAGTAATGAAGAGAGATATGAAGGGCAAATGAATTTGACAAATTATATTTTAGATTTTTCCAATTTAGTAAACCAACCTGGATTTAAACAATCTTTAAGTACATAATGCTTAAACTAAAACTAAATTTAAATTACATATTATGGAGGGAAAATCTAATTTGAGTTATGAGACTAAATTTGTTGGCTCAAATAAGAGTTGTGGAGCTGAGTCGTTCAGCTCGACGGTTGGTGGAAGATATCAGGTCCTACTCGGTCAATTTTCCTTTGAGCTTTTATAGAATGTGGATGGTTTGCAAAGTGGTGAGTTATTTGAGTGACGCATCATGTGTCACTATGTAGCTCAATATCGATCAGAGATGAAATTTTGTATTAAACCAAAAAATTCACAATTTAAACGTTTGTTACGATACAAAAAGCTTCCAGAAAGTATGTTTTATCATAGACACAAGTGCACTCACCGTCATGGAAGTCCGCCCACCCCGCTTTTTTCAATAATATCTAGTTATTAACTAATATAATTAGGTACACTATTGAAAATTTATCTATTTTACCAGCAGGCATAGTTGATGATAATAACGATCACATATATTAGAAAGAAATTGCCAAAACAAGCATTTAAAACAAATTCTGTTGAAGGCACTTACGTTCTAAATTTGAGCTGCGTAAAGTTTTGTGTTTATTCTCGTGTTCTTTTTAAATCGCTGTTAATTTTTTTTGTTAGTTTCTGTTTAATTCCTTTATTTCTAGTGTTTTTGGTTTATCGTGCATTCAAATTATGCATTTGCCAGTACAAACTGTTACTAAAGTTGCTACATTACTTGAAAATGGACGCAGTCAACGTTATGTCTCCAATCGGCTAGGTATTCTTTGTTCAACGCTAAAAGATTTTTAGAAGATTTAAAAAAACCGGTCGCAGGTCGGGAACAGAAGCTAAACGTAAGACATTCGCTTATTTTGTCTACGTTAAGAAATGCCCTTCAGCCTGTAAGAAATATCAATATTTCTGAAAGAACAGGTAGACGGAGACTCAACGAAACAAATTTGTGTGCAAGAAAACCAGCACGAGGTCCAAGATTACTACGACAACATCGAGTAGCACATTTGGCGTTTGGGCGTAATCATGCAAACTGGGGATTCGAACAGTGGAGGACCGTTATCTTTTCTGATGAGTTCAGATTTATTCTTCGTGGCTCAGATGGTCGTGAACGAGTATGAAGAAGAAAGGGAGAAATATTTGCTTTTTTTAATTTTTCGGAAAGGGTACGATTTCGTGCAGGCTGGTGTACCACAAGGTAGCGCTCTTGAGGCATTTCTTGATCCTATCTACATTGCAGATATATCTGTCACAGAGACAACTATAATTGTCACATTCGCTAATGACACGGCCATTTTGTTACCCAATACTGATCCAACCTGAAAGGCAAAAAGACCATCTAAACAAATTACAAGACTGGCTAATTGTAAGACAATAAAAGGTTTAAGTCAACACAGAAATATCCACACAGATCACGTTCACTACAAAACGAAGTAAT
Source organism: Sinelater perroti (assembly GCA_036346155.1). Lineage (NCBI taxonomy): Eukaryota > Metazoa > Arthropoda > Insecta > Coleoptera > Elateridae > Sinelater > Sinelater perroti. The sequence goes on along the minus strand of JARFIY010000355.1, from coordinate 5,175,826 downwards.
TGTCTTTAAGTAAAAACAGAAATAACACTCATATCCCAGTAAAAACTACAGTTAAATATCTTGGAAAGAGCACATTAAAGCAAAAAAAACCCAATCTAAATGTGACAAAAATGCACTGTTTATTAGACAAACATCAAAACTAACATTAGATTACAAAATGACAAATTATAAAACTATACTATGATCAGTTTTGACCTACGACATAGAACTGTTGGGTTGCAGTAAACCTTCCAATACAAAGATATTGCAAACTTTCCAGTCGAAGGCACTTCGCATGATGGCTGATACTTCCTGGTACAAAACGAATCAAACCCCCCATAATAATTTCGGAGTATCTCTCATAAATAAAGTGATCAACTTTTACGCCAAAAAATCCAAAAAACGTACTACCGAATACTATAACCAGCTCATAAACGAATTATACAATCAACCCTTATTTGACAGAATACTTAAACAACAGTGACCAGAAGACCTAGTCCAACAGGAAAATAATAATAAAAAAAAATTAAAAATGGATAGCCGTCACAGGATGGTACCCAATGCATCTCACAAATCATACATAAGATCTATTCATTACTCTGTAATTAACCAGAGTAGATTATGATAGAAATAAAAAATATATATTATTTAAACCTTTAGGGCATCAGAAATTGAATAAGTAACATGCAAGTTAAAAAAATAGCTGGTTTAAACGGATGCAAAATAATGACTTAAAATTTTGCCTCGTAACATATTTTTTTGTATTTTGCTTCAAATTTATTTGATGTTAGCACAAAGTTAGTGATATTTTCTTAAAATGTTAAATTTGCTTTAATGTGATATCGGTTATAGCAACAATGGAAATAATGGCAATAGTACTAAAATATGGATAACAACATAAAAGTAGTTCGAGGAGGAAATATGTATATTTTTTGATAACCTTATTGGCTTCTGGATTTTCCCAGTTTAAATATGTAACTGCTATTCGGAAATTCCAGAAAGTAAGTTTTGTATTTTCCTTATACACAGATTATTATAAATAAGCCAACAAAAATAGAGACCGTTATAAGTTACAGGCATGTTACAAATACTGTTAGTTGTTCTCATTGGTTTGCATTTCAACGTTGACGCGAGTCCGATTTCACATGCTCAATTACGTACATGCCGTCTCCGCAGGTTTCTCCAAGAGCTCCGCACCATTCACAAGAAAAATCGCATTCCAGTGTTTGCGTCCGACGGCAGGGTCACTATGACAAGGATTTTTCGTCGTCTTCGGTTCACGGCCTTTACACGAGCATTAGCAACCCTACCGAGCATGGGCCATTTGTAGGCATCGTGCGTGGGCATGTTTCTATTTTAGACACCAAGGATCACCAAGCTGCCTGGGTGCAACGGCAGGAGTTTTTCGACCAAGCACTTAGTCGTACTAGCCCCGATATCAACAACGACGACGTTGATTACCTGAACCACAACAGCGGTGCAAGCGTAGGAATTAGTGGTTCGCAACATTCAGATCTGCCAGTTTATAAGGCCGAAATTATTGGGTTCGTACCTATCGCCGATAATGCATGGCTGGCGAAGTCAATTTTCAGAAATATTGCTAGAGGTGCGGTGGATGAACAAAACTCTATTTTGTTATTAAAATACATTTCTAGGGGATCATCAAAAGGGTAAGAGGACAATACGGAAAGAAAGCTAAAAAGGTTCAGAAAAAAGATAACACCCTAGCAACAGATACGACAGAAATACTGCAGACTTGGAGGGTATATTATAAGAATAAATTTAAACAACAAGAAGAACAGGAACCTGGTCAACAGGAAGAGGTATTAGGAAGGTATTAATAAAAATCCTATTACCGTGGAAGAAACAATAGAAGTAATCAAAAATATGAAGACCGGCAAAGCTAGTGGAGAAGACGGAATAAGCCCTGAAATGATTAAATATGGAGGCGAAAAAGTGAAGAATTGGATATAAAAACCTTGCCACCTAGCTTGTAAGGGACGACAATACCCAATACACAATAACCCAATACACAAAAGAAGAAGCACAACACTATGCAAAAACCACAAAGCTATATACTTGCCCTTGGTAATAACTAGTCTACTACATTCTAATCAGCACGTATAAGTTTCAAGGTCTCCGGAATCTTTACTACACTTAGTGGTAGGGCGGATGGAAAGATCGCCGGACAACAAAATGTTTACCATGGCCTTATTTATTGACACAGAGTGCGCCCTTGACAAACGACACCCTGCGAGAGTGGATTCTACAGCTTTTGTACAATAGAGCTGTACAAATTATTGTGGTATATAAAATTATTAGAGGCATAGCATCTAGAGGTTGTTCCCAGGGAGGCGCACTGTCATTCCTGTTAAGGAATTTAGTAGTAGATAGCCTTTTTGAACGACTCAATGTTGAAGGATTTTACGCAGTAGGTTATGCCGACGACATAACTATCTTGCTCACTGGCAAGTACCAACAAGTCCTTTGCAACATGATGAAAATAGTGCTTCGAATGATAGGAGTGAAATAACACTATAAAGGAGTAGAGGGAAGACACCATCGGATTCTAAGTGGGATCGTACAACAAATTAATTTTGTGGAAGCTAAGATAGATTTTTTTACTCATCTATAAATTTATGAAACTCTATAGAACCTATCTGAATGCTGAAGAGGCAACTAAACTACATATCATTTTCGCTGATGGGTCTAAAACGAGTGAGGGTACGAGAGCAGGTATCTTTTCAGATGATCTGAACTTCCAAATAAGCATAGTATTAGGCAAACTAACCATAATCTTTCATGTGAAAGTATTGGCCATAATGTAAGGTGCAAATGTAATCCTTAAAAGCAGTATTAAGAACAAAATAATCAGAACTGTTAGCGATAGCAGAGCTACTTTACTGGCATTGAACAGCTGCAAAGTTATATCTGGAATAACTCTCTAGTGTCGGACTACTCTTGATTAGGTTACGACAAATAATGTCCTGGAATTCTTTTGGCTTAAAGGGCGATCTGGCATATATATATATATAGTAATGAGCGCGCAGATAGTATGGCAAGGCAAGGCAAGGCTCGGAACAACCATTCTATGGTCCCGAGTCAGCACTACTATTATCATTATCTGCACTCTGCACACTAATAAATGAAGAAACCCACAATCGACATTATAGTAAGTGGATTAATATGAAGATATGCCAACATGCAAGGTTGGCTATCCAAAATCAAACGACGAAAATGACAGTTGTCAAGAGCCAAACTGCGACTTGTAGTAGGAATATTATTATTAGGACACTGTAAACTGAAAAAACGTATGTACAGAATAAGCCTTGTAGCGGACTCATCTTGCCGAAACTGCAGTTTAGAGGAAGAGATGACAAAGCACATTTTTTGCACACGTTCTACGCTCCAATTAAAATATCCATATTGGGGAAGTTCTGGCCTAGTAAGGCTAGCATTCGCGCTATTCCTCTGACCGACATCCTCAAATTTATCCACACACAGGATTGGTTAGCTTGAGTGATGGGCGCACGCGGAGAGATCGTGGAGGATGTAGTACAATGTTACTAATTTAGGGCTAGTGTGCGTGACTTTGTTACCCTCCACTTTATATCCAGAATCTAGCACCAAGTTGCATGTAACGTAACTGGCGAAGAACACACTATACTAACTGCATTAGAATACTTTTAATCACGTATTATATAGTCCAGACTTGGTTCCTACTATTTTTTAAGTTTTCAAAGAAAATGCAGATTTAAAGGTAATAATGCAGTAGGAACATACAACTTATTTGTGACTCATTCTAAATATACAAAATCTCCCGAAAATTACACAGCGAAAAACAGTAAATGTTAAACAAAAACTGTAATATTTGTAATGCTTGTTTGTTACACCATTTTCTAGGATATCACTGTTATTATAATATTTCACCAAAGTTAGTTCTTTTACTCTCGAGAAGACTGGATGTAGATTTTTATATTTTAGAAAAACTTTGGCAAAATATTTAATTTAAGTCGTATATATAAGGAGTCCCACGAGTTGATGGAGAAGATCTGTATATAGGTTCTATCAGTAAGTTTAAGAAAAAAATATTCAATTAATTTATTCGAATTCTCAACCGTTTCAGAGATTTGGAGGTTGCAAGTTGCTAACCCGCATGGGTATTTTTGGCTTTAATTTTCCGCCCTTACTGCCTAATTATGTCAGTTTTCATTACCTGATTTTTCTCATTATCATTTTATTAAGTGGCAAAGCGAAACGATGTCACTTGCTAACTTCATGTTGTCCATCCGTCTGTCCGTCCGCCCGTCCGTCCGAGCAATAACTCGAGAACGGCTGGGAATTTCCAAATTCTGTTTTCATCAATCGACACGTGACCAAAAAGGCTTGTTTGCTAGTGATTTTGAAACTGATTGGTTAAAGGTCAGCTAGAGGGTTCTCAAATTTGGGAGACTGCTTCGCCACTTCGCTATGCGTTGCAATCTTTGCAGGTTTATTTTAAATTGAAATGTAATGGATTTTTTCGTATGGGGACATGTAAAATCAATTGTTGATGGCAAGACAAAACGCAGCACGTTAGAGAAATTGATTTACCGAATTAACGCAGCGTTCGATGAACTAAGAGATAACATGGAAAATATTCACTTACAAAGACATTTGGCGAAACGTGTCAAGCTATACGTTGCTGAAAGTGGTGGGCATGTTGAGAATTTGTAGCTGTTTCCTTTGATAATTTATCTTTAATGCTTGACGTTTAATCCATTTAATTTTAATTTTAATGTAATTAAAATTGGCATATTTGTATACAAAGTTTTTCCATCAGCTATTGGGACACCTTGTATAATATTTATCTGGCTTTTATTTTTAAATATGTGAATGTCAAGGTGTAGTTAATTTAATAAATCACAGATATAACAAAACCTCACATGCTACTCGCTTTTTAAATATTGGAGTTAGATGTAGATGTATGAGAATATTTTTAATTAAAATGTTTTAGAGATAGTTCAATAACTTAAAGTTTAACATGCATTAGTTGTTAGACACAGTATATTTTTGGAAGCTATTTTTAAAAGTTATCGCGTTTTGATGTCCTAGTAAAAAAGCTGTTAGAGGATGTTTAGCCTAATATAAAGTTGACCTGCCATATAACAGATCCGACAAGCCGTGTATATTTTATTTTTACAGCAGCTTTGGGAGGAACAGTTTTTTATTCGACCCTAGAGGAACGAATTCAACAAATATTTATGCATTCCTTGTTGGTTGTTATTTTAGTTTTGTACATATATAAGTAGGTTATAACAAATAGTTCTAATAAAAAAAAATTACATCGTTGATATGCAATCATTGTTTATTATCTTGCATACGTAGGATAATTTTAAACACCAATTTACGAAGTTCTTGTAAATAAACTTAATTACAGTCCAGAGCAAAAGTTGTTAGAACACTCAAATATCAGTATGTTGTCAGTCAGAATAAATACCTAGCATTAATAATTGATAAAAATTATTAAAAAACTTTAATCGGTAATATGTTAATCGCAAAACATTGCTACAAACATAAATAGAATAGTGCAAACATTATTTTGTAATAATTTTTATTGTTACAAGTAGCATCTTCTTGAATTGACAGTTAAAGTATTAGTTAATTACTGTACTTTTGGGCCATTGGCGAACAGAAAAGTTTTGAGACTCGCGAGTAAGAAAAGTTGGCAAGGACACAGTAGCCAGTATCAGAAATGGATAGGAATAGAAAAATAGGCAAGCCAATAAAACGACCTAAAAAATTAAAGAAATCCGATATGAGCTAAAAAGCTCAAAGGGTTTTGAAGAGCGAGAAGGTCTATTACATAACGTTTTAACCGGAACAAATCAGATAATTTGGATTTATATGGTATCAAAATGTAAAACTGGGGCAAATTAAACCCCCAAATGGCAGCATTACGATTTTGAGCAGGATTTTGAGTAAAGCTAATTTGTTACACAAAGTGAGTTTTTGAACTTGGCAATGGGGTTGTTCTACATACTGATATTATATTTTTAGGAAGGCTCAAACAAGTACAAGCCTACCGATAACATTTTAGATGTTTGCAAAGCGTTTTTAAGTGTCGTTTTAAAGAAGCAGTTCAAACCGGTGATTAGACAGCTTGTAACTCATTCGCACTTACTCTCCGAAGACATAAAAAACAAAAGGATGGCTAAAGAAAAAAAATTATAAACGGAGATTTATAAATTTAAATGGAAAGCTGCATTACTGACCAAACAAAATAAGTCATAGATATAGAACACAAAAAATATCTAATGTGAATGAAAACTAAACTAGCATTTAATTGACGCTAAGGCACTGTGATTTAATTGGAGCGTATGTAAGTTAGTTCGTCTTGGATGGTTGTTCTTCCTTTTCATTTAGTTAGCAATAATTGCAATGACTGAATAGAAATTTCCTAATACTGTTGCATAACGTACTATAGAAAACTTTTTAACAGAGGAAAACGGTAAGTTTTTTATTATCTGAATAATCTACCATAGCTTTGTTCTGTTGTCTTATTTATCATATTTGTTTCTTTCTTTAATCTTCTCATTTCTTATAGTCTTTTTAACATTTTATTATTTAATATTTGTTTTCAACATCTTTCTATAGCACTGTATCTCAACAGTTTGTGTTAATCTCAGATTATTTTTCGGTATTGTGGAGATGTACTATCTATGTTAAATAACATGTCATGCAAATGTTAATAATAATTGCTTTTTTGTATCTTACGATGTTACTGGGCGTTAATATATTTTGTCTATTATTTTTTCATTTAGTGCCATTTGTGTGTTTAGTTATTTTCTGTCTCCACAAAAACTACTGTTCTTGTTTTACTGGAATTTATTACTTACTTCGTTTACTAAGTTGTAGTTTTTATTAACTTCTAAATTATGGCTGCTATATCGTTAGTGTATTGTTTTTATTTTATGATTTATATTATTTTCATGTATTTTTGTTTTTATATTATGTATTGACACTAATTTTATTTATTACATTTCATTTCAATACCTTGATTATTTTTCTGCTTCTCTTTGAGATTTTACTTGTCATTACTTATCGCTTTCTGGTTCTCATATATAGAATTCATAATTTTTCTTGCTCTCCATAAAACGTCAAACATTTTAAATAACTTAATCTTATTAAAAGCTTTCTCCTTGTTAGTAAAAACTATATATGCGAGTTTTTATCTTTTCTATTCCGTTATATTATAATTTTCAGGACTAAGATTGTTTCTATTGTTTCAGATGTTTTTGAGAATTTAAACCGGTTTTCTGTTACTTCTTTTATTCTTTTGTACACATTTTTTGTCTTCTTCTTTTTCTTTATCATATGCCTTTGTGTTCTAAAGCGTCGGGCCGGTTGCCCCGATCCACTTTTGTCAATATTTTCAATCTCGAGCCAGTCTATTCATTTCTTCTTCCTCAATTCCTTTTTTTCTTGCCATTCTGTTTATTACTTCTATCCATTTTATTCTGGGCCTGCCTCTTGTTCCTCCTGGTCTTGCTTCGAGTACTTGTTTACATCCTAAGCACATGTCCGTACCAACCTAACTGGGTGTTCTCTATTCTTCCATTTCTTGTTTTTTCGGCCATATTTCGTACTGTGAAGATGTGGTCTGGGGTTCGTCGGTTTGATCTGAAGGCTGCTTGTTCTTCTTCGAGTTTTACTTATATTTCCTGTCTTGTCTTTTTTCTAGTACTTAGAATATATTTTGAGTATTACAGAGGACAGGCACATAGCTCTGTAATTTTCGCATAGTATTGTTTACTTTCCAATCTTTCTGTATCTGTCCTCCCTTTTAGACTAGCTGGCAAAGTTTTTCTATCTAATTCTTTACTTTTTTGCCTCCATATTTAAATATTTCAGGGCTTATTCCGTCTTTCCCACTTGCTTTGCCAATCTTCATATTTTTGATGGTTTCGATTGTTTCCTCCATACTGATAGAATTTTTATTAATATCTTTCTCCTCACTTTTTATATTTCCTACCTCTTCTTCTTGTTTAAATTTATTTTTATTATATGCTCTCCAGGTCTGCAGTATTTCTGTCGTTATTATTGCTAGGGAGTTGTCTTCTTTCTAAACGTTTCAGTTTTTTTCCGTATTGTTCTCGTAACCTTTTGATGATCCCCCAGAAATGGTTCCTATTTTCCTAGAATTTTGTTTCAATATTATTACCGAATTTTTTCCATGATCTTTGTTTCGACTGTTTTATTGTTTCCTTTGTTTCATTTCTTTGTTGTATATAGGAGTTCCTTGTTTCATAATTTTCATTTCTTGGGCATTCCTTCCAGGTTATTTCCTTTTCTCTATTTTTTTGTTTGATTTCTTTGTTCTACGAGGCCGTTGTTCTTCTTCACGTGTCTATTTTTTGTTTACCACAAACTTCTTCTGTTGCTTTGCATATGTTCTCATTAAAACAGTTTTACTTTCTTGTGATATCCCAATAACTGCAACCATTTTCATCATCTTCTTCAGCCTTTGACAATCTCTCTCTTATGTTTGTATGTCTTCTCTTACGTTTAGCTTTTTGTACACTTTCAATTTTTGTTTTTTAGGTTTATTGATGTTTGTGTCGGCGATTACAAGTCTATGATCTATATTTATTTCCCCTATTATCACTTTTATATCTGTAGGATTTCTTCTGTTTTTTGTGTTATAAGTTATGTAGTCTATTGCACTTTTACATTTCTTTCTTCTGACCTAAAGATTATTTTAAGAATTCGTTTATGATTATAGAACGAGTTTCCTATAAGCATGCAAAAATGCAAAAATGCAAAAATTGGTCATTCTCTGTCCGTTTCTGTTTAGCCCCTTCCCTCCCCCCCGTATTCCTCTATCGTTCCATGGCCTCTATTTACATAGTTGCCTGTTCTTGCGTTCTAGTCTTCGATAACAAATAACATTCCCTCATCATCTCCTACTTTATCTACTTCATTTTGCAATGTTTGATAGAACTGATCCTTCTCGACGTTTGCTGCATCTTTAGTGTGTGCTTAGATTTGTATAACTATTACCTTATTTTTGAGTTGTAGCTGAATGGTCATTATTCTACTGTTCCCACTTTCTTACTTTATTGTTAAGGTCTTCTTGTAATACTATTCCGACCCCTTCTTTTTTCTTTTTTTTTTTACTTTTTACTCTGATTTCATTTAGTTCGAGAATATTCAGCCTGTATTTCTGTATTTATTGGGTTAGTTCTTCTTTACCTATTATTGTCTAAATGTTTCATGTAGTCAGTCTCATATACCTACTTCTCGCCGGTCGTCGTCCAGAGTTCCGTACTGGTCCGAGGCTTTATCAGTTACTTTGAACTATCTTACTCCTATGTGTGGTTAGCCCGACGACGAATCCAATTTGAGCTCTAGGGACGAGGGGCCGGTTTATACTCACCAGTACTGGGTCGCTAGATCATAGTTAGCTTCTAGCAACCACATGCAGTGAGGTTGGCTTTTGGGTTAGATGTTTAGGCGCCATCACCTCTTACACCCCCACACTTTTTGCTAGTATTTTAAATGAATGTAAGGCCAAACTAATTTTTCTATGGTTTTTGCTCCTACTGTATGGTTTATTTTATTCAGAGTGTATTATATTTTCTCCACACCTCTTTCTAATTCTAGTTTTATATAGGCACATAGTTATTTTAGATCATTTTGCGATCTCGTCGCTTTCAGTTAATAATTCTCCAATTTTTATCCTTCAAAGGATTGCTCCAGTTTTGGAGGAGAGAAGTTTCTGATGATTTTGTTTGCCGTTTCTTTTTTGCTTTAAATAATTTATCCGCGTCTCTACATTAAACTTGTATGTACTGTTCTATTGTCTTTATTGAGTTTCCACTAATTTTTCATTTTCCCTCTTTTGACTTGTCAATCTTAAATCTTTTCTGTTTTAATTATGTTTGCGACTGTTGAATTTTCTTTTATTGTGTTGCTTTGTTTAGGTTAATTTTGAAACTATTTTTTTGTAGTACAGTTTCTCTAACCATCAGTGAGACCTTGTTTATTTTTTTAGTTTTTTTAATTTAAAATCGCAATCATCATAACTAAAGAGCGGAGAAAATGCATTGTGCGTTTTTTGCACTCTTTATATTTTTGTGTTTTTTTTTGCATAATGCATTTCTTGTATCATTAGAAAAACTTTTGTGTATTGAGTTACTTTTGATGGTTTTCAACTTTCGTCACATAAACTAGTAAATAGAAGATTGCTACTTGACAACTTCGCACTGCACGGAAAGTATGACATACCGCCAACGCACACCTCCAAAACACTAAAATTCAGGGTAAACAACTCCTGCACAGATGGGATGGGGCGAAAGAGCGCACTGCGCGTCAACTATTTTTTATTGTACGCATAATAGTTTACATAGAGAGGATCTTTCTATAAGTTGAGTACGACTGCTCTTTGTAAACATCCTTAAAGTAAGTTCTGTAAATAATTTCTCAAAAAAAATTGTGGTAAAGGTAGCTCATTAATTAGGTCTAAGATATTCTTAGAAAATAGGAGAAAGTCCGGCTATTTAGAATTATTTAAGATTTGAACAAAAGTGTTTTGAGTTCAGTTCATTATATTAAACCATTCTGTAAGAATCAAATTAAAATGCTTAAAAACAAATTTATACATTGTAAATAGTGTTATTAAAATTTTACGTGGGATAGAGAGAACCTGCTTTATATAGTTCGTTCAAAAATTGTTAGTATTGTTTTATTTTTTATGGCTTTGCATATTTTTTATTAAAATTTAATTGAGCATTTAAACAATACGAATCTAATTTTTTATAAATAAAAAGTGCCTTCGTTTATCTCTGCTATGTTGTTACATAGCCTATGTACAATGTTTATGTCAAATTTTAAATTTTTGCTTACCTTGTTATTACAGATTCATGTTGACAAAAGATTTATTTTGGATTAGCATGTAAAAACTACAAAGCATATTTCAACATGCGGAAATTAGAAAGAAGTGCAGCATCACAGCAAATTCTAAAAACATGTATCAAAGAAAAATTCATACATGAAAATCAAAAGAAGTTCAATAAGGATTCATCACAAGCGCTAATATTGCTCTGTACAGATTAAGTAATCTAAATTTAAAGTATTTTTTGCCGAAATACTGCAAGTTTAATATTCCCGAAGAGTCACCTTCACAAAAGAGGAGTGTCGATTCCATATATAAACGAACAATAACTAATATGAAAAATGCAGTGTATAAAAATTATTTTTATATTCTAGTAGATGACACTTCAGATTCGTGCGGTGGATATAACGCAAATGCATTAATTCGCGTGTAAGAGAGAGATAATTCATGGAAATCGTACCTTTTCGCTTTGAAGCAACTTGAAAAAACTAATAACTTGACTATAATCAGATTTGTGCAAGACTCGCTGACAATCTTTTGTGCCTGATGTTGTCCCATAAGAAAAGTTTATTTTATTTTTGTCTGATGCCGCATTTTATATGGTACAGGGAGGAAACAATTTAAAAATCTTTTATTGTAACTTAATTCATATGACACGTTTGGCTTACGGAATAAACAGAATTACAAAATGGGCGAGAGAACAGTTTCCAATAGTAAATGACTTAATTATCTATATAAAAGATATTTCTGAAAGCTCCAACACGGTTTTAATTTTACAAAGAAAAACTTTTAAGTCTTCAATTACCCCCACAACCAGTTATAACTCGATAAAGCACCTGGCTTGATCCAGCTATTTTTATGCTAACAATTACGAGAAAATTAAAAATGTTATTGCTCAACTGACCGACTCTTCCTCTGTCGCTCTATCACACTCCAAAGACACAGCTGAAGAAACATTTAATATTTATGCAAACAATTTATTCTGTTGTATATACAACAATATTAAAATTAGAAAGTACATCTGTTTCTTTAGTAGTGTTAGTTGCTCTGATAAATCGGTTTGAATCGGAATGTAACAAAGATAATGAAGTAACTGAGTCTGTGGTTAGAAATAAATTTAATTCAGTGATTAAAAATAATGGTTTCGAACTTTTGTGGATAACTGAAAATGGCGCGAATTAGGCACAATTAGAAACCAATATTATTCTTAAACTAAAATATTCTCCTATTACATTAGTAGATGTTGAGAAAATTTTTCGAATTTTAAACACGTTTACAGACAAAAAATTTCCATCTGGAAAACTTTGAGAAACACTTAGTTGTTAACTGTTGTTATAAGCGCGTGATTTTAATTTATGGTTATACTTATATTATCTTTACTATTCTTGACTATTGCATGATTACATCAATTTTTATATATCAATAAAACTTTTAATAACTGATTTAATTAATGTTTTATTTTATTCAAAATACCTTCATTAAAACTTAAATTTTCATAAAACTTATAATTTTTAACACAAAAATTGTTAAATAAAATAATAATTTTAAAATTAATTAATTTAGCAAACTCGTTTACGTTACTTTTTTTTTGAATTTTTTCCTGAACCCTTGCATTTTTTATCAAAATTTGATGCATCTAAATGCGCATATTTTTAACTTTTTCCTTGGCCTTTAGATAACTTATATATAAGTTGAATTTGAGTTGTGAAACTCTATTTTACCAGTTTGTAATCCATTTTATATTTTTTTGTGATCACATAGCTGTTCTCCTCTTATGTTTGACTAGACCTCCTAAAATTTTCCTTTTTTTACTTTGTCCTACTGTTGCTTTCCAATCTTTTAGAATGATGAGTTTGGTTTTTCTTACATATTTTATTATTTTTACCAATTATTTATGGAACTTTTTACGGCCTAACTATGTATTTCTGCCAACAATTTTTTCTTTTTTCTTTTTTTTTTCAATATTTTCTTTTTTTATATAACTTTGGCTACTTCAACCACTGCTTCTCGGGCTACTTTGTCGATAGTTAAAATCTCTACTCTTACATATGCTTTTATTTATTCATCTGACCTCACTGAGTCCTAGTAAATCGAGTTTATTGTCCACTTTTAATTTCGTTTTCTTATTTTCCATATTAAAAGAAATTTCTTACATTATACATAAAGTCTATTTAATTTGATTTTATTTACGTTTTTGTTTCTATTTGGACGTCTGATTGAAAAACTATCTTAGCTCTAAAAAATATAGTTTATGAAGATACCATAGTGTTGATTCTTGTTAATGAAAATAGGAGGTATCCTAAAAAACGTAAGAATTAATTATAGAAAAAACAATTTAGTTATTTATTAGTTGACAAAGTTATGACATTATGTTAAAGAGTAAAAATTAATACTATTAAATGCGCATTCAGTTATTTAATAAATGTCCTCTACCGTTCATTTTACAAAATTCTTGATTAATTTCGCATAACTGTGTTTTGTTAATAACTTATCGAATTTTTGCATTTGAATTAGGGTCATTCTTCTTTGCTCAACATAAACTTTAGTCTTCACAAATTCCTAGAAGAAAAAATCGCGCAGTGTGAGGTTGCAATATCTTGGTCAGTTCACTTAGCTGTTCTGGGAAATAATCGTTATTAAAATTTCGATCCAACAATGTGCCACATTCGCTATGTGACTGTGATAGTGAGTAGATGTGTACGCTGACCCTCCTGCTTCGAAGGAAAACGGATGTATCTACGAGGCAGCCCGTGCTTGCGTTATCAGCATGACATCGACCGCTGCCTTGCTTAAGGTCATCCGAATTTTACCTGTTATAATTTATATTTTCTTGCGTCGATCTTGAAAATTTTACTTTTCATTATAAATTTTAATTTAAATTTAATTCCTATCTACGTATAATCACACATATTCTTTTATGTGTAAGCCGTTAATCCATGTTTCCAACCGTAAACGGATGCGGTCCCGGACCTCCCGGCCTCGGCCCTTCTGCATCTAATACACAAATCTCTCGAGAAGATTACGGTTACACATTAGTTTTCCGAATGCACAGCAGCAAGGACTACACACCATTCAAACTACCCCGCAATTTACAAACGCACCTCATATTTAAACTTTAATACCCCCTTCTTTTATAATAAATTCTTATGCCAATACATACCCCAGGCGATAAAAACAAGTCAAGCATATAAATTTCCAAATATCAACAAACATCAAAATACTGAAGCAGGCAAACATAAAACGGATTGCTAGACCCAACAATCAAAATAACCCAACAAACTCGAAACACAGCTGGAAAACGGTTGCTAAGGAAATGAGAAGAAACTTCCAGACAACACTCTAGCCAAACTTTAAGTTCTAACAGATATAAAGTACTCTCTAAAATAAGAAGCGATAACAGGAAGCCTGAGCCAGGCCTCAGCAATCCACCCTAAAAAATCCCTAAAATTCCACCAATATACATTTATGGGGTTAACAGTTATAATCAGATGATTAATGAGGTCTTTACTATTATTGAGAAAGAGTATTATTATACAACAACTCTGGCCAATGCTGTAGTCAAAGTTAACGCCCTAACTTCAGATACATATGGGAAACTTACGACTCACCTTAGAAACGAGGAAATAGAAATCTTCATAATACTATTCCTATCCAACTTATAACAGACGGATTAGTAGCATTGGGATATAAAGTGGGCAACATCATAAATGTACGCCATAGAATAACTAAATTATCATTGCCGCTGTTTATGGTGTATTCAAAGAAACGAAAATAATAAAAAATTTTTTGAGATAAGATACATAAGTAACATAAAACTTACAATTAAACTATCCAGAACGTTTGTTGCCAAAGCTATGGTCATACCAAAACGTATTACAATAGGCCCTACAATTGCGTTAAATGCGAAGTGTGCTCTATTCCAAGAAAGTCATTCGACCAACTATAAGGAGTGTATATAAAAACTATCAGAGATCCAGCAATGCAACGTACAGGACACTAGCAAAATAACCCGAGCCAAAAACAGACACTCTCCTATCATGGACAACTTTCCTTCCTTAATAACAAGACTAACAATGCAAATAATGAAACTAGTGTTTATACTCTTCTAAACACAGTAACACATCAACAGGCAGTCACAGGACAAAGGAATATTAACAAACTACTTTCCAACTTTCTTGTAGAATTTAAACCAATGTTTACGGAACAATCAAATAGCATGATACTCAACATGATGTCCATAGTATTTAACAAATACTATAAAAATGGCCAGTTACCTACATATCCATACCAGTGCTATTACCCTGTAGATCCCTGAAATAATTACCTTTTTACTATTCCAACAAATTGATATTCTACTGATTTCTACTGATACTGAAAACCCATGCAACAGCAAGACCAACAAATAAAATATCAAAATATAGTAATTGTCAAAAACACAATTCCTCACTACGAGATAGAGCCTTTTCTCACCAACAAAATTCAAAGTACAAAAACAAAAATAAAAATTCTTCCTTATCCGTTGGTTATTGCTTATGTCTACAATCTACTACGTCATCTCATCTCAACTGAAAAAAGTTTGAAGAATTTATGCTAACTCTGGGCCCAAAATTTATTGCAGCGGAATTTTGAAACTCCAAAAACACAGTTTGAGGCTCAAGGATTACCGCTCCGAAAGGACGTAATTTGTTAGTCGCAATCCAACGAAACAACTATAACTATCTTTCAACTGGTAAACCAGTGACCTGGGTAAACTGCCAAATTCACTCGACCATTCAATTACCATTGACATAGCGAATACTTATCAACAAGCTGAATTTTCTTTTCTCTGATCATATACCAATTATTATAAGCATCAGCACGACGTCTATCAACAAAGAACCCCCCTTAAAATTATGCAATAAACACACTTATTGAAATAATTTCATAAACCATCTAGAAAAAGAAATTAATCTTAGTATCAGAACAAAACATGCCCAAGATATTGACGACGCAACTCAACACTTGACTACAATTATACAAGAAGCCGCATGGCAAGCTACACCCAAATAAAAAAATCACCCGTAACCAATAACATTCCCCAGTACTTACCAAATCTTATTACTGACAAACAGAGGGCACGTAAATAATGATAGAGAACTAGAAATAGATGGGACAAAATCTATTACAACAGACTAACGCATCAACTACAAAATGTGCTAGCAGATACTCGCAATGAAAAATTAAGCTTTCTCCTGGTGACAATACTATATAAAGGGCAAAAAAAATTAAGACCAACTGTAATGATCCCTCTTATTAAAATGCCCGATAATATCTGGGCCAGATCCAATACTGATGAAGCCAATACTTTTGCAAAACACCTAACTGATGTCTTTAAAACACGACAACCACAAGATAGTGTTGACGATCGAGAAATTGAATTCTTTCTTGATGCTGCGTGTCAACTGTCGGTGCCAATCATACCCTTCACACCAATGGAAGTTGTTCAACAAATAAAACTAACAAATGTGCAAAAAGCGCCCGGATATGACCTAATTGTTGACGAAGTGCTGAAAAATCTTCCTAGAAAAACCATCGTACGGCACACTATAATAGCATATATAGGCTATATAATAGTATACTTTGACACTGCTACTTTCCTATACCAGGTAAACATGCCAGGTAATAATTATTAATAAGGCTTGTAAACCTCCTATTCAACCACAATCCTACAAACCAATAAGTCTTATACCCATTCTTTCCAAAAGTCTTAAACGACTACCTTAAAGAAGCCGTAGACCTAGATTAACTTATTCTAGCGCACCAATATAAATTTCGTGAAGGCCTGTCCACCATACACCAAAGTCACTGAATTATTACTTACATAATGGAAAGCATGAAGAACAGGAGCGCATGCCTTCTTGCACATTAAACAAACCTTCGATAAATTATGGCATAGCGGCTTGTTATACAAACTTAAATTTCACCTCCCAATTAGCTACATTTAGTGCTTAAGTCCTATCTCTTAGGTAGAACCTATCAAGTTGAAATGAGCAACGCAGTATCAGATATCTATAAAATCATATCCGATGTTCCGCAGGGCAGCGTTCTAGGACCGTTTCTGTACTTGATTTACACACCAGATGTTCCAATCGCAGGCCATACTATACTTGCGACATTTGCGGACGACACAGCCATCCTGTCAGTGAATAGGTTTTTTGAATTAGCAGCACAACATCTTCACTTGATACAAAACTAGTTCCATACGTGGAGAATTACGGTCAATACCGATAAGTCGGCACAAGTAACCTTTACCATGAGACGTGCTGAATGTGCGAAAACTAGCATTAATAATGCCCTAATCCCCATTAAAAATAAAGTGAAATACCTTGGAATGCACCTCGACCGAAAGCTCATTTGGAAATCGCATATTAAAATTAAAAGAAAAATGACATGGTTACTTGAATGATATTCACGACTCTCTTTATCAAACAAAATCTTACTGTATTAGGCTATTCTGAAGCTAATATGGACCTATGGAGTTCAACTCTGGGGGTGCGCCAAAGCATACAAAAATCCTTCAAAGATTTCAATACAAGATCCTCCGCATGTTAACCAATCGTACGTAAGATATGACACTATAATCATCTATATAAATAGCGATCAAGATGCTCTCGACTAAGTACAGCCATAAATTGGCGAGACATCCTAACCAGCTAATCGATCAACTTGTTAAGCAACCAGATATTACAAGAACACTCAAACGACAATGACCACTGGACCTCCTACTACAACCCAACTAAAACTGTAGTAATCTTTAGGGAGACTAGCGATGTCTAAAGCTCCCCGCATGATAGTTATATTCCGTAAAATTTACGTAATACCCATTTATGTTAAGAGTAGATTGTAAAAATGTAGTTTAAAAAAAATGTGTCGTCCTGTTAAAATACAAGTCATCCAAATCCATACTCGTCCAAACGAGATCACAAAAAATTCACTATTATCTTACGATAACGTTTAACACTGATAGTCATCGCGTTTCCGGCCTCGCTTTTAAAAAGAAGCGGTCCAATCACTCCATCAGTATAAAATCAACACAAAACTGTTACTCTTTGGATATGCATAGGCCGTTTTTCAATAATTAAAAGATTTTCTATACCCCAAATGAAACGATTTTGCTTATTAACCTACTAAAAATGCGTATCGTCGCTAATACTGACATTCTTAGCAAAATTGCAGTCAACTTTATGATTCTTCGTTTAAAATGGTCGTTTGGCTTTAGTTGCTGGGATAACTAAATCTTGAACTAGTGCTTTTTGAAATGTTTAATTGCAGTGACTAACGGCGTAGTGAGGTTCTCGACGCTCCGTCACACTATTGTTAGCATCGGCAATGTTTTCAAGCTGACCAGCCGGTACGAGATCGGCCTGTCTTTCGTTGTCTGCAACCGAACCTGTTTGTTAAATTTTTTTTATTAGTCTTTTCAGTTTTTTTTTTTAGTGCATTTTTTATGTAATTTGCGTTCATTCGCATAGAACGTTTTCCGTGCTTGCAATGAATTTTGATTATTGTCGCTCGCTCCTCTGCTGACTAGCTTTCCATATTGACTAACCGTAATGTGTTTAGTACAAAATGTAACTAAGCAAAATACCGTTAAATTTACAGAAAAAAATTGACTCACATTTTGAATCTTGACTTTGTTATGGGATATTTTTTATTCCTTCACCTTTCCGCGTTTCTTACATCTACTGTTATCTAGTACTGCGCATGTTTGAAAACATTTTTCTTCAGAAGCAAATATAAAAAAAAACGAGAGTCAAAATATTTGTTAAATTTCAGTAAAGGTTGATATGAAAACTTGGATCACTAACAGTTAAGTTTTATTTATTCTTTAAATTATTTCTGGTTTTTTCTAATTAATGTTTTAAAATCTAACACCATAAAAACATTTACTAATTTTACTTTTTATCGACTATTTTAAAACACGCTGTATATAAATAAATGATATTAAATGTTTTAGCATGTTACAAAGAAGACTTTTATTGTAGGCCTTAAGACAACTTATCTACATGCAAGTAGGCTCGTTATACATAATTTTGTTACAACAAACTCGTGAGTATCTTTTTTGCATTTGAGTAGAAACTTTTACGCAAAGTTAACAAAAACATTTAACATAATTCGTAACATGTACCTGCAAAAGCTTTCTGCTAATTATTCTGCCAGCCTTTCTCAAGACTTATGTTGGAGTTCGTGACATTGACGAAACTTTCCGCAAGACTTTGACTTCCCTGCAGCTTATCATTAGAGCGTACAAATTACAACATCCGTTTGCTTTTGACTTGAAAGCTCTCTCTTGTGCGATTTAAACAAGGGTATATTTTTTTGTTAGGTCTGCAAAATTCTAGCAACATTCCGACCAAATGCATTGCTGCTCTAGCGCGTGCATCGCCTAGGCCCTGGCGTTTTAGGGAGAATTTCCTGTAAGTGCGCTTTGTGCTGTGTAACAAAGCTGCAATTACATGTATTCATCCGTATGGGCGCTGGCTATTTCAAAGTGCTAATCGCGCTGTGAACTGTGAAATCCAGCGCTGGAACCTGCACTAATTTTGTTCGGCCGGGGCGCGTAATATCTGAATCAAATTTTTAAACTCATATGCCGTGTAGCTTTCGTATCACAGCGACCTAGATACATTTTTCATGTTCAATTTTTACGTTACCGCTATGGCGTTACACGTACAGCGTTTAACTTTTAAAATTTTATGAATGCTTAACAATACAATGTAGGTATTTTCACGGCTCTTAGGTACAGTCGCATAGTAAAAATTGGGCTATAATAAATTATTGTAAAGAAATGAACATTGCTTTTTTCTCAGTTACCTGTTGTGAAATAATGGTAATAATCGAAAACTGGAATATTACAAATAAACATTTGTAATAACCATATATATATATATTAATGTGTTAATATATGTATAACTGTGACTAGCATTAATTTTTTAAAAAATTGCAAATGGAAACTACAAGAATTTTTTCTGCAAGTTTTTGCGACCAGCAGCTCAAAATATATTCAAGGGATTTATGTGAGGGTCTAAATTTAAGTGAACTCGCACCAGAATTTAGTATGCAGTATTACGAGTAACTTTTTTTAATACCTATAAAAGGAGAACTATAAAATGTTCCTCATCTACTCCTAAATTTTTTATTTTCGGTGTATTTTACATTTGATCGTTCCAATCAGAAACGTTTAAGTGGAATAAAAAAGTGAGTGCAACACTAAAATTAAGAAGAAAATCACGTTTTACACGTAACTGCTAATAAAGTTCCGATTGCTTCAATATTTTATGTTTTATTTAGGAAAAATACCCAGAAGTTTAAGTTAGATCATTATACTTGCTTAGTGGTATTTTTGGATTAAGAAAAGCGCTATGTAGAGTGCGTAAAAATACAGAATAAACAGCATGACAATATTTTAAATGCTATTTTAATAATTATTAGATATGCCTATATTTAAAAAAAGTTTACTACCACTTCACTTACATCATACAATACTTTCTGGGGACAGAAAAGGTTGAGGAAATTTAAAATAGCGCATTTTTGTTACATTGTATATTATACTTCGTATCATGCTTTTCTTAATATTTTCTTAATATATTTTTTTTATTTCCTGCATATTTACAACTAGTCTAACTAGACTAACAAGCAAATGAGTTGATGTACATAGCATGTGGGGAGGATCATCAAGAGTGACCTCCTGCCATTACAAGGTATACAAATTTTCTTAATATGAAAATATTTTAATAGAGGGATGATTAGGAACATTCATATATACCCGAGTCTAGGTGTCGAGCAACCCGGGCACGTTGGATTCAGACCCAGGGAGTCTGCCTACTAACTAAACCCGTCTACCTCCCTCTTTTTGCCCTTGTACCCTACCCAGGACCACGCGAGCATTACTTCAGATGTGGAGCGGTATCTCATTCTAAATATTTGTGTCTGTTTTATTTTCCTCCTTCCAATTCACATGTTATTTGCCCTTGTCTATCATGTCGCTCAGTATCTTAGTACACATGCTGTTGATTGCATCCCAGTTTGTCTCATTTTGGACCATTATTTTGCATATGCTGTCGGGGGTTATTTTGGCCTGCGCATTTGTTTCTGTGTTCTGTCTTAGCATGTCTGCATTTAAAAAAAAAACGTGTTCCACATCTTCCGTTTCCCCCCAGAATCTGCAGCGGTCATCCTGTGTTTTCCAAATCGCTTTAAGTAGGCTTTAAATTCACCATGGCCACTTAGCATTTGTGTCAAGTAATAATTCAATTGACCAAACTTCCTGTCTTTCCAGCGTTCGATGTTAGGTATTAGCTTACTTGTCCATCTACTTTCGTTGCATGTGTCCCATCTGTTTTGACATTTTTTCATCATACTGTTCGCTTCGTAATTATGAGCTCTTAATCCTGCCAACAAATCCATAGGGGGGGAGGTGGGGTTATGACTTGTAGGGCAGCCGTTGAAACCGTCCTATATGCACAACAGCTTCTAATTAGTGCTGGTCTTTGGACAGCTGTTAGCATGTTTGTGTTTGTTGTTTGGTCTTAAGGCCCCCTATCCAAGCAGATGCTACATATAGGAGGACTGATGTCGTGACAGCATTTAGAATTTTCCTATTTGCTGTTTTTGCCCGTATAATACATATTATACCATTAAAAATAACAAATAAGAATTCTCTTGTGAGACCACATGCAAAGAGCGTTTTCACTAAAAAGAAAAACCTTAAAATTTTTGTTACACTCCTGCTCCAACTAATAAAACACTGCCCTGTGAGGAGACCTGTTATATTTTCTAATTGATTTTTGATTTGTACTATTAGTTTTTTAAATTATTTACAAAGATCCTTTCATGAAGATTTTTTGTCTTTGATTGGGTACATTGTCTAGTGTTTTTATATTGTTTTTAACCCATTTCCTCACCTGACTTTATATTGTATATTTAAGTACTTTCAGAGTCAGTTCGGGGCCTATTTATGGAGCCCTGAGTTCTATGCAGCATTCCCATACCAGCCTGAATGTTGCCTTTGGGGTTGTTTATCGCCTTCGGGTATTTCTGACTGTCCAAGAATATATTAATTTGCCTATTTCTATAAGCCCTTAAATTGTTTTGCATGGCGCAGTGCAGTATATGAAATATTTCCGCTTAAAAGACAGTTGCATATAATCCTAATGAAAAGCTCAACCGTAAATTTCTCTTTTCACAGTATATGCTTGGTCTCGTTTCAAACTTAGTTTTTGATCCATCGGTATATCAGTATTTTTTACAAATCTGTTCCCGTTGCTTATTTCGTTGGTAGATTAATTTCAATTCATAATATTAACCTCGAAATTCATGTTGAATGTGAATTTTGTCTGTTCTTCTATTCAGTAGGCCTCTACTGATATGTACAATTTTCAGATGTTTCTTTTCTGTACTTTACCTGCAAATGAGTGCGTTGTGAAGTCTGTAAAAAGCTACTTCTGTTTTTCCATGACTTCAAAATAGAGAAAAGAAAGGTTTAATAATATCTTCATTGTCGCTGTTGGTATTGTTTCTATAGCACTTGTTATTTCGGGATAAGCAAGACTTTGTATCTCACTTAGTACGGTTACAACAGTTATTTGCGTCATCTTTGTCCACCTTGCTAAAGCTGTGTATGTTGTCATGGGTTTAACCACAATGGTGTCTATCCAATACATCACTTTTTGGCTCGTGTGACTAATACTTAACTTACCCCCGCTTTTTTGTTTTTTTGAATATGTTGATTTCAGATGAGTTTTAAGTTTAAGATCACTAAGGGTCATTTTATCTTACCTGATAATTCTATTTCTACACCTCAAAGCCTACAAAATCCCAGCTTCTTTAAATTTCCCCTTTTTGTAAATATTACCACGATAGATTTTGAAGGACTTATATTTAGCCTTTCCGTATGTGTTCAGTTTAGAACCAGATTTAGTCTTTTCCAATTACATTGTTAAATTTTTTCTGGAATGGTGTGACCAAGTAATTTGAATGTTTCAATGCTTTATATCTATTCATTTCAGGTGCTTCAAGAGTTTGTCTATTACAAAGTTATGCATACAGTCAAAACGCTTCCATGCGGACATCCCCTTGCAACCGAAGTCGTCGAAAGGAGGCTAGAAAAATAATAAAAAAATATAAATCGATAGATTTTGATGTGCGCTTCCCGATGGTGCTATCAGTTTTTGCTTAAAACCCTATTTTCGTAATAAAGAATAAGTTTGAAGTTTGGCATGTTTCTCCGAAATTTGCCAAAACTATTCATAGTAAAATTTATACGAGTCGAAAGAGCAACTCTTCGGCAATACCTTCATAAATTTTCAGAGTGAGAGAGCAGCAAATGCACTATCGGGATGAGCAGATCAAAATATATTGATTTATATTTTTTTATTATTTTTCTAGCCTCTTTCCTAGGAGTACCAGCGAGTTTAACACGGCGCGCTCGGACGAAAAATGTGCCGCACGTGCCGGGTGGCCCGTTCTCAATGGACACGCTTATATAATATTTTTTTAAGCATACAGTGAAGAAATATATAAACAAACAAAATAACAGAGTATAGGTTAGGTCGTTCAAAGAAGAATCTCAACTATTGTTTAAACCAAGAGTTTAAAGGGGCTATCATCCAGAAACTGCAATGATTTTGTGAGAATTATGTTACTGACAATCAAAAGAGAGTCAAAACTTCGGCTGATGTGTATCAACAGAATGTGTAGTAAAACTTCTTTTTTGCGGTAAACCTTCGATTTGGTCTACAAAGCACAATCACTCAAACTTATCCAAGCAACGATATGTCTCATCTATCTATCTATACAGTTGAGCAGAAAATAAAAAAGAAATGTGACATGGCCTGAGCTCTTGATTTACACCAGGAGGTCTATGCTTTTGTGCATGCACGTTGGGGCTGCTCTCGCTCCAAGAGACAGGCGCTCGAGGCTGAGTAATCGGGCCGCTGCTTTTGATCGTTGTCCATTAGATAAGAAACTCGTCTTTATATTATTTCTATCTATACATTTGAACAAAAAAATAAAAAAAGCTTGTACATTTAAAATAAAAGCAAACAAAGACAGCTGATATAAAATGTGGAATGGCTAAGCTCCAAGCTCTTGATTTACACGAGAAGGTCCATGCGTTTGTGTACGCACGTCAGGGTCGCTTTTGCTTTTTCTCGAATGGACTGTCGATTCGCGGTGTATCTGAGTCGGAGGGCTGCGGCTGAGTCAACGGGCCACTACTTTTTATCATTGTCCGTTAGATACAAAACATGTATTAAACATTTAAAAGGTTAGCTGAGTGCATACTTTTTTATATGTACAACACAATTACGCGACCTGCAAATTGGGAACACACACGCATTCATTGCTGAAAACAAAAACGCATCTGCCACGGTCATTTGGTTTGCTTCTGCAGAGAGGAACTTTGATTGTAAATTAAATTGTTCTATGGTCCCGATCCGGAGAAAAAGCCGATCCAGTTAAAATTTATACGTTTTGGTACGTTTGTAACAAGAGTTTAACATGCATCTGGCAAAGTAGTATTTTAGTCTTTTTGTTCTTTGCCATAATTTATCTATCAATAACGCATAATAAAAATCAATTAAAAGAGCTGTAGATGTTGCCACTGGAAATTTATTAAACTCAGACATAGTTTAAACCGTGCTGGATGCTGATAACCATAATGTAAAATTTGTTTTGGTACGCTGGTGGGACTTTTTGGGAAATTATAATGGAGGTCTATGGGAAAAAATAATTTGTTACTTTTCGGACCGAACGATTTACTATGGTAGTGTATATATTATACAACATACTAATGCACATGACTAAAGATATTTTTAAGGTTCACAGGGTTTTTGGGAACATTTACAAAACAATTAAAAAACAAATAATTAAAAAAAAGATCTTATTTGTACATCTACGTCGACTTCTCCGTCCTGGACAGAAAAGATGTGAAAGATTTTAAGAAAATAGACCAACGTAAATAAGCTTGTAAACTAGAGATACAAACTGATGGCTTTAGTTATTAACAAAACCACTGGCAAGTAACAGAAAATATTCTGCATCGATGAAAAAGTCTCTGAAGTAATCCACACAAACTTAATGATTGGCAGAATTTGGTTAAATGATCAGCGAGTTTATCTTCAAAATCAAACTAGGCGACAGTTTTTATTCTTGGAATTAACCTTCCCCGAATTCAATGAGTTAAAAAGTGGTCCTGGGTGTAGCATAAGGAAACAGTTTTTTTAATGCGCTCATGAATTACCGAATTGTAGCGATAACATGCTCTGTGGGATTTTTTTATATATTTTTAAAATAGAAACGGTTCTTATACGTGCTAGAGATGTAGGGAACGAGACGCAGCTTTCATATGGTACATGTAGGTAAGTAGGGTTGCCTGAAGATTATTCCTCCCGTAAAGTACTTTGTAGCACCACTTCTTTAATCAACATCAAAATTTCAGGGCAAGAGGTATCCTTGTTCGTTGTGCAATAGATTATTATCAAGCTTACCACAGGGGAGGGTATAAAAACGTTAGTAATTTTGAAAAGTCTAAGTCATAATTTACGGACAATACTTTTAAAAACAATAAACAATTTTTAGAAAGACGGAAGCAGTTAAAATTAAAGAATAGCGCGAATGAGGAGAATTATTGCATTGTTCGGTACTTTTCTAAGAATGATTACCGATCATCAGTTGCTGAAAATAAAAATATGCGAATTTCCAATCAGTGATGCATTACGACTGAATACGCGATCCTAGAAACGCGTAGTAGCCGCTGGTTGCAAAAAAAAAGCGCTAGAAAAAAATAGAAAAAAGGCAAATGTGATATCACACGCATTACTTTCCCCGATTTTCCTCGCCTCAGGACAGAGCTTTCCCTAATAGCACCCTTCTAATAGAGAAGAGGTAGGATACACATTTGTTGCTTGCGTTCGTTTTTGGTTAATGGGAAGACTTTTTTCAACCGCTGCGATGATTTTAGACTCAGAGATGGGTTTACAGCGCGATGGCAGGTCTAGGACAGAGCGGGTGAACAAGTCGAGGCGGAACAGAACACTGGCTGAATTAGCAAATGGTGACATACCCAATAACATATGAATTTTTAAACATCACCAACAGAGAGCAGAGAGCAGAGAGCAATTCAAACTAAAATGGAATATCTTTGGCTAATTAAAGAAAAGGCACAAATCGACCGCAACAATGACAATGCTTGCTTTCAAGCTTTCCGGTCCAACAGAAAAAGCACTTCTAGGACAGATTTAACTACTATATTTTCAGAGTTCGTGTATGGTTAGCTGGTGTCACGGTTATTTATTTATTTTTTTTTTTGTTAAAAAATATGCTTCTAAGTCAAGAGATTATGTAGAAAAATAGCAGTAAATTAAAATAAAAGATAATTTTATTTTCGATTTCCTTCGAACTTGCTACTACAAACTATAAAACATGTAAATTTAATTTTAGAGATAACTGAATAGCAGATATTTTTTTACAATACATTGTATAAATAGTAAACTTTAAAAATACTAAGTTTACTGCTTCTGAAGTATAAAAATGGTTGATAGCTTGCATTTCTATTACAATAATGACAAAATTTTACTATTCAAACGAGTGAGTAGCAATAAGTTACGCGAGCCGTTTTGATGAGCTCTTTAGTATTTTATAACAGGAATTTTTTGTCCAGTCTCAATATTTATTAGTGTATATCTGCATTATATTTACTATCATAAGAATACAAATAAATTTCGCAAATCGATAGTTGGTAGTCTTGTAGAAATTACATACGTTGGAGATGGTTGTGTAATTGAAACGATGCTGTCTGAAAATACAATTTAAAATTTAGTTTACGGAGGCATTACGTGGCGTTGTGGGATAATGCAGTGACTGTTGGAAATAGTATATACTTAGAGTGCCTACAATTATCGCATTCTTGCAAAACTAATGACAAATATCACAAGTGCAGTTGTTATTGGCACATTCAATACAGAAAGTTTCTTTAGAGGTGATGTATCGAATTCTGGTATTTTCTGCGAAATAACATAGAAGGCTTGATCCACGAAGCTTTTCAACTCGGATGACATATTCACTCACACTCGATCGTGGATCTAAAAAAATAACATAAAATTGGCGTTCTTGAGAGAAAATAAGAATCAAGTCAGTGAAATTAGAAAGTCTTTTAGCAGTACGATTTCCATTCTCTGATTGAAGAGCCTGTAGTTCAGTAAATATACTGAGAATCAAGCTAAGGATAATGGTTGACATTTAATTGAATCTTAAGACATTTTATGTGGTCTGGGCTTAGATTCAAATCAACTTCTAGAATTCCCGCAGATAATTTCTACCGATTTGAATACACTAAGTTATTTATACGAACTGAGAGCTGCAAAATCATATTACCTTGATCATACCTATAATAATACGTATACAAATATAATAGTAACAAACCTATCAGGTACACGTCTACGAAACTAGAATAAAGAATGCTAAATTAAAACCAATATACAGCAACCTCAACTTTTAGTATATTAGAAAATGTTGTCTATGTCTTCAATGGTTGGAGTTTTTTGGCATCACTTTTTCCATTATTTTCTGTCTTGGGCTTTTTGTCTTATTGTGCCCCCTATTCTAGCCCCTTAAGTTGCTCTACCTTTCGCACCCCTTCTGTCCACGTCATCCCCGGTATTCCCACTGAGTTAATCCCTACTGGTTTTGCTTTAAATATCTGTTTTACAGTTAGTTAATACACATTGTATGTACATGTTCTAACCATCTTAATTATCTTTTTCGTATCACTTCTTTCACTGTCTTTACATCTACCTGCTCTCTGTATGTTGTGTTCCTGATCTTGTCTTCTCTTGTTTTTCCTTCTATTTCGTCCAGAACCTCATTTCTGTGCTTTTCAGTCTACTTTACTGCTTATCCGAAATCGCCCACGATTCACTTCCGTAAACTAGAGCCGGGTACACTACATTTTTACTACTTCTACTTTCGTTTTTTAGGTATTTCCGCGTTTCCCAGAAAGGTGGTTTTTATAGCGTTAAAATTTTTCTTAGGACGGCTGCACGTGCATTTATTTCATGATTTATCTTTCCATTGAAACTAATATATGCCCCTAGGTATTTGAATTTGTTCACTTGCTCTATTTCTTTTCCCTTTTATTGTAATGTTTTGCTTTCTTTCTTCTGCGGCTATAACTATGGTCTTTGTCTCTTATGTATCAATTTTTATGTTTGCTTTTTGCATTTTCCTATTGAATATTTTAAATTATTCTGTAGTTATTTTTTTGATGCTCTTGCTGAAATTACTATGTCGTCTGCATACAGTAGTCTTCTTTTTACACTTTTAACTACGTTGTAGTTAAATAATAACGGACTTAGTACACAACCCGGTTTTAAGTCTCTCGGTTCAAACTTCTCTGATTTCTCGTTTCTGGTTCTCACTGCATTTGTTGTCTTATGATACAATTTCTAACCATCTCTATCAACATTGCGTTTACACATCTATTTAATAGTGCTTTCCACATATTTTTTCTTCTAACTCGGTCGAATGCATTACTAGGATCTATAAAGCATAGATAAACTTCTTTTCCCTTTCTTATTGTCTTTTCGCCGACTTATCGCAGTATAAACATATTATCTTATACACGCCTTTCCTTTCTAATTGACTATTTCTAATGAGTTTTCTAATTTTTTTTAATTTTGTTTTTCATATTCTCGGTCATATCCTGCCCAATATGCTTAGTAAAGTTATTTCTCTGTAATTGTCACATACTTTTATATTATCTTTTCTTATATACTGGCACTATTACACCTGTCTGCTAATCTTTTAAGGCTTTCTTTGTTTCTACCATGTTCATCAGCATTAATATATTTTTTTGTCCTGTCTCCACTATGTATTTTACTATTTTCGGTGATATTTAATCTATTCCTGCTACCTTTCCAAGCTTTATCTTTTGTATTGCCTTCTTTAATTTTATTTCAGATGTATGCTCGATGTCTACATCTTCGCTATTATCCTCTTGTCTTCTTTCTTTATAAGGAGTTTTCCTTGTTTATCTCTAATGTTTTTTTGTGTTTTACCCGTTCTTCTTGTTTTGCGCTTTCTACCTTATCTTTCACCTCTTTTATTTAATTTTTGTATTTTTTGAAGTCTTCCTGGTCTTACAATTAGTCTGTAGGTATACCTTTCAACTATTTTTGTTGTTTCTTACTTTTTGTTTCTCTGTCCATCAAGTTATTTTTTTCATATTTCCATTTACTGTTTTTGTTACTTACCAGCTTTTTCTGCAGCTTATAGTATACTTTGCTTTAGATAACTCCATACGTCTTCTACTTATCTTTCTCTTAGTTCTTCTTCTGATGCTATTCTTTATAAATTTTCTTTTTTTCTTTTGGTGGTTTTTGGTTGTACCAATTTCAGGTCCTCTTTTTACGATTACATCTTTTATTCGGCTTCTTACTAAAAAGTATACTATGATTGACTTTTCTTGCCTTTAACCAACTTCTCGTGTGTAGTTGTGTATCTCTTTGTGTTAAATTTCGTGGATATTATTACTAGATGGTTTTCCTTAAATAAATCGGTTATTCTGTTTTCTTTATTGTTATTCCATGTATCCTTATGCCTTTGTTAAATTTTTCTGCTCTTCCTTTTATATTATGCCATTATGATGATATTTGGTCCAGTTACGTCTATTTCTTTTTATAAATTCTTTAAGAATATATCGTTTTCTTCCTTCGCTGCGTTCTCATTTAGTACGTATGCCACTGTTATTGCCTATGTTGTTGCTTCTGTTTTTATGCCTACTGTTAACGGTTGC
Source organism: Sinelater perroti (assembly GCA_036346155.1). NCBI lineage: Eukaryota > Metazoa > Arthropoda > Insecta > Coleoptera > Elateridae > Sinelater > Sinelater perroti. The sequence continues at coordinate 5,146,139 of JARFIY010000355.1, read as the reverse complement.
AAATTTTTCCTTTACTATATTTTCTATTTTTTCGGTCTTATTATCAGACCCACTCCTTTACTTCCCCTTTTTGATTGTTTGATTTTCAACCAGAAGAACTAGTATCCTTTTGATATTTCCATTAAACCCTGGTTTCGTTTCCGTTATACCTAAATATTCTAATTGTTGTTTTTCCATCTTTTCCATTAATTCCGTTTCTTTTCCCATTATACCTTTCACATTTGATGTGCCCATTTTTAGTACCCTCCTTACTTTTTTTTACTTCTGTAACCTTTTCCTTTCCTATACTCGCCTCTCTATATGTTACCTGAGTTTATTTCTTTTTCCACTATCCTCGTCTCCAAGTCTCTTGTCAGTTTGGTCTTCTTGATGGTTTAATCTTTTTGCCGTACTAGTTTTTTACTGTTTTACTATTCCCTTTTTTTTTCGTTTCAAGTGTATTTATCTTTCCCTATAACTATCTCTCTGTAACCCACTTTTACTCTGTTTTCCTTATTCCGTCCTTATTTCGCGGTTGTTCTGATTTCTTTTTATATCTTCTACTCCCTCCAAGTCATGGTAAGGATAGTCTAATTTTTCAGTATCTATTCACTTTAAGCCAAGATAGAATAACCTTCGCTGTTATTGCCTTGGTGCAAGAAAATCCTATAACTGTTGCTAGAGAGTTGGAAGTACAGGGATGTCAAGAATATTAGGATATATTTTAGCGTTTGTCCTGTTGGTTATAGGACAAGGCCTAGGCCAAACCACAAATTATAATGTTTCCACCACTAAAACTCGACTGTTGGCACAATACATACGAATAAAAAGTGTTTTTCTGGCTTCTGTCGAATTTAGAAACGTCAATCGGATTCAGAGATTATATAATAAGATTTATTACTCTGTAAGATAAATATTTTACGGTGAGCTTTGGATAATTGCAAACGATGTTTCAATTGATCGTGCTTATAGCTGCACGACTATGAAAAACCATGTATTTTAACTCCCGATGAATAATTCTGATATTAACGATGACACCAAAGACACTTTGAAAGTAACACGGGATCGTTGTTATTGAGGACATTCTATTTTTTTCATTTCCTTTTTTAGAGTTTGACAGATACAATTAGTAAGTTTATGCGGCCTATTACTTTTTTTTAGATCCCAACTGTTTCTATTTTATAATTAAAAACATGGGGTCGGCGAAGAGATTGCTCTGTAAGCAATCCCAGAACGAACTTAAAAATTCGAAATCGAATATCTCGAAAGTTATTCGACATAGAAATTTTGCGACTTTATTTTCGAATTCAGCGTAAAATTTCCTATAAGAAGCACATTTAAAATCGTAATGTCGAAAATTTTCCCGAAATTCTAAATCGAATATCTCGAAAATTATTCGAGATAGAAAGTTTTTAATTTCGAATTCGAAATCAGCGTAAAATTTCCTATAAGAATCCATTTTCAAATTTTCAAAAATCTCAAATTTTGTGACGGACCGACAGACCGACAGACAGACATATAGAATTCAGTAACGAACTTTTTAAGTTCGTTGAATATCAGTGTAATTGATTTTAAATACATATTTTCCACATTTTTGCCAGCCAATAGGGAATGATACCAAATATACGTTTTCTACATCACCAACTCTTCCTTCCTGCATTGCAGGACTCCTAGCAATTTATCATTCCACACCACTGTCCCATTCGATGTTTTAATGCAAGCTTTAGCAGATATAAAATTCATCGTTTGGGGTTTATCCGCGACTTTTTCGTGGGAAAGCGCAGAACGCGGCCAGCCGCGCATCCGCCTAAATCTCGGATAATTATGCCGGGGGCTCTTCAAACGTGTCGGAGCTTTCGCGTATTCTGCATAGTAGGAGGCAACCGCAGATTAGTGCACATGGGGATAGATAAGGCTAAGAATTCGCACAGCAACTTAATACACACGTGACAGTGCAGATCTTTGAATAGTTGAGCTCGGAAACGTGACCTGAATTTCCATTCCGCTCAGTGGGAAAGCAGTTTCGGCAGTCCCGATCTTCGAATCGCGAGTTCGGCCGCCAAGCCGACGTTTGATGGAAATATTCAAAATGTAAATGCTTCGTTAAAGATTGAGCTCGTGCCTCCGCAAAGTCGGGTCGAGGCTGTGGTCTACCGAACTAGCGAAAAACAAACTCATTCTGTTTGAAAACTTGGGAGGGTGTTTATTCAACTGGAGTTCTCTCCCATTTAGGATGAATAAGTGACTTTTTTTACATAAAACTTAAAATTAAGGTTATTTATAGTAATCACTATTTAGGGAGAATAATTTAAAGGAAATCATCTGATAAATATTGTATAGTGATTATATTTGAACTTGCCTCCCTAAGAATTATTTAAACATTTAAATTTTTATAATTGTACCATAACTGCCATTTGTTTAAAAAAATGTAGTAGGTATTTGGAACAGAATACTACTAAAATGTATATTAGATATTTTACTATTACCAGTAGTTTGATAAAGTCCATGAAAATTAAATTTAAGGAGTAATTTATTATCTCTCAAAAAGTCAATACAATCTACATTAACTTTACCAAGTGGGTGATGTGCACATTTTAATCTTACTTTTAGTATTATCACGTATTAACGTTTTTGGAGCAGGTATATAGATCCATTATTACTTGTGCAATTTTTTTTTAATTCTTGTAGTAAGTAGAACTTTTGAAACATTTTAAAAGTAACCTAATTCAAAATATTCTACTTTAAAAAAGCTGACGTGTTTAATTTTTGATAATGAAATGAACATCACATATAATTTGCTTTGCACTCTTTAATATGTTGTTATAACAGAGTGATTGTTAGTAATTAATTAATTTTATATAAAAGCACATTAGAACTTTATTTTGTTTCATTCAGTTATTTACTAATCGGGATGGAATTATGGAATAGGAAATGAAGATCGAGTGAAGAGATGCGAATTAGAAGCAGAAATGAGGAAAGGTAAACGAAGAAACAGAATGTTAGAGACGAGAGTAAAGAAAAAAAAGGGAAGAAGGGTAAATGGAGAAGACTGGTTAAGCTGCTTAAGGCAATTCGTAGGAATTCTCGCATAGAAACTTAAATTTATTTTTATGGTATAAAGTTATAACATATATGACATGTAATCTAGCCCCGGTGATTTCCAATTATGGCTTTCCTTTAGTGTTATGTTTTTCTGTGATATTTATTAATTTTATTTTCTTGGGTAATTTAGTACTTAGTTGTCTTTTTTAACATTTTTTACATTTACTACTATTATTGTGTTTTCTCCAAATTGTTGCCTATACTTTATATTTTTTTTCTACTTGGTCGTATATCACGTTTACTTTTAGTTAATCTTCTGTATATGATACAATACTATTTTCTGATAAGTTTTTATTGTTTATTTTTTTATATTTGCCATTTTCCTATATATATATATATATATATATATATATATATATATATATATATATATATATATATATATATATTTAAATACTTTTACTCGTTTTATTTTATTTTCATGTTATTCTACCTGTACGATTTTTTTTTTGTATATGCTGCATATTTTGTTTATTTTAATTTTTATTATTTTTTTTATAATAAAGTATCTTTTATGTGCTATTGTTTTGTTTTTTAATACTAATATATGTACTTGCTCCAGGTTTTCAAGCAACACATTGTTTTTAATATGCTTATTTATTGTCTTCAATACAGGGAATGTTTATTTCTTAATGTTTGGAGTTTTGATAGGTACAATGGAATATTATCTTTGGATATGGTTAAATTTCTCTAAAATTTAGAATTCACTTACTATCTGTCCGTCTATTTCTAAACAGTCTCTGTTATCAGCTTTCTAGGTAGTCTTTTATTCGTTGAAATGTGGGTTCCTCTTGTAAAGTCTTTTATATTGGTGTCACCATACTATATCTTTAGTATTCTAGATGTTTTCTTTCTTTGTATTGCTTTGATAGTTTTCTGTTTTTTCTTTCGCCTTACTTTTTAAGGTCTCTTAACAGTTTTCTAGTAGTAGATGCTTCAGGTTAATTTATTTGTTATTGTTCTTGTTATTATTATTATTTATGGTAGTAGTAGCAATAGTATTATTATTATTGAATTCGAAACAAGATAAAGGATTGGGTGATTTTATTCTATTAATTGAAACTTGATGGTTTAGATTAACTGTAGTAAGGTGGCTCTTAATTTTTAATTAGTAAAGGAAAAGGAATTGTTCTAAAAAGTTCTTCAACTTCTTTTTGAATTATATAAAAATTAAATTCTACAGAAATTTAGCTGTACAACACTGAGGAAACAAACCGGGTCTAACAAATAATCGATAAAATATGTTTGAGTACTTTAGGAACTTATATGCCATAGTATTTGCTTTATTCGCCAAAGAAAGATTTTTTTTTTAAATACTTTTGAATATTTTTGGCATGGGTTGGCGAAACAAAAAGACTAACTTGTCTTTAGTTGCTTTAGAAAATTTTAGTTTTGCCAACCCATGCCAAAAATCTCTAGCTATTATATAGTTTTCACAGCACTATTGAGTTAATTTTTCTTCTCAAATGCTTTGGAAATGACTACAATTGTATCCTAAAAGAGTTGTTAATTAGTTTCACTTATGCGTCTTTTTTAACTTTAACATGATTTTTAATCGTACTTAATTCTAAATCGTACTGTCAAAATGCAAGGGACGGCAGGGAGATATGGTACTTTTGAAAAGACACAATTTATTTTCGAATAAATTTTGATGTTTATCATTTCCACACATTATTGGTATATTTCCATTTGGGAATACGAAACAAGAAAAAAATAATCGGCTGCGAAAAATCGCATTAGTTAGGTGCCATCCATTTTTGTTGAGGCATTCTTGTAGACTGATTGCGAAATTGGCCATACTCCTTTGAAGCATGTCACGGGGAACCCTTCAAATTGTTTGCTTTATAGTTTCGGAAAAGGCTTCAAGATTACGAGGTTTATCTATGTAAGCTTTGGTCCTCAGGTAGTCCGATAAAAAGTCACAAGTTGGCAGGTCTGGTGACGGAGCAGATAACGAGAACAGGCATCCAAGAAAATGTTGTCTTAAAAAAGCCATTGTTGGTCTTGATGCATTATCAGTTACCCAATCTTGCTAAAACCAAAATTTATTGAAGTTAATGCGTCTTTTTCTTAATTGTGGTAGGAAATGATCTATGTTCAGATCAATAATTGTTTGTCTATTTTTATGAAAAAAACCTTCTTTAAGTGCCGTGCTCCCCGAGAACATTGACGATCAATAACATGGTTGTCACTTTATCAACTGCTGTTATAAATAGTGCCGCGGTGTTGCGTCTATACCACTGACGTAAATTTTTGAGCCACGATATTTTGCGTCTTCCTGGGCCGCGTTTGCTTCTATTTTTCATTGATTGATATAAAGTAGTTTGTATTTATCATTCCTCAAAACATGGCCTAGATATATAAGTTTTCTTCTTTTTATGGTATGAAGAATTTCACTTGTTTGTTTATGCGTAGTAGTACTTCCTGTCCATCCATGAAATCTTTGAAATTCTGCGATAGGTCTATATCTCAAAATCTTCCAGTTTTTTGCACATGCTTCGGTAAGCATCAATGCTTCAACGCCATACAAGAGGATACTGAAGACATCTTAATTATTAAATACGTAAGAGAATAGACAATGCTCTACAGATCAAATTTTTCTTCATTTTTTGATTGCTCTATCCTATTTTCGGCTTCGATCCGCGCTGACCCGCAACCCGTATCGATACCGCCAAACTGTGTGCTAACCGTGCCAGCAGCAGTCGTTTATTTTGCTCCGAGTCTCCAGACGAAAACTACGAAGACGCGATGACCGGATAGGTAGTTTTACCCATGGTCCAAGCGTCACCGTAAAGTCTGGCGACAACATCCAGGGCATCACGAAGCCGGCGATCAGGCGTGCAGTCCGCGGCGTCAAGCGCATCTCCGGCTTGATCTACGAGGACCCGGGCGTGCTGAAGGTGTTTCTCGAGAACGTGATCCGCGACGCGGTCACCTACACCGAGCACGCGAAGCAAGACCGTCACCGCTATGGACGTCGTTTAGCGCTGAAACGACAAGGTCGCACGCTCTACGGTTTCGGAGGTTAGAAACAGCCGCCTGCTCCGCTCCGTTCCGTTCCGTTCTGCAGGTAAATGTAGTGGAAGGAAAGCACGATCGACCGAAACAAGCTCGAGGGGACAAACAAAAAAGGTTCGATGGCCACTAAATTTTGTCAGTCAGTGAGCCGGAGACAGCACGGCGCCACCCGCCAAGGACCGACATTTGGGCCGGTTTGGCTTTTGGCGGGTGGTGGAGGTAGCCGAAGCCCCCAACTAGGGCATGCGCTCACACGAGGTCAGCGAGGCCCTCCTGTCCCTAAAAGCGGTGCCACTACCCTAAGAGTCCAACACCATCGAGGGGAACCGAGAAGCCGCCTCGGTTGGCTTCCCTCCCTTAGTCCTCGTGTCGGTAAGGTTCCCTTACCTCGTTTGACGAGTACCCGTCGAGGTCACTCGCGTGATACCTCTACCTCTATTACTACTAGCGGCATCCGTTGCCCACAAATGTGGGATTGGGTAGCTCCACTAGCAGTTTTACGGGTATCTCGCGTCACGGGTGAGACGCACTACACTCGTGTCGGTAAAGTTTCTTTACCACGTTGACGAGCAACCGTCGAGGTCATTGAGTCTACTCACATCGATTGGGTCTTTTCACTCCGTTACCCACAATTGTGGGATTGGGTCTAAAGCGCCTTTACGGCCAGCGCCGTGAAGTACCGCTGGCCCGTGTTGGTAAGTTTCCTCCACCTCGTTTGACGAGCAGCCGTCGAGTTGTTGCGCGATCCTCTACCACATATCGCTACTGCTAGTCCGTTGCCTCTGTGCAGATTGGGTGACTGCATAGCAGTTTTAACGGGATAACGTCAGTGGTCTAACGTCCCCGTAGGCCTCCTAATCGATGTAGCAAATCTCCAGTCGATAGTACTCGTGTTGGCTGGATTCTCCCGCCTCGTTTGACGAGTTACCGGCGAGGTCACTGCGTGAACCTCTACCCCACATCATTACTACAGGCGGCATCTGTTACCCACGGATGTAGGATAGAGCTCCACGTCAATTTTATGGGTAAACGTGTGTCTCCGTTTACCCGTTTTCTTGTGTTAAGTCCCAATTATTGTTAACATAGCAGCCAAGATATTTATACGATGTTACTCTCTCTATCAACTCTTCTCCCACAAGTATATTTCTCTGTATGTCGTTATGTTGTTTACTAACCATTTATTTGACTTTTAGTTTTAGCCCCATTTGTTCACTATGGTTTGTCACTGCTGATAAGAGTATTTGTAGATCTTGCATGCTTGTGGCTAGCAGGACAGTATAATCAGCGTATCTCAAATTGTTTATTACAACTCTGTTGATTATGGCCCTTCTGCTTTTTCTTCAAGAGCTTCACGAAATATTTTTCAGAGAACACAGCTTTGCCTTACTCCTCTTAACATGGGCATGTCTTGTGATAGCTGACCATCCACACTAACAACCACTGTCTGACAATATAGGTGGGCTATTATACGTATATCTCTGTCGTCTAGACGAATTTTCCTGAGAACTTGGCGTAATTTATCATGCTGAATGATGTCAAATGCTTTTTTATAATCCACGAAGCACATACACACACACACCTTGACATATGGACAGCGTTGAGTACGCACATGCATATTAAATAGAGTTTCTCGTGTTTGAAACCCATTTCTGAAGTCAAATTGAGAGTCACTAATATTTTTCTCACATTTCTGATATATTCTAGCATGCATAATTTTGAAATATACTTTTAGGACGTGACTCATCAAACTGATAGTTCTATAAACTTTACAGAATTTTGAACTGGTTTTTTAGACAAGGTTATAAAGATAGATTTAAGCCAGTCGTGCGGAATCGTATCCATTTTGTGTATGTAGTTGAATAGTTTCAGAAGCAGGGTAATAGCACTGCTCTCCTTCAATACTTTCCAGACGTCAACACTTATATTATCTGGTCTCGATGGCTTTCTACTTTTTGCTCCAATTAGAGCACGTTCAATTTCTGCTCTGTTAATATCAAGACCATCGTCTGAATCTACACCGTTAGTTAAGTTTCTCGTATCAATAAATTTTTTTTTATATAATTTGTCCATTTAACTAGTTTTTCTTGAATATTTATTAATAGTTGTGTACTTTTATTTTTGAGAATTTGACTGTTTTATTTGGGCATATACTTGCTGCACGTTTGACTTTCTTGTAACATAATAATAATAGTTCCCCGTAATAGGCCTCGAAGGCCCTTTGGGGTCTTGTAACATACATATTAAAAAAGCCATACATTGCTTCAAGCTCTTCTACCTCTTCACGCTGTTCTCATGACCAATTTTCTTTTGCCTCTTTTACTTTGCGTCTGCTGTTTTTCTGAGTTTTAAGGTATTTCTTTGGCTGTTGGTTTTTCTAGGTTCTTCTAGGATCGATCATCCATTTTTTGTGTTTGGTTTTATTAATTATATATCTCTTGTTTCTATTAAATTCCAGGTCGCTTCAATGTTATTATCGTCTGGACTTATGTTGGGGTCTATATTTTCAAAACGTGTATTAGTTTGTTTCCGAATTTCTTTTGGTATTTCTAGATCTTTTAGTTTCCTAGTTATATATAATTGCGGTTAGTTTTTACTGATACTAAATTTTTTAAGGTTAATCTTTGTTTTTGCTGAAAAAGGTATGTGATCATAGAAGACGTCAAAATCAGGGTAAGTCTTTGCGTTCTTTATAATGTTTCTGAATCTTTTATTGATGCATATATAATTGACTTGGTTTTTCACGTTCCTGTCTGCTTTGGATGTCTAAGTATAAAGACGTCTGGGATGTTGTTTAAAATGGGTATCAGTCAATATCATATCTTCTTCTTGGCAAAACTATACTAATCGGTGACCTCTGTCATTTGAGTTGCCTAGACCGTATTTGCCCACTGCATCTTGGCCTTGAAGTCACTCATAACAACGTCTATGTATGATGGCTTTGTTATTTTCAGTGCCATTTTGTTGTTATTATAAAATTGTTCTACAGAGTCGTCGGAGTTTCTGGGTGCCCAGTACCAAAAATTCTGTTTGTCTACCGTTCCCGATAAATGAAAATAGGCCTCGTCACCCATGATCAAAACGTTATCGTACATCAGAAAGTCAAACATCGTTTTTGCGAACCTATGTCGTCTCACAAAGTCGTTTTGCCGCAGCTTTTCAAACAATTATAATCTTGTAGGGATGTAAATGGAGATCCAAGTGTAGGATTCTGCGAACTGACCTGTTTGACATCGGAAGAATACGAGCGTGATGCCGCTTATCGCATTCTTAATGTTTTCCGAAGTCCGTACAGTTCAATCACATTCCCGTATAGTCCCTGGTTTTAAAGATTCTATTGTTTGAAAACTATTTACACACTTTATAATGGTACCCCGTTTTGAAACAAGACCATGACGACCAACATAGTATATTGTGCATTACTAATAAGCGTGGAATACAAAGAACCTAGATGTACACTTTTAAGTTTTTTCATACTGTGCATTAAAAGCTCAGAGATTACTATCTAAACTTTTACAAAAAAATAATTGAAACATTATTTATCGTATGTTTTAAAATAAATTGATAACAAAATATAATTATTTTTATTTGTCTAGAGCCTGATGTTTGACTATGTTCAATTTGTTTTCTTTTATTTTGCTTCTTTTTGGCTTTTGATTATTTATTTATTATACATACATTAAAAATCTTTAGATTTTTGGGAGGGCGCAACTCTTAAATTATAACATGGCAATACTACCATATGCAAAGGAAAATTTTAAAAATCATGTTTTATGTGTCGTAACACATAGTGTAACAATAATCAAGTTCTTGTTGTTCATGCGTCAATATGTACATTGATATAGTGGGAAAGTAAATTGTCGTATAATGATATGGGAGACCCGTTAAAAAATATATTTAAGACATTCCTAAAATTATTCTGAGTCATTTGCCTGTTATGGACATGTAATATTTAAATAGGTTTCACGGTTAGATAAAAATAAAAACTGTAAGGTCTAAGGTTACCCGAACGCATATCTGGCTAATCTCAGTTTGACAACACGTTCGCTGCATGACCTACTTATTATTAATAGCCCTGTCCATTGCATAACGAAATATAGGGCGCCTAATGGCGTTTCATTAGCGGAAGGTTAAATTCAGAAGCGCCGCTCTTAAATTTCTTGACGCCGCAGTGAAACTTTTCCTGAATTGTATAGTAACAGCACTTGTTGCATTATCGTAAAAGTCATTCGCTAACTTATTCCATTATTCTATTTCACCTTAGTGCCTTTTAAACTTAGGCGTCTACATTTTTGTGTTGTGAATTTCTTTCACGTTATTGATGGCCTTTCTTTTATCTTAGATTATACTCCTAACAACTTATTTTGGGATATTACTATTGGGTTTTGCTTAACCACATCTATTTTCTTTTGTTGATAATTAGTATTTATCGAAGTTTTTTACCACCAATTTTTGTTTGTAGTAATATTGAACAAATAAATAGTAGTGATATTTTTAAACATTTATTTGCATATATCTGTATTTTTTTTATTGCATTCTTGTTTCCGCTCTTGATTCATAACTGTGAATGTTGATTTTGCTTATAAGTGATATTTCTCCTGCTTGCCGTATTTTTTAAGTTGATTAAAGGCAATTTGGTTTCTTATTATTGTTCGATTCATGTTTTGTGGCAGTGTTTCCTCTTTAGTAATACTATCAAGATATATTAGTTCCGTCAGGCTATTCGTCTTATTTTCTGCGACCCCAAACTTTATTCTATCCTTCAAATTAATAAGCATAATATTGATTTATTTAAGTGGACTTTTAAATTACTTTCTTTAATTTTTGTTACTAAGTTGATAATTTTTGTTTGCATATATGATACTAATTACTTTATGCCATAAGACATACGGCAAATTGTGGATCTTTTAAACATTGTTAGAATTACCACATTCGTTTTTTTTTATTTATTAAGGTTTGCTTCATATTTCAGTTCACTATTACAAAAGCAGAAGTGGGGAGAGAACACAAACTTCTCTAACTTCATTATCGATTTAAATTTTGGTTTTTTCTATATATCCTACATAGTTATACAATAATCCAATTATTTTGAATATTGTAGTAGTATTTTGTAAATATGTAATATTAGTTTATTGTGATTTACTTTATTCTTATTCTCGAAGTGTGCTGAGTATATTCTTTTCTTCCATTCGAAAGTCTCATTTATAATTATCCTCAATATAAATTATTTCCAATAAAAATGATATGATTTCGAAATAAAATGTCAACTATGCTTGAAATGTTATAATTGCCACTAGTTGTCATTTGTGTATAGTGTATTTTGACATTTTATCATAGCGAAATTCATAATACAAAAATGTTTAGTTATTGTCAAAATTTTTATGAAAATAGACATTCTTTTGTAAACACTCAACGTGCTCTTCTGGAAAACTGTAGTCCACATAATCGCCCTTCTGTGCTTGCTATTTGTCACAAGAAGCCCTTGCATGCGTAAAAAGTCATTCCATGCTCTGGTTTACGGCATGATGGCATCATCGGACTATTTTTTCTCAAAATAAAGTAGGAAATGCAGTTAGAATGACTGGTCAGCGGTGCCGATTTTAAGATATTTAACCAAGTTGGCTTCTAAGCAGTTGTAATTTAACTCTTTTAGATTACTTTTTATGCGGTTATTTGAAATCTGCAGTATATGCAAACAAACCACGAATCCTTCATGAATTAAGATTAAACATTGAAGACTGTATTTGGAATATTAAATCCGAATTATTAAAATGAATTGTTATTCAAAACATTATACTTCGAAATAATATAAAAAGTTTTTTTTTTAATTTATTTAACCAGATCAGCAACGTTGTGCTATACATGGTTTTGTTAACTATTGATTACATGTAACACTATTGTCGCTTAGGGATTGCCTATTGGCGTACACATTCACTGTTTAGTTTTATTGTTGTATTATTTTGGTTTTGTCACTACTATCATCGGTTGAGAGGAGATCTTGCGTCAGTTTGCGTTTCAAGCGTTGATGTATGTGTCTCATTCCTAGTGCGTAATGGGCTGCTCCTGCACAGTTGTTTAAATTTTTAAAGAAGGTTGCCGCTAATTTTTTAATGTGTTCTTCTATGGTTGGGATATTTAGTTCAGCGTGTAGTTGGTGGTTCCTTATATACCATGGAGAATTTGTGGCTATTCGAAGAATCTTATTTTGTAGTGTTTGTATTTTGTGGATGTGAGTCGGTGAAGCAGATCCCCATACACAGCATGCATACATTACCACTGGTCTAATTATTGATTTATAGATTAGCATTGTACAGTCTATGTGTAGAGAACTTTTTCTGTTTATCAGTGGGTATAGTAGGGCTAATCTAGCATAGCTTTCATTCAATTTGTGGTTAATATGGAAACCCCAGGTTAGTCGTTGATCCAAGTATACCCCTAGATACTTAACCGGGCTATCTTGCGTGTTCCATGGAATTTCTTCATTATTTATTTGAATGTTGGGTATATCTCTGAGGCGTCGTAAGGTAAACACTTGGGTTTGACATTTGGTTGAGTTAAGGTTTATGTGCCATTTTTTCATCCCGCTTGATATTGTATTTAGGCTGGATTGTAGTTCATTTGATGCTTCCAATAGTTCGTTACTCTGGGTAAGTAGCGCAGTATCATCTGCGTACATAGCAATGGCTGCATTGTCTGTTTGAGGTATATCATGGACGTAGATATTAAATAGTGTTGTGCCCAATATGGATCCCTGTGTGTCTAACTGTTGAGTATGTGGAATTGATTCTAAGGGAGAAGGTTCGGTGTGTGAGAAATGATCGAATAATATGTATCAAGTAATCTGGTATGTAGAGGCGCTGTAGTTTATAAAGTAGACCTTCTATTCAGACCCTGTCGAAAGCCTTTGCTATATCCAGGAATGCTGCTGTAGTATAAGCTTTATTTTCGTAGTCTTTTTCTATGTATTCCACAATTCGTTGTAGCTGATGTGTCGTTGAGTGTTTGGATCCAAATTGGAATGGTTTTGTTGTACCTGAAATAGTTTTTATTTTCTTTCATTTTAAAAACATATCGTTTTTATTGGAAAACGGTTTACATTGGTCCATCCAGCCTAAGTTTTTGATTCTCTCCATTATTATACGTGCTAAAATCTTTTTTCTTTGAAATTGTTGTGGTTATCATGTTCTTCTAAATTTTGATGTTCTTCTTTTATCTCATATTTTATTCAGCAGACAGTGGATCAATTTTATAGCTACTTCGCTCTTTATACTGCTTCTTAAACGATTTGTTCCGTGCCTATTTCTAATGCTTGGTAATCTTCGCTTTTTCGAAATGCTTGAATCTGTACTTCTTGTTGCTAGAAATTTCTGTGAAATATCTATCTATAATTTCCGTTCGAAGCCCGTACAGTCCAGAATTGGTATGCCAATCAGACCATGAGCATTGAAGCAATCATTCCACCGACGCACCAGATTGAAGATACCCGTTTCGTAAAATACCGGGTCCTACTACGTAAAAAAGTCCGTAACTGCCTGCTGGACATCCACATTCGATAGGAATCGTCGACCCTTCAAAGCCTTTTTTAAGGATCCGAAGACGTGATAATCGTATGGGGAGAGATCAAGATTGTAAGGTACGTGAAGTGTCTTCCACTTGAGTTGGCGTACCTTCTGCGTTACGACATTTGGGGTGTGGGGACATGCGTTATCATGAAGCACCCCTTGTCGCAGTTTTCCCGAACGTTTCACTTTAATTGCACACAGTAATTTCTCCAGAATTTTACAGTTTCGTACCTCAAGGATGAAGGCACTGGGATCCTCAAAATCTATAAGCAATGGGCTCCGGTAATCAAACAACAGGGTGAGCATTCTCTTGAACTCATTGGGACGATGGATGACACCACTGCATCGTCAACGCTTTCGACTCCGGTTCCTAGTGGTACAACCGGCTTTCGTCGCCTGCAACAATGCGCTTAAGAAACGTGTTACCTTCAACATTGAAACGCATCAGGTGCTTCAGGCAAACAGCCATCCATTTTTTTTGTTCGGCATTCAACGCCCGGGCTATCCACTGGTTGCAGATTTTACGGTAACCTAACTCCTGTCGGATAATGTGTTGCACGCTATCGAAGCTGATGTCGAGATTCTTTGCTAGCGCATAAATGGTTATGCGACGTTCCACCCTAATTGCATCAACCGCCCGCTTCTTGTTTTCCGCAGTGAATAAGGTCGGCCTTCCAGATCGACCAGCGTCTTGTGTCGAATCGCGCATTTGGTAAAAATGTCGCCATAGTTCACGTTTTCATATTTAACGCACGCACGTCGGAAAGACACAAATTCCACACTAATCCCTTGCCTTGATGTCGGTGCTTATATACCCGCATCGGATTTCTGCTGCTTTGCATATACGCTGCAACAACACCCTCAAACGGAAACTTTTTGATCGCGCCTTATATTTAAGATTTCGTTTTAAATTTCTGTTTTTGGTATATTCTCTTCTTGATTACTTATTATGTATAAAAATTTTATTTTTGGGTAGAAAGTTTTCTCATTATTTAATACATTGTTTTAGTATTTCCTTTTCTGTTAATTTCTTTTCTTTATGTTTTTATCCGTTTTGTTTTATAGTTACATACGCTTTTTGTTTCATAGTTTGGTTCTTATGTGTTACCTATTTACATACTTCATGGACAAATTTTGTTGTTGTAATTATAAAATTAATTAAGATAAAAGTTTCCTTCACTTTTTTGTGCAGTAGATTAATGTATTGTATTACATTTGACACTTTTATAACTTTCTTTTTCTTACAAGAAGTAAGCATGTTTAATACTACATAATACGTTATATATTAAATTACTAAACAAAACTATTACACTATTTTTAACATACCGGCATCTGATTTATCATACTACGCATTGTTGTTTCAAAATGATTTAATAATTAAACATTTAAATAGTTACTGTTAATGTATAGAAATGATGTTTTAATCATAGAAACAAATAATGTATAAATGTCACATGATAGATTAACATCAATTAGGAGTAGACAACTAATTATTTATTTAACAGCCAAATTTTCTGCTGCGGCTTACATACATTTTCATCTTTTACTTAATAATATATATTAGTGTACCTATCTATCAATTGACATACATTTTTTATGTTTTATTAAGAGCAATATTTATTGTTTATTGATTGTTTAATTTTATACCTGAAATCTACATTTAGTGCACAGATAGCAATTACAGTTATCGAAATAAGGCTACACCGATTAATACAATTCATTAAATGAATTATTAACAAGGTACGGAAATAAACTTCATATCGATTGTATAATTGCATACCATATACATGGGAAAACTTTATTAATTGTTTCGATTGTTATCGTTACATGCAATATTATGGATGTGATTATTGTAGTTCTTGAGGTAGTTAATCACATAACAGTGTTAAAAGTATGTGTCGAATGTGCCAAACCTTATCTGTACATTTAAAATGCACATCATTGGAAAAAGCTGCACTAAAATAAAAATAAATTTGAGATTTGAATATTTCTAATCGATTTAAGCATATTTTTGAAATCAACTGAAATCTTTTACATAGCTTTCTTTATTATTTTATTATACATTCATAGGAGATACATTATGCAATTGTTTCTAATTATTGGAATTTTGGACTATCTATACCCACAATATTTTATTAGTAGCAAAATAGAATTACTTATGATACTAGATTATTATAAATGAAATCATGGTACCTTTCTAAAGATAACTTTTTGCTTAATTAACTAAAGGCAAATGTTTCAGGTGATTATTTAAATAACTTTTAGGTTAATTTGATAGTTGTTTTTATCTAAAATATTTCAACAATTTCATATTGAATCAAATTTGGATCTCTTATCGGATCAGTAATTTCTTAGTACTCATATTGTTATAAAGCGAAACCTATCTAAACAACCAGAATTGTATCTTTAAAAACTTGATTGGATTAGTTTTCAGCAATTTATCAGAAAAAAACTAACTCTAAACGTTAAATTAAGATAATCCAAAGACAATACAAAACGATACCTTGCCAACACAATGGAAGAAGCAGCTTGAAGTGGTACCAACCCCAAACAAATTTAAATACTCTATGTCTTACGGAATTTAACACTCAAAACATACATAAGCATTCTATCAACAAAATATCACTCTGTTTGAAAATCTACAAAAAAAACCTACAAGTACGAAAACTGGGTATAAACAAATTAGAGAGCCTAAAAAAGAAAGCAAATAACATTTTCGCAAACTCTTAGCCCTCTAAAACTCGACCTTGCCCTATTGCTCTTCCCATTAAACTGTTTCGCCGTAATAAGTTCAACAAGAAATTAATTCTTGTAATATTTCTGAAGCTCCTGGGTTTGACTCAATAACTATACAAATTCTTTAGCAGCTACAGAAAAAAATGATCACGCTTCTAACCACTATTTATAATAGTATAACAAGATTAACCTTATATTACACCTTACATACACAAATAATTTTGATACCTATTTCTGCCAAACCAACAAATTCTCCTCCCTCATATGGTCAAATAAGCTTTCCACCCTAGTTATGCAAAATATTTGGAAGATTACTATTTAAAGACTGGAGACTGACATCAAGTTGCATAAGATACTATCGACACATCAATATGGCTTAGGTGAACGCTAGTTCCACAGGATTGTAAACCAGTTTAAAATGCGTTTAGAAGAATATAATAATTGTATTACAGCTTCTTTTAGATATTGGGCAAGTTTCTGTATACATTTGGCACTTTAGTTTATTATGCAAGCTAAAAGTTATCATCTTCATATATTTCTGACAAATCTGAAAATCATATCTTCATGGTTGCTTCTTCTAACCTAAATATAATAATGATGCCTTCACAGTTTATACAATTAACTCTAAATGAATAAAGACAGTGGTTTGGCACAGTATTTGTACCTTATATTTAGGACTGATCAGTAAACCCTGTATACCTTTCGGTGTAGGATGATTAACCTATCTACTAAAGCTATTAATTGTCTTGTTTAATTTTTTTCTACTTAAACTA
The DNA here is from genome assembly GCA_036346155.1 of Sinelater perroti. Lineage (NCBI taxonomy): Eukaryota > Metazoa > Arthropoda > Insecta > Coleoptera > Elateridae > Sinelater > Sinelater perroti. Next base: position 5,128,972 of record JARFIY010000355.1, on the reverse strand, counting down.
ATTTGTTCTTCAAACAATACGCGTTCTTAAACCTAGCTTAGCAGAAATTCCTTTAGCACTAATTTTCCACACCTTACTATTTGTCTTATGTCTCACTGTGCACAAATTTTGCCCACTGTTTTTTATTTTGCGTCAGTACTTTCGCTTCTTGCCAGCTTCTGTTTCTCTTTCTTAGGATTTCAGCTATTACCTCATCCCATTTTTTCCTTGGTCTTCCTCTTGTTCTCTTTACGATTGTTCTAGCTTGCCATATAGTTTTGGTTTGTCTGTTGTTTTGCATCCTATTCAGGTGACCGAACCATCGTAGTTGTTGTCGTTCTATGGTGTTCTTGATTAGCTCTACCCCTAGTATTTCCCGTACTTCTTCATTTCTTAACCTATCCATGTTCGTTACTCCCAGGATTCCTCTTAGAAATTTCATTTGAATTTCATTTTCTTGTTGCTTAGTAATCGTCCAGCTTTCGCACCCAAACGTTAGTATTGGTTTATAGACTGAGTTATATACTGTTAGCTTGGTCTTTATAATGACTTCTTTTTTCCTAATGAAGGAATTACTTAGGGCGTAGTATAATTTGTTGGCACTCACTATTCTGTTGTTAACTTCGGCTTCATTTCTCCCATCCTTCTGTATCGTGATCCCCAGGTATTTAAATCTGTCTATTTGTTCTATTCGTTTATCATTTAGTTGTATATTTGTTTGTACATTGTTTTTTCCTATTACCATTATTTTCGTCTTATCTGTATTTACTTTTAGTTTGCGTGTTTGTAGAGCACTATTCCATATTTCTAAGTTTTCCTGTAAATCCTTCTGCGCACACTCTGTTATATATATATTGGCTCTAAATATCTATACCCCACATACACCTTCTTGCTGCGCCCTTTAACTTCTTTTGTCACATCGTCCAGTATTATGTTAAAGAGTGTAGGGCTTAGGACTCCTCCCTGCCTCACTCCTTCTTTTGTCACAAATTCTTCTGATTCTGTGTTATTTGTCCTGACATAGTTCCTGTTGTTTTTGTACAAACCGATTATGTTTTTCCTCAATTTCCCCCTATTCCTCTTTTCTTTAGGCTATCCCATAGTAATTGTCTTGGTACACTGTCAAAAACCTTCTGTAGGTCAATAAATGCCACATATCTCTATCATTTGTTTGACTGTGAATATGTGATCTTGTATTCCTCTCCCCTTTCCTGAATCCACTTTGTGATTCCTCCATTTGTGTCTCTATTTTTGCTTGCAATCTTTTATTTAGTAACCTCTCATAAACTTTATATACATTACTTAAAAGTGTGATCCCTCTATAATTGTTGCAGTCCCGTTTGTTGCCCTTCTTAAATATTGGTAATATCGCTCCCAGTTCCCACTCTGTTGGTATTACACACTCCTTCGAGATTTTGCTCAACAATGTTGTTAGCGTCTCTATTCCATTAGTCCCTAATAGTTTTAGCATTTCAGTGGTTATGCCATCGTGTCCTGTCGCTTTGCCTCTTTTAAGTTCTTTTATGGCTTCTCTTACTTCCTTTGGTCTATATACTTCTTCTTGTTCGTTGTTCTCCTCCTCCCCATCTATATTTTCCTCCCCCTTACCTTGGCCTTCGTTTAGTTCAATGTTTAGTAAGTTCTCGAAATATTCTTTCAGCTTGCTCTGTTAATCTTTCACCTTCCTTCGTTGTGATGTACTGACATTTGTTTTCATTACCTGTCCTCAACATTTTCAACATCTTCAACATCTTGTAGAACAGTTTCTGGTTCCTCACACTATATTTTTCAATTTTCTCACCGAATTCTATCCAAGATTGTTGTTTTGCATTTTTCACCAGCTCCTTGACTCTTGTTCTCTGTTCTTTATACTCTTCATAGTGTTCATTGGTTCTACTTCTTAGGTATTTTTCCCATTTTATTTTCTTTATCTTTTTTTTGTATCCTCGTTCCACCAGGGTGTATTCCTTTTGTTTTTGTTGCTGTTTGTTACTCCGCGTGTTGATTTGGCTGTTCTGACTATTGCTTCTTTAAATTGCGTCCATATTTCTTCTATTTTGTGGGTTTTTACCTTCCGATTTATTTTCTCATTTCTTGCTCTATCTCTTCTGTATATTTGTTTGCAGTTTCTTCTTCTATCACTTTGTAAGTTCTTAATGTTATCTTCCTCTGTATGTCCATTTATGCTTCCTTTTTGTTATCTTTTGTTTCCATTTCAGTTTTCAATTTTGATACTACTAGATAGTGGTCGGTGTACAATTCCGCTCCTCTTCTTACTCGTGTATCTTGTATCTCTTTTTCTATATTTTTTATTTATTATTACGTAATCTATGATCGATTTCTCATTTATACTCAGTAACTCTCTGGTATACTTGTATATATTTTTATGTTTGTAGAACGAGTTTGTTATGACTAAGTTATTAATTATACAGAAATCGATTAGTCTTCTTCGGTTGTTGTTCCGTGTTTCTTCTCCATGTTCACCTATTGTTTCTCCTGTTTCTTCATCTTTCCTCCCTATTCTTCCGTTCAGATCACCCATTATTATTATTCTTCATGTTATATTTTCTATTATCTCTGTTAATTGTTCCCAAAACTGATCTTTTAGTTGCGTTCTGTCATCTTCCCCTGGACCGTAGACTATTACTAAGGTTGTTTTGGTTCACTTATGTAGTTGCATTTCTATCTTGAGTATTCTTTTTGTAACAGCTACCCATTTTTTAAGGTGTTCATAGTTTTCTCTTTTTATTAGGCATCCCACTCCCTCTCTTCCCCTCTGATCCTGTTCCACTCCTGCGTATATTAGCACGTTTCCACTTTGTAGCATTTCTTCTCCTTTACCTTTCTTTTTGGTCTCCGTTATTCCCAATATATCTAATTTTGCCTTGTTAAATTCTTCATCTAGTTCTTGTTCCTTTCCTTCTATATTTCGTATATTCCATGTCCCTATCTTCCATGTTATACTTTTTTGTTTATTTTTCGTTTGTTGTTTTAGTAATTCATATCCATTATCTTTGCCATTTTCGTCTTTACTAGTGTTATTTGTTACGTCTGCCCTCAGTAGTTTTTTGTCGTACGTGTTATTTTACTTAGTTTCCCCTCCAGCCCGTCGTTTGGTGACCTTTCACTTACCGTTCTTTTGCTACTGCTGCTGGTCCCCAGTTGCAAGCTTCCTTTCTCTCTTTCTATTTTATCTTCTCCTTCTTCTTTTACCTCATATATTTCATTGTTGATTACCAGTTTGTTATATTTAAGATGTGCTCTGTGTCCCTGTTTTCTTTTTGCCGTAGTTAACTTCACTAATATTGGTCTTTGTCTATCTGCTTTGTACTTTCCTATTCTCCTCATTTCGTCTATATCTTCCTTGTTGATTTGTATACCTAATTTTTGTGTTACTGTTGTTAGCGCCTGTTTTGTTTCTTCACCTTTTTCTTTCTCCTTGTCTTCTACTCCTCTAATTATAATATTTTTCCTTCTTACCTCGCGCTCCAGCCATTCTATCTGTCGGTCTTGAACCTGTACATGTTTCTTTAGCACAGCGTTTTCTGGTCTCACTTCTTCGTTTTCTTTTATTAGATGCTCCAGTTTGTCATTCATCTTTAATAGGTTTCCGCTAATAGCTTCAAACATATCTTCTATTTTCTTCATTTGTTTGTTGTCTATCTCCTCTGGTTCCATTTTTGCCTTAGTAGCTTTACCCGCTATAGTGCTCTTCCCACCTTCACTTCTTCTCTGCAATGTTTACTTCAGCTGCTTATTCATTTCTTGGTGTCCCGAAGATTGCGGATTTCGGTGTATGATGGGTTGCCTATCCTAACGACTTTGGCAAGCCGCCCGTTAAACGTAGCTATTTCCTCTTGTCTATTCTATAGCATGCAATTTTGTTCCTTATTGTTTTCCTTAACCTATAAATTTGCTCTTATTTATATCTGTTTTACTCACTATACTACTTCCTATCTTATTTCTGTATCTCTCCTATTTTGAAGTGCAGGCTTCCTCTACTCCTCTAACTTCTGTATTCTGAAGACTCGATTAGGCCCGATTTGGACTTTAATTTATCAGAGCGCTCAAAACACATGTAGTTCACTTCAATAAAGCCTCAGCTGCAAAATTACCTATACAAAATTAAAGAATGACTCAAATTGACTTAAAAAGTAAATCCCATTAAATTAGCACAAGTAAACTTAGAAATGCGAATTAATAATATTCTATTACCTATCAAAAATGAAGTCGAATACTTAAGACTAATACTAGACTTTAAGCTTACATAGAAGCTTTACAAAACATCCAAAAAGGCTAACATCAAAAACGAGTTTTGTTAGATGAATTGCCTACTCGGGCTAATCTCTAAATTAAAAACACAAAACAAACTACCCTTGCGTATATGTATTTTACACCTATTTAGACGCATGAAATACAACAATGGCATTGTACCCTCAAATTCAAGTGCCCAACGACTTTAACTCAAATTTTTCTGTATGATTCTAAACGCACTTTAGTTTGTGAGCAATAAAGTTATCCACTGCAGCTTAGCCATTCCTGAAATTGAGAAAAAATTTAAAGTTTAGCACTACTTATTTCTATAATTCTCATGTACACTTTAACGAGAAGGTTAGTATATCTAGTGAATACATTTTCAGTACACCGAAGAGTTAAGAGCAAACGTCCAACAGACATACAACCTAATTATGCTGCATTATTTACTGTATTACTTTATTCTGCTTCTTTGAAGGCACTACAGCGCGAATCGAGCCCTGACCTCCTTCAGCTTTTGTTTCTGTTCCCGCCTGTCCGCAGATGTTCTTCTCCAGCTTCTAACACCAAGTAGCTTGCGGTTGTCTTCAGCCACTTCACCTTCCCACCGCTATTTTGGTTTCCCTACTGGTCTTTTATCTCGCATTCTATGTGTTCAGTGCTTTTTTTTAATAGCCTTTAGTTCTCCATTTTATTAACGTGCCCTCCCCATTGTAATCTGTGTGGGCGTATAAAGTCTAGTACCGTCGGTTTTTGATAGATCTGGTAGTATTTTTCTTAATACTTTTTTTCGAGAATGTTTAATTTATTTGCAGAGTTATTTGTCATGTTTCCGTCTGTGGCCAGCGATCTTAGGAGGCATTTTGAGTTCTAGCAAAATTATTTACAATGTGCTTTGATTTATCGAATCGTAGACTTGGTTGTGTACATCAAGGTTATATTCCCAAGATTTCTTTCACATTTGCTTAACTGTGAAAAGCTGGTTAATAAACCACAATAGTGCCACGTCTGAAAGCTGTCTGGTATTTATTTTTTATGCTTTCTGCAATAACGTGGAGTCTTTTATTTACTACGGGCGCAAATATCTTATAGGCTGTACATAAGAGCGACACTTATCAACAGTTTCCTCATGATAGCTTGTCTCCTTTTTTGCGGATTGGGCATATTATACTTGTTTTCCACTCTTTGAGTAGCGCCTTTCCTTGCCAGATGTTTACTATCAGGGAATACATTTGTTAATAGAATTGTTTACCGTCCTTCTTATAGAATTATGAGGGTTTGTTATTGTATTCAGAGGCTTTGCTGTTTTTCTGGGATTTAATGACTTTTTGCATCTCTTTTAGAGTCGGTAATTCTGCTTGGTTTATTTATTCTTCCTGGTGGAGATTAATTTGTTTATCTACATTTTCTCGAGAGCCTAGCAGTATTTGAAAGTACTTTTACTATGTGTTTGTAATCTTTACATGGTTGCTGGTAATTTGTCTTGCTTCATCTTTGCACATGTTTGTTTTATTTATATGTCCCATCCTTATTGGTTTTATAAATTTGTATGCTTTTATGCCATTTCCTTCAAAATATTTTCCTATTTGTTAAACCATTTTGTTTCCATATATCTGTTTTTTTGTTTTACATGTTTTGCCCGCTATTCGTTTTGCAGATTCAAATTGTTTTTATCTTTTATAAATAGTCACCGCTGATATGCACTGTATACTTCCAACACTTACGTAGTTCCGAATATTTATTTTTGGATACGCTAAGCAAGTCTTTGAAGGCTGAAATGGCAGTCTTTCGTTTAGAATAGTGCTGGATTTGCAGCTTAATTGTAAGGTGGCTCAGGCTTCAGAAAATGTAAATATGGGTCGATAAAAGTTGGACGGATTTCTGCGGCATCTGCGATGCTTCATGAGGTCTCGCACTGTCGTGAGAGTATCGGCCCGCGTTTATTAATTAAAAGTGGCTGTTTGGAACGCAATTTCTCATGATGTCAAATTTCATATAGTAGAGCTCTGCTGTGATTTGTTCATCAGATTACAAGAAGGAATGGTAGAAAATACCTTTGTTGGAGCATTATCGAGGCAGCATGACCTTCATGAGATGAAGACTCCCTCGTCTATAAGATTTATGGGATTTTCAAGTCTAACCATGGCGCACTTTATTTATATTTATTGCATAAAGTTCACTTTTTCTGTCAGGTTTTAATTCATTTTAAAGAAGATTTCTCATTATGTTTAGTTAAAGAAAAGTTGATTTCTGTCAATTCATGCAGAACCTGTTTAACTTTTTCAGTATTATGCTTTACTATTATACGCGATTTGCCATTATTTTATTTTTTTCAAACTTTTTTCTAACAAGGTGCCTTTAGTTCAGTTAGGTACACTTGCCCATTACTTAATTTCTCTTGTCTCTGTCTAGACATTTGATCCTTTTTGAATTTAAAAGAAAGTAGTACTTACGTAGACCTTATAAGTAGCCGAAATTATGAAAAATGTAGATTATTTATGCAGGTATAACCTAAGTCAAATTTTTAAAGTTGATAAACGCGTCTTTTATTACAACCTTACAAATACAATTGATCAAATATCCCATATTGCATGTGAAACTACTTGATAAATCATTAAAACACAAAACTTATTTTACATTATTATTGATATTGCTCTACAAAGAGGTTTGAGAAGCTAAATAGTTTAAAGGATGGTAGGTAGACTACATAAAATATCCCCTAGTTTGCAAGTTGTTAAGATTTTGCCAAGTCTTTAAAATAGGCGTTATCTTCAATAAATATATTGCAATAGAAAGCTTTTCCTAATTTTACATCCATGTTAGTTTGATATTAAAACTAAATATTAATTTGTAACATTAATTTTTTTTAATATTTATTGCTTTAAGGTCTTGTATTATTATTCTGTAAAACTAAAAATTAAAAAATACGTAAAATGCCTGAGATTAATAATTTTCAAGCTTTCATTTTTCATATTATGCTTTTTAAGCAGCTTGTTTAATTTTATTTACATTTTAATATTATCTTTTATAAATACGTTTATTCATATTTAAAATTCTGTTTTGGTATTCACTTTAATGCCATTATCGAGAGATACCTAAATTCGTTCTTTAGTTGGGGTCTCAGTCGAATTGCCCCCTAAAGATAATTATGCATTTCGTAAAAAGGCTGATCTTTGAACAACCTGTTTTACTATTATTGGGTAGAAAGTGAAATTTTGACGCGATAATTTTTCGGTGGATAATATACTAATTAAGGAAAATTTGTTGGTTTGGAAAGGTAGTGTAAATGATGTTGTAGATTGTTTTCATTTAATATGTAATCCTTGGCTATTGTCCAAAGTATTGGGGCATTGAGGGCGTTGTTCTACTTTAGTTGCTTGATGAATGATTACGCTGATAAAATGGGAAATGGGAGCAATAGTTTTTACGTGGGAAACATTAATTCTATGTTAGGTTTTTTTATTACTTTTTTTAAGTACTCATCTGTATTGCCAAATACGTGTGTATATGCGGTCTACTTATTCTTTTGAATTATGTAGCTCTCTTGCAGTCTATACAAGCTATTTATTATATTTCTCGAGATTCATAAGAGTAATAAATTTTATTGAGCGGATAAGGTCAGCTATTTTGTTGTTTGTAAATTTTATTTCTGCAGCATACAGTCTAATGTCTTAGTAATAGTTTTAATGTACGTTAGAAATACTTTTACTTATTTATATTTTACGTCTAGGTATTTATGTGTATTTTTGTTTTAATATGGAAAGTTTGAGAGATATGGCAATTGGATTTTGTAACTAAATGGTTTTGAGTATTATGATGATGGCATTCTTTATATAAGTTATGTTTATCCTGTATAGACAAAGTAATAGAAACTGTTATTAAAATTCGATTTTGATATTAGCATGAAATTGTTAAAGAAATTGGAAAGATGTATTTTGTTTAAAAGACTTGCTAATGAAAGAATCGGTAAGGCACCTTATTGAACACCTCAGAAGAAAAGAAGCTAATGGGTTTTATTTTAAAAATGGTCATAAATGCTTTTGTAGTCACAGGTAAAAGTGGGGAACTAAAAAAATTTGAAAAATTCTAAAGAGTAGTAGGAGTTTCGCACGTATGATAAGGCTTGTTCTGTAAGATACTGAAGAATTCTGGCTTAGGTATTTAAATAACCAAATATGATGGCACTAGATAGTCAAGAAGTATTCTTTTATAAATATTTAAAAGACTGTATAAGAAGTTTGTTAGTACCGAATGATAAATTTAAGTTAGTTATGAGGATTTTGGTTTTCTTTTCTATGTAGCTTATTGTATTCTCAAGTTGTTTTAACAAATTTCTCAGTTTACTTGTATAATCCGATGTAATAGGTGTATAAATAAGTTCTCAGCTTTTGTCTGCAAAATTAAAGTTTTATTTAAAAACAAACAAAAAAAGTTTAACTATCAAAGTATTCTCCGTTGGCATCGATTACCTTTTGCCATCTTTCGGGTAGCTTGCGAATAACCTGGTGATAGAATCTCACGGGCTTCGAGACGATAAAGTTATCGATGCATTTTCGGACTTCTGTTTTGAAGTGCGTATCAGCCAAGTCATGCTGTAACGACCGGAATAAAATGATAATCGGGGATAATAAAGGGGCCATGCCTGGGCTATACGCCGCATGTGGGAGAAGTTCTCAGCCTAACGCGTCTGCAGCTTATCTCTGTCAAATGTTTGAGGACGTCCAGCGCGTGGTTGATCTTCAGACTAAACTCTCCTCCGCGAAATCTTCGGTACCACTTTTTACACGTTTCATGACTTACAGCATTCTCACCATATGCAGCACAAATCGTTTCGGTGGCTTCAGCAGCGTTTTTCTTAAAATGAAACGCGAAGTGGATAGAAAATCGAATATGCTCTTTTGTGATTGCCATCGTGAACACAGCTGATTATTGAGGTTATGTGCATCAAACGCCAAATCGCATGATATTTCGAAAGACCAAATGCCATTGCTTTAAAACCGCAAGAGGGCGGACTAATAAGTTACATGTAAACGGTGATTTGCGTCCTGTAAAATCTAAAGCTGAGAACTTATTTATATACACCTATATATAGAATAACTGTATTGGTAGTCTCATATTGGTGACATATCTACCAGTCTAAATTGCAGTTTGGTTAGATTATTATATATAAAAGAATGATAGTTGTAAGGTAATGATTTAATCTTTCCATTATAATTATAAAAAAATTTAATCTATCTTTTTAAACATTGTAATAGAATTTTCATAGTGTATAGAGCATTTCAGTTTGATGCTACTAATAAAAATTTCACGTTTATAATTAAACTTCTCCTATTTCTAATTCCATTAATTGTACTATTTTTATTTGGCAAGCACTGATATTTGTCAATCTTAGAATGGCTTATACCCGACCTGTCACTATTAGTTTTATATTAATGTAATTAGTAGACGTCAACAACTTTGATATCTTCTAACATAATGATCAGTTACATAGTTTTGAAATACACAGTAACTTTTTGTTTATTTTGCATTTTTTTTAATCGTGGATTTGATTTGTAAGTAACTCATAAAAAAAATTGTTTCAACAAAAACAACTGGGTCAGTTGACTTTATTTTTAGGTTTCTTGCGTTTTACCTCTTATTCCCATAGTCTGGTGAAGTTAGTAAAAATCTTATTCAAATTTAACTAAAACCATTTATATATCAAATAAAATGTCCTCCACGGCTCGTCTGATATGCAACCTTTCTTTTAACCAGCTTTTCCATAATGTTTTCCCATAGATGAGGCCCTATGTCAGCAATTCCACATCTGTTGCAATCACATGTCATGTTCAAATTGTTGGTTTTATTGAAAATAAGTTATTTCGCATCTCTCGGTAGAGCTTCAAAAATTATTGGGGTATGATTCCTCCAGCCCACAAAGTACACAGAGAGGTACATTTTTGTAAAGTTGTCATCATGCACATTATATACATTATGGCCCATTATCATCGGCTTCCAAGCCACATCGCGACTTGGGATAACTGCTTTTATTATATTTATATTAGCTTGATTCTTTCAGAGCGAACTACGTATATTTGTATGTATTAAAATTAATAAGAGTAAAGTAAACAAGAATTATTTTTACTGCTTTATTTTTTAAATAATAAGGACTACGAGTGCTGTTAAATTATTAAATTGTTATAAATTAAAAATTTATAACGTGTAAATAAATAGCACTAAAACGCTAGAGTCGTATTCACAAAATTAAGAGCTAAATATATTTAAAAATCAAAAACTATTTAGATCAATTTTGATTAATTAGAGTAAAATGTTTGTATGAGATGTAGTAACAATTGCATTAGTAAACATATTGTTAGGAATGTAGACTTTAGCAAAACGTAAATTACCAGATTGCAGAACAAAATGAAGGGGTGCATATAACTGCAAAAGTATGAGAAAATGTAACCTGTAAGATTACCAAAAACTGTTAGTATACAGAAAGACGTGTTAAGATATGTTTACACAGCTTGAACTAGAATGATGGCTATAAATCGAAATAGCCTCTAGTAAAAATTCACGAAAATGTTAAATATCTCATGAGTTACCGTATTAAACTATTGTAAAGTAGATTAATGCTTTTCAAACTATGCGACAAATCATACAGCACAATAAACAATACATGAGCAAAATTACAGCACATTAGGTTTCCCATAACTTTACAGAACTACAGAAATAATATCGATTATAATAGCTATGTGAACAGATACCATGGAAGAGATAGATTCTTATAACGTATTTATAACTCATAGGCTGAGTACGCTGCAGCCTAGGGTGCTAAATGTTGGAGAATGCAATATTCTGTTAAGTAAATGAAATATCTGAATAGGTTATAACTATTACACATTGTAATTTTACATTAATCGATGTACAATAAATTTTTATAAACATTTATGTTGTGTCAGGAATAACATATCACACAAATTTTATTCAGAAACTTTTTAAAATAATCGATCACCGTCCGCACATTTGCGGAAGTCAAATAAAAAAAGTCATACAGTGAACAACAGTGGTGCAAATAAGTTGTGCTAATAGTATTATCATTTATAGTTATTTGAAGCAGTGCAGCCCTTGCGAGTAAAATTTAGCTTTAAATTAAATTGTCGTTTACTTCACATTTCATTTATCCTAAAGGTTAGAAGATGAGTAAATATTTGTTTTAAAAAATAAGTGGGCAGAATTTAGAAAACGTTTCAACAAGCGTCTTGAACGGCAGGATGTTGTGATCAAGAAAATACCAAAACTACACAATTTTTTCTTATGTAGTATGCAGCTATCATAATCGTCGCCATAGACTTCAGTAACTTCTAGCCCAAATTGTAATGCATAAATGTATAGCTACAAAAAGCTTCGAGTTTGCAGAAAATACTCTCAAACGGTAGACCCAATTATACCACTCGATGACGCATTGTGGTATGTAAATGATGAACTTTATGAATTACTGACCTGTAATGGCAATTAACAAAATTATAACTCTGACTTTATGCCACTCAAAATGATTTTGTATCAATCAATTGCGTTATAACAAATTAATAAATGGAGAACATATTACAGCAAATTGGTAGGTTTGTTTAAAATCAACCGTTCAAATTGGTTTTACGATTGGAAAAATAATCATATAACAAATGATCATGACAGCAACTCTGAACAGCGAGAGTGGATTTTAAAATTTATTAGTGGAAGTCGAGTTTCACAAGGAATGATTATAAAATAACAGAACAGTGCAAGAAATTAGCTTTGTATTAGTGAAATATACTCTTAAGAGTAGTTAAAGCTGTGAAATCTTTGTCTTAACCTAGGCTGCTAATTTTTGGCGATAATAAAATATTTGGGTCTGTAGAATTATAATTCTCTTTGCTGTGCAAAACTAATTCCAAAATGATATCGTTTTGCAGCAGAACATGTAACAAAATTTGGAAATAAAAAAAGATGTTTTTTGTAATATTTACCAAGTACATCTGTCGATAAACTCATTAAATAGTTAGCAGACAGTTGAATCAGATACTGTCCAAGAGATTATAAACGATTTTTGAACATTTACTCCTAACTGTGGTCATAAAAAGTAAAATGCCGATTGTAAATATTGTAGATCTTGTTCTAAGTTACTGTAGAAAACAGAGCTATGACGATACCAGTAACATTTCTAGAGTTTAGAAAGATCTTCAGGTTAGAATCAAAAAGTAAATTCTCTGATCACATATGTCAGAAACAATGGTTCTGCAACTGCGGAAAGTAACCAAAATAGGGATATCTTGCAGTTTCACCTTAAAAAAAACACATTATTTTTAAAAACCTTTGTTGACGACTTGGAGTACCCGTGATGATGATATTATACAAATAATACTAGGGGGTACTTGATATCCTGATCTATAATAGAAATAATAGTAATTAAATTAAGGACGCGCAGTATGAAATAAATATATTACTGAAAAAAATTAAAGGACTTAAAATGGCATTAATGTGGTATTAAAATACTAATTCCGGAACAATGTTCTTGTAAAGTCTTGAGAAGTATGTGACAGACTTCGAGAAAGAGCAGAAACAACAAAGGTCATTATTCTATATAGCACTTTGAAGCTTTTATAAACACTCTTCAAATCTAAGATAAGTTTTTAATGCTAGAAAGCAAAGCAATATTGATGTGAAACTGACATTACAAGAAAGAAAAATTCAAAAGTTTTTTTTATAAAAATTTTTTAATATATCATTTAATTAGCAATCAGAATTACAAGTCATTCTATAAGCTAATATGCTGTTTTTTAATTACTAGGGTAGTCGTGGTTGGTGTGAAGAGGACTTCTCCAGTGAGTTGCCCTGGCTAATCCTGTTTCAGATCTGCTGGCCAGTTTCGTTTCAGTCTTCTACCATTTTGCGCATCAGGCAGTGGGTGCAACAAGGGGTTGACGTGGGCTTCCAGTTTGTTGAGATGTCTTGTACTTTTTTCTTTTATGGCGTCCCTCACGTAACGAATTTTCAGATCATTGTGAATCGTCAGATTGGAGACGTACCATGGTGCGTTCGTGATCATACGAAGTATTTTTGATTGGCACCTTTGAATTTTGTTTAAGTTAGATTTACTCGCACATCCCCATAGTTCTGCTCCATACATCCAGATTGGTTTAATTACGGTGTTGTAGAGTAACAGTTTGTTTTCAAGCGTGAGCTTAGATTTTCGTCCAATTAGCCATTGGAGTTCTTTCATCCTCAAGTCAATCTGTTTACGTTTCTTATCTACATGTTCTTTCCACGTCAATCTGTTGTCCAGGTGTATTCCTAAATATCTTGCACTTGTAGATTGCGGTATTGGTATATTGTTAAAATATAATGGTGGGCATAACCCTTTTCGTAGTGTAAAATTTACTTGCACAGATTTTGACTCATTCATTTTGATTTTCCATTTACGAGTCCATGTCTGTATTTGGTCTAGGTGGTTTTGTAGAGTGGTCGATGCTATGAGTGGGTCAATGGTAGTTGAGAGAATGACAGTGTCATCAGCAAACGTACCCATTGTTGTGTTTTCATTGGTGGGAAGATCGGCTGTATAGAGCACGTAGAGCAGCGGTCCCAAGACGTTGCCTTGGGGCACTCCAGATTTAATTGGACGTTGGACCGACACCTCGTCATTGACTCTGATGCAAAATTCTCTACGACTTAGGTAAGATTTTATCAGTTTGAAGTAGGTGATGGGTAGAAGTTCTGTGATCTTATATACTAATCCAATATGCCATACCTTATCAAAGGCTTTACTGACATCTAGAAAAACTGATAGACAGTATTTCTTTTGGTCTAATGCTTGATTTATTTGGTGACTGATTCGACGCACTTGCTGTATAGTGGAATGGTTATTGCGGAAGCCAAACTGATGCATAGGTATCCAATCTTCTGTCATTGGGTCAGAGTTTATTCTTTGCAGAAGGATTCGTTCGAGTAATTTTGAAATAATTGGTAACAGACTTATAGGACGGTACGATGATACGTCGTTGGGTTCTTTATCTGGTTTAAGGATTAGTATTATTTCGGTAATTTTTAATTGTTTTAGCCAGTAGTTTAGTCTTGCGATAGCATTGAAAATGTAGGTAAGTAAAACTAACCCTTTCCTTGGCATCTCCTTTAACATTTTTGTAGTCACTTTATCTATTCCTGGAGCTTTTTGAAGATTTAATAAGCTGATTTCCTTCTCAATCTCTTTCGGAGTAAAGGATTTGATCTTTGGTATGTTGATAGGGATCTCAGATAAATGTCTGTCTATAGCATTGTCTGTAAGGTCATCATTAGGCGTAAATACTTCGGCAAAGTAGTCTGCAAATAGAACGGCCTTTTCCTTATCACTTCTAGCCCACTGTTGATATGCTATTGCAGGGTTACGGAGGGGAGGTATTGGCGCCTTAGGTTTTTTTTTTATGTTTTATAGGTTTCCATATGGAATTGTCGCATCTGTTGAGATTGGTAACATAATCATGGAATGACTTTTCTTTCATTTCTTTTACTTGACTCTGCAGTTGGTTATTTAATCTGTTTAGTACAGTTTTATCTGCTGGTGCATGGATACAGTGCCACTTTGCCCTGGCTCTTCTTTTTTCTGCTATAAGCCTCTTAATGACCGTAGTATTATATACTTGTGATTTTGGAATTCTGTGTGAGGAGTGGCATGTTGAGCGGCCTGTTTGAGGATGTTTACTAGGGTGGTTAGGACGGTGTCAATTTCCTCTGGAGTTTTCAGACTTACTCTCAAATTTATGTCTTCTTGTATCTTGTTCCTGTAATGTTCCCAATTTGTGTTTTTGTTACGAAGTCTGGGCGTTGGTTTTTTATGAATAGCATATTGACTGATTGTTGCAATTACCGGCGAGTGATCAGAGGAGAGATCGTAGCATGGTGTTACGTTCATATACCATTGCGAGATCCCATTGGTTACATAAAAGTCCAAAATATCTGGGATCTTATTGGGGTCTGACGGCCAATAGGTTGGTGTACCCGTTGAAAGGAAGGAGTAATTATTTTCCTGTGTGAGATTAGCCAACTGGCTGCCTTTTGTTGTGATTAGTCGAGATCCCCACAGCGTATGCTTACTATTGTAGTCTCCACCTGCAACAAATTTATGTGCTAGTGTCTGGAAGAATTCCTTGAAATTTTCTTTTTTGATATTGTGCCGTGGTGGACAATATACTGATGCTACTGTTAATTCGTATGGGAGTGTCTTTACTTTAATGGCTGTGGCTTGTAAGTGATTAGTTACATATTTTGGCAGTTCGATGTGGCTTATAGAACTTTTTATTAAAATTGCGGTCCCAGCATGTGCAGTATTATCTGGATGATTGGTTATGTAGGTTGTGAAGTTAGGTATGCGAAAATATGATCTATCTGTGAAATGTGTTTCGCTGACTAGTATGATGTCCACTGAATTATGATGAAGGAATATTTTAACTTAATTTTTGTGCTGTAGAAGGCCATTGGCATTCCACAGGGCTGTTAGAAATTTAGTGAATTTTACTTATCAGCGTGGTAAGCAGATTCATCACCATGCTGTTCTGTTTTACGAGTTGCTGAAACATAGCCTTAAACTCATCAAAGAATTTGCACGGGCTGATGGAGGGTGTTCCTGTGTGATGTTCGTTGTGTTCTCTACTGTCAGTTGAGCGTAATGTATTTTGTTCGTTGGTTCTGTTATTTTTCAGTGCTCCTGCATAGCTTAAATTTTGTTGGATACTATTTGTTTGATGTTGGTTTTCTGTATAGATGGCTGTTAACGGGTTGTGTTGAATGTTTAGTCTATTGTTAGCATTGTTGGATTTTTTTAGTAAGCCTTGGTAGAAGTCGCAGCCTTTAGAGCTAGCCGGATGAGGACCATTGCATAATGCACATCGTGCAGGTGTGTCTTTGTTTTTTGTACAATTATTCGTTCTATGAGTCCCCCCGCATTTAATACAAACATAGGGTTTGATACAATAAGCTTTAGTATGACCATATTGCTGACAGCGCATGCACTGTGATATACCTTTAACTTTTTTTGTGTGGTTCAATAGTTATTAGTTGGTTTTGTATTTTTTGTGTTTTATAAATATTTTTATTGCTTTGTGCTTGCTCTAGGTCAACAAAGAATAGGTTTAAAGGTTCTTTTGTTATTCGTTTTCTTGCGTCCATAATATTTCTGACTTGATGTCCGTCTTTACTAAGTTTTTTTTTAATGCTTTCTGTGCTAGTAGAAAAATGTAAGTGCTTCAGTACTACCCTATAGGCTCGTTCCTCCTTCGGTTGATATGTATGGTGCACAATTTTGTTTTCTTGCATGAAGTGAATCAGTTTTCGGTAAGTATCAGAGGTATTGCAATTGATTTTTATTGTATTGTTAGCTAGAGATTTTGTGCTGTACTGCTCTATTTCTATGATTTCATTTAATTTGTTTATCATTTGTTGGTAATTTATTACGCCATAGACAAAGATTGGCGGGGGTCGTGGGACCTTGTTTTCTACTTGTGTTGTGTTCGTTTCTTCTTCCATGGCATCGGTTAAATGGCTATATTTATTTTGTATTAAAATGTTTTGACTGTTGGGTATATTTATTTTTCTTCGCTTGGTTTGTTTTACTTTTGCCATGGGTTTTCTTTGGAGTTTTCATTGGGGTTTCTTCTGTTTCATCATCGCTGGTTGAGGTCAGTCTGTAGTACTGGCGTTCGTTGTTTGATTGCTGCTGCTGAGTGGCATGGAAATGGGCTGGTGGGTTAATGTTCTGTTGCGGTATGAAGAAGTTACTACTAGTAGGTATTGATTGACTTCGTTGTTGACAGTTATAGTACTGCGGCATTTGTGTGTTAGCTAATGTAACACCCGGTATAACATTGTTCATTGGGATTACTTGCATGGGATTATTATATGGTACGCCATTTTAGTTATAATTAACTCCTAGGCCATTATATGCTGGGAACATTTTGAATGTTTTGTTTAATGAAGTTTAATAGGTAAACACAGTTACCTTTTATTTAATTTCCTCGTAGTTTATTGAGCAAGAAAATATTAAGCTGACCCCGCGGTCACGTTATCGTTCACAAGCGCCGCTAGCCCATAAAACGTCCGCACAAGTGATATCACCGCGGCTCGGTTCGCGCACGACTGTTCAACAAAATTAAAATTAAAATTTGTAATGAAAAGTAAAAATTTCCAAGAGCGACCCAAGAAAATATAAATTGGAACAGGTAAAATACGGCTGACCTTCAGCAATGCTGCAGTCGCTGCCGTTGATGACGCAGGCACGGGCTGGCTTGTAGATCCGTTCGTTTTTCTTCAAAGCAGGAGGGTTAGCGTACACATCTACTCACTAGCACGGTCGCAAAGCGAATTTTATAAAAATATGAATAGAAATTACAGGTTTTCGTAAAGGAAATATATTATGCTGCAATTAATTCTCTAAATATTAATTTTGTAAGAAAAAGAACAATCTGTACAGAAATACTTAATAATTTCAAATTGCTATGGAAAATGACAAAATACGACAGAGGAAAAATCAGCCACTCGAAAAGTATACTTTTGATTTACATAAAACATTCCCTGAGAAATATAAGCAGTTAAATTAAAAATATTTATAAAGAAGGTAAGACTATCAAACCAACAATATGGTTAGATCCATAAGTATCCCTAGAATTATTGAAGTCTTGGGACTTCAGTAGAGTTTTTCTTTTCCTAAAACTGCCATCGTTCTAAGTATTTTTCAAGCATAGCAGCTAGTAATTGTATTGGAGAAAAATTCTTTCAGCTCTCAAGAGAGTCAAAAACTTTCTCAGATCAACGTTACAATAAGCAAAAATGACGGACTATGCAATTTTATTTATTAAAAGTCCTTCTTTTGAGAACATAGTCGAGAGGTTTGCTAATTCTAAAGCTAGGAAAAGGAAATAGGAATTTTTAGATAAAATTGTAATTTTTTCACGTTGCTCATGGATGTGTAACGATAACTGAAAAATAAAATAAATGTTTTGCCTAAACATTCAACTTCCTTTGTAATTGAAACGTTATCGAAAAATTATAAAAAGAGAGAAGAAAAACGAGTGATAAATGGTCTAGGACGCTAAACACCTTAATCTGGCCCCGCGTACTGTTATCATTGCTGAAATCTGATAATGGTGCTATAAACGCAAATTAAAAAGTTAATCGAATAAATACTGACGCGAAGAATTGCCGCGTTCAAAGAAATTTTGTCACTCAATAAAATGAAGGTTTGGTGAGAGTGGTATACGACTCCAAAGCTGTCATTATCTACAGATGAAAATGTCAACGCAGCGTACTATTAACGTTTCGTCGAGCACCACCTGTGTCCTGTTATGCATTCGCGCTTGCTGAGAAACGACTGACTGCATTTTGTATGATAATGCTCATTTTTAACATTATTCGACCAAATGGGGTACTTCATAATTGTAATCAACAGAAATCACTTTAGTTCATGGATAACCATTGCAAAAACCAGGTTTCCTTTTTTATATCAGGTTCTGTGGCTTTACTAAGTAAAATGAGTTTTGTATTACTATTTTGTAGTTGATTTCTAAGCATAAGTAGCTTATTGTACAGAAACAATTGCGAGCATTTAATGCATAAACGTCTGTATTTATGGGTCAATGAATATACAGCCTGTGACACTGCTAAATATTTTATTTAGACTGCGCTATATCAGTAACTCCTGCTCCCTTGGCTATTATCTGTTATTAGCAACGACACTCGGGCGTCCCATCCGTCATTCTAATAGCTATTTTAACTTAAGCTGGCAATTAATTATTGAGTATTAATTCAGGACTTAAATGAAATATAACAGACAAAAGCAATTCTTCTCGCAGGAGTTGCTTGTGTTAAAACATATCTGGTAATTTAATAATTTTTTTGTGTATACAACGAAAGGTGTAATTACACACCTACCTTTTAGGTAATGGACAGGCGCATCTACTATAATTTGCGTTAACAAACCCTTTTAGGTTTACATTTCTTTTATGGGTTTAATAATTTTAGCCGTGCAAAGTTTGTGTAATAATACATGTAGAAATTTTTAATTTGTTGGTTATACAAATAAATTAAGCGAAAAACATTTTCGATTTACTGATGGGAATTTGAGGTCTATTTACATTATTTTATTTTGTACGAAAAAGTTACATTGTATTCTTTCAAGTTAAACGGTTTACGTATGATAGGTCTGCTTATTTTAATTTACGTAAGTTGCTTACGTATTTTATCACCTAATATTTAGTTAAGCGGCGTTTTCGCCCTATTTATTACATGACTGGATCTTTTCATTTGCTTGAAGGTTGTAGGTTTGAGTCATGTTTCTGGTAACTGTGCTGCACATGTTATTACAATATTTTCGTGCTGACATTTAAGTGGACGTGGACAATATTTAATGAGTTATGTCATAAGCATTAACTTGAGCTGTTACATACTGTTCAATGTTACTTATTTTGCCTTTTTGTTATTTATTTTTAAGATAAAGTCCACTTTTCTAGTACTTTTAGCATTTTATTGTTGTCTATAAATTTAAAATTCAAAGTTTACTTTTTGTTTTTAATAATTATTTGGGGTAAATAAGGATCGCTACAGATTTAATAATTTATAATAGAACTTTGTACGTTGAAGTAAGATATTATAAAAATATTTCTTTAATTTTTTTTAATCGATTTGTATCGCGTCTTTTCGTTTTATAATAGTGATATAAACTGATATTTGTTATAGTAAAAATCAAAATTTGCTTTTGTTTTGCACATCTGATAGGAACACTATAATTGTTCATTAATATTATTCTTTATATATTTTACTTGTTGGCTAGTGAGCAACATATGTTTTTTAAATTTAAGAAAATAGGATTTTCCTATGATAAGATAAGATTTTTAGAAATTAATTACCAAGTTCTACATTACAATCATCGTATTTATTTACTTATTTAATTATTTGTCTAAGTAACTTCGTTGCATTGTTATTGTCTTTTCTTCCCCTTTCTCTGTTTTGCCATAGAACCTATTCGTATATTCTTTGAGGCCACCTTGTGTCAGACATCCTTTTAAGGTGTCCGTACCAGAGCAGTTGTTTCTGCTTAATTACGTCGATTATTTATTCATGTACATCTATACGTTCTGTAATGTCTTCATTGCGTATTCTATCTAAACGGGTTACTTCACAACTTCTTCAGTAGTTAATTTCCATCGATTGTAGTCTCCTTTCACATTTTTATTTATTATCCATACTTCTGAACTGTATGTGGATATGCTCTGTACAATTGTTTTATATAACATTTTCATTTGTTGTTTTTGTTATATTTTTATTCGTAAGATCGGGTTAAGTAACTGAATTGTTCGAGTTCCTTGAGCTACCTCATTTAAGATATCCTTGTTGCTTATGCTTTTGTTCGTTATAGTAACATTTAAATACTTATACTCTGTGAAGTCTTTTATAGAGTTTTTGTCTGTATGGATATCTCTGCTTTGACTACCTACCACCATTTATTTAGTTTTATCCAGGTTAATTTGTAAACCTTATTTGTCATATTCCTCTGACAATTTTCGTATCATATATTCACTGTCTTCTTCATCGCTAGCGGTAATAATCTGATCATCTGCAAAGAGTAATGTATGCAAGATTTTATCTTCTATCGGTATCCTCATTCTGTGACACTTTTTGGTTCAATTTTGTAGTGCTTGTTGTATATATATTTTGAAGAGAGTGGGCGATATCGAACACCATTGTTTTAGGCATCTGGAACAGACAAATTCTTGTGTCTATTACTCAATTTTACCCTACTCGTATTACCTTTGTAAAGTTGTTTAACTGCACTTACGTATACTCTCTTTATTTTAATTTCTTCAAGTATTTTCCATAGCTTGTTAATTGGTACGCTGCCGTAGACCTTTTTAATTTTTATAAATATTAAATTGCCTTTTCTGACAATTGGGTTATATATAACATATATATATATAACGAAATCCGCTTTGTTCTTCTATTTCTCTTTCTAGTCTTGTTTTTATTGTGCATCCTCACAGTCGGTCTATAGAACCAGTTACACGTATCCTCCTATAATTGTCGCAATCTTTTTTATGTCCTTTTTTATGTATTAAACTTATCTCCATTTCGAAGAGGTTTTTTTCACTGCATACGTTTATATATTTCTTTTAAAACCTCCAGTGCTGTTGTAGAGCCGAATTTTACCAGTTCTATCGGATAACTACCAGGACCTGACGATTTTCTGTTTTTCATTCTCTGTAGTGCGTTTTTGATCTCTTCGGCAGTTATTTCCTCATAGTATTCACCTGTAGTATCCAAAGGTATTATACATTTTTGTATTTGCCTCCGTTTTCAAATAAAGGGTTGTCATAATATTGTTTCCAAGTGTCCAAGGTAACTGAATGCAGTACATTTCTTTAATTTGTTCTTAGTTGTTTAATCATTTTCCATGCTTTATACTACCGTATACTACCCATTAGTCGATCTACTTCGGCGAATTTATTTTGCCACATACCACTTTTTTAGTTTTGTCACTTCTTCTTTAACTTGCCTATTGTACCGCTGATGTTGTTTTAAAATGTTGAATCAAAACCATTATTTTTGTATATATGTTTCTTATCTTCAATCATTTCTCAAATACCGTCGTTCCACCAATTATTATTTTTACAGATCCTATTTATCATTTCTCGCAATGCATTCTTGGCTGGTTTAAATAAGCATTTTTTTAATTTATTGTACAAAAATTCTGTGCTGCTTTCTAGTTATGTTAGTTGTATTCTGATATAATTCTCAGTTTATAGAAGAACTAAAACTTATCAGTACTTGTACTTAGTATGTTCTACTTTTTCCCCTGGTTTCAAGATTGCCTTGGTTGGGTCATTGTTTTTGTACTTAAAGTACATTTTACCTCTTACCAGTAAATAGTCGGCACCGCATTTAGCACCTCGCTGCACGCAAACGTTAAATACTCTTATCCTTGAGTGTCGTTTGATGATGATGTAGTTAATTGTCAATTTTGATCCTGTATTTACACGTTTCCAAGTTATTTTTTGTATCATTTTGTGTTTAAAGAATCCGTTTAATATAGATAGGAAGAATTGTTCACATATTTATATTATTCATCCACTGTTGTTGTTTAACTTAGTTTCTACTTTTCCATATCTTTCCACAAATAGCTCGGGCAATTTAGATCCTGTTCTATCGTATCCATCCGTATTATTTCTTGTTAGGATTTACTGCATATTCGTAAGCTGATCTGTGTACTCTTCTTTGACCTCTACTATTGCGTCATCTGACGAAGTACTATTATTTTGATTTTGTGACTTAATAATTTTATTTGAACTGTGGCAAAGCGCTCGTAGATTTGTTCCCATTTTTTTATATTCTTAACGTTTTTGTGTACAACGATCGAAACTCCACCTTTTTCTTTATTCTTGTCTACACCACCGTAAATTTGCACATAACCTCTTTTTTCTTCTACGCTTCACCTTTCTTTTTAGTTTCGGTAAGTATTCCTATATTCATTTTTGGTCTTTTAATCTCCTCAAGGACTTCTGTGCTTTGGTGGCAATTACTGGTACGTTTGAAGTGGTAAAATTTAAAATCCTTTTTCTTGAACATAGTCGTCTTCTATTAGGTCCATTTGATCGCCCCACCCCTCCGGAACATGTATCCCAGATTTTTTATTATTTATAAATTTTCCTTAATTTTACTTTACATACTTATTTTTTGTTTACTTAGTAATATCCTTAATTAAAACACTTACTTTACTTAAAATACATCCGTGACTAATTACTTAGTTTACTTACCAACTTATTTAACTTCACTTTTTGCTTTTTAACAATCATCTACTTGTATAACGTACTTATTCATTTACTTAACTTACTTATGTTACAACTTATCTTTAGTGCTTTAATTTTAATAACCTTACTAAGACTCAGAAGTTGTGGGTTTTTAGACTTCTATACATTAAAATGGCAAGCCTCATGTAGAGAATAATATCGTCTGTCTGTCCGTCCTTTTATTTTTCAACTTTTGATTAAAGCAGCTTCCAAGCCGAAGACAAGTCTCTATTTGTCATTTCTGACATCTGTCAAGCCTTATAATTTTTGATCTGTGGTAGATAGAGAAATAACATTTTCAGTATTCAATTAAAGATCATAAATCAAGTCCAGACGCCAAAAATCAGCCTGATCGGAAAATCTCGAGATCGGTTTGACCGAAAGTGGCCGCAAATTTTTGTTTATGTGTAGAAGCCTCGGACATCTATGTAACCGTGGTTCCACGTCTGCACTTGTTTGATATTATTGATGTTATTACTTGTTCTTGTTAGTATTAGTTTATTCCGTTTCTGTATAAATTCCTGATTCTTTCTGGTGAAAATATATTTTAAGTACATATTGGACTAAAGTTACAGTTCTTGCTTTTAGTTTTCTTCGCCTTGATAATAATGTAATTGTAGATATCAATAAGTAATGATTTGAATAGATATCACTACCAAAATTACATTTTGAACTAAACTTCTTATTTTGTCTTAAAAGCCCTGACTCAGCTGCGAAAAATTCAATTTTTATGCATTTTGTTTTTATCTTTGTGCTTATAGTGTAACAATCTTCATCTTTATATTCCAGATGAGTTAGCAAGATAATGAGCTTTGTGTTTTAATTCGCTCTCCTTGAAACAGAAAAAATACAACAAAAATTAAAAAGAAAGGAACTAAGGCAAATCAAACAAAAGTGCAACAAAATAAAACAGTCGAAAGCAAAATATAGATAATTTAGCACTAAAGTGTACTACGAGTATCTGTAATTTGAAATTTAAATACATTGAATGGAGTAGATATTGTTCTTTAGTTACCTAGTTATATTTGTAAATGATACACTATGATTTTACTTTATTAAATAATTTATTTTAAATTATTTAATTTTTTGTAGATTTCCTGTTATTTCCAACAAGAAATAATATATTATCAATTATTCACGCAAAAAGCAACAAACAGCTTACATAAAAGCAGAAACACCTCTTACGTGTCTGTGTAACTTTACAGTAAGCCCGTGTCCAAGTTTTTGTGTTCAATTTTTTACTCGGGACTAACGAGGCAGCTCCTGGCATGCTAAAGTGTGTCTGCAAGACCTGTAGTCCGTTAGATCCCCTTTTAGGTTATTCTATGAAGAGTACGGGGTGAAAGTTGAGCGTTATGACTAGAGAGCGGATTTTATGTACTAAAAAATAACAAAATATATGCATAAATATGCACTAAAATGTAATCAAAATATGCAAGAATATGCATTATTAAAAAGATGTTTTATTATTTTTTTTGTCGATATTTCCTGGAACGGCAGTTATTACTTTTTGGAAATTGTATATCAAATGCATAGATTCGTTTAATGGCATTCCTTCTTATTCCAGTGTTGTAATTGATTTACTTACAATTGAGCCCTAATAAATTCTGACCGCGTAGTTCTAGTTTTCTTAAAGTAGACTGAGATTTTTCAATAAAAGAACTAGAACTATCTGAAAATTCGAAAATTAGAGTCTTTACCTTCTCAAAATGCTCAGAGTAAACAAGAGTTGCGTCAAGCCAAGTACCTCATTGCGTGATTACAGGCTCAGGAGACAACGGAACGTCGCGTAATTTTTCTCTATATAGCTGCACCTTCAATGGGGCTTTTATAAACACTTTTTTACTCAGAAAAATTTATTTAGAATTGCTTCAGCTACTCTAATTAAACCATGAGCTAAGCATGTAACATGAATTAAATTTTTGTATAAAACCTTTAGTTGTTGTCCAGCTTTAGTCATGTATGGTGCTGCGTCGGACAGCATCAAAATAATTTTTTCTATGGATACAACATCGGAAAGGAAGAATTGTATTAAAGATTCATTAATAAATCTAACTATTGTCAATTGATTGGTTTTATCAAGAACCTTAAAAGCAATTAAATAAGACCTAGTAGATACGTGTTCTTTCAAATAACCGACTAAAATGTTAGCCACATATCTTCCGCAAATATCTATGGTTTCATCTACTACAAAATATATATACTGGTTTCCTACAATTTCTTTTATATTTTTGATAGTTTCGAGATACAGTTCGTTGACGTATCTTTTTCTCAGTGTACTTTGTATGGCATTTTTTTCTAGAAATGACAAAACTATTGTTTTAAAGTTTTTTAAGCAAAATATTGGACTTAATAAGAACGCTACATAATTCTAAATTAAAATCTTCTGTTTCATTCCATTTGGATGTATCGGCAGCTAGAGATTCTGGCAAAAGCATTTGATTGGTTAATTTTTCTCATTCTACCCACGTTTCCATTATACCTAGCCGTATGTATTGCATAATATGAGACTTTCTTTCACATGTAATCTATAATTTGCAATATGCACTATAATGGTTATTTACACGAGTTATAAAAGTTCGTGTTTTTTAACGAGTCGCAAATTTGTATAGCAAGGCTTGTCGAACATAATACGACGAGTAAAAAAACAATTGTACAAGTGTATTGTTTTTGAATAAAACTAAATAATCAAACATTCGACTTACCATTTACCGGGTATATTATATTATATTATAATACCTCTCACAAATATTCTTACTTAAAGCAATATAGATAATCACAACCTTAGATAATTAGTAAGGGTTTTAATCTTTTGTCCGCCTTCTTAGAAAACCGCAATAAAACTATTTAGTTTAGAAATTCCGAAATGAACCTGTTGAAAACAAAAAATATGTTAAGTTATGCAAGAAATAGCAAAATATTCTCTTTAGTATAAAATATGCACTATTCATCTAAATATGCAAAATTGTGCATTTCGCATAAAATATAATAAATTTCTATTTTTTTAATTAATGAAAACATCTTATATCTTATATCTTATACACAAAGTTACTTAAGTCAAGATTGGTAAAAATACATAGACGCAGAAGTACTTCAAGGAAGTGTGTTAGAACCTGTGTTATTTTTCTGTTCTATCTACAACAGAGCAAACAAATAGGTACATTCGTCAACGATACGACAATATTTACGTTCAACATAAATAGAGACGCAGCATCAACTCCTATACAAACTCACTTAAACAAAATAGAGCAGTGACTATTTAGGTGGTAAATCAAGATGAATGAAGTTAAATGAACACGTTATATTTATGACAAAGTATGCCTATCTGGCACTATTAATAATAATCGTAACTTCCAGCCAAATAAAGTTAAATACTTGGAACTACATATTGGCAAAAAATATACATAGAAAACATCACAAAAATATGATAACAAAATGAATCTGACGAAGAAAATGTATTGGATCATTGGAAAAAGCTTCTCGATATCATCATTTAACGATCTTTTTATAAAAAACCTATTTGGCCAATCTAGACTTACGATTATTGTAGTAGATATAATATTAAAGTAATATAATGTTCTTTGTCAAACTTCGTATGTGACAAACCAAATATTCCACCTAACCCTCAAAACAATAAACAGCTAAACGGTAAACAGCCCCGTAGCTCCACACCACCTGTGGTAGATCTTTGATTTAGGCAATTTAAGTTTATTTTCCCTTAATTCAATAAAAATTGAAAAAAAAACATTTCTCCAGTGACAATATTTGGACTTATTTGTGGAAATCAAATAACCACAACACATTTTGATGTGATAAGGGCATGTCTAAGAAACTTATTTAGTAGAAGTTTTCTTGGAAGAGGTGGGTTTAATTCTGTCATACATAAGTACGCTTTTTCGATATGGTCTACCACATAATTCATATGAGTAGGTGCACTAGTAAATCTAATGTTAAAAGCTGTAACTTTTTCGCCACCTTTCGCAACCAGAATAAGATATGAATGTAGGCAGTTTTTTTTCTATAATTTAGGACCTTTTGAGTGGTCTTCCATATACCTCTGACTCTGAGTTAGTTATAAATTGTTTTGTAAGTATTTATTTGAAAGTTATCAAGTTTTTTTTAATTTGATCTGAAAGATTATGTAATAGTTTTTTTTTGATTAAGTTATAATTATTCTCCAGGAGATAGATGTAATCTGTCGGCGCCTAACTGGTAGTAAATAATCGATTGCTGCGTTTATTTCTTGCATACTCTGAAGGTTTCTGGGGCAACTTAGTTTGCTGTCTAAGTGAGTCGTCGAAGTAATTTCAGTTTATTTTACCGTTGATCAGTTTTGATATTGTTTGTTTAATTGATAACGTGTTAACAACGTATACGATTGGTAGGTAATTTGAGTTGAGTCTAGTTATAACAGTTTGACAAATTGTAAGTATACTTGTCGGAAGCCAAGATATCAAATGAATTTACTATCGTCTATAACCAGTAGTGATTTAGTTGTGTCGAATATTTTTTTTAGTGTATTCTGCAAATATTTTATTATTTTGCCGCTTTTAGGCTTTTATTATTGTCATTGTTTATCTTAATTAATATTCTTCAAATACTCAAATTAAGAATTTAAGTTTGATTTTGATAAGACTCGCCGCTCGTTTTGATCCAGTCGCGGAGTTATAGTCTAGAGTAGACGTGGCAACTAGGAATTTTAAATTAGATTGTTTCAATCTGGTTAGTGTAGGTAATGTATGCTACGTTGACTTGGTGTCTTATTAAAAAGACTATAAATAAGAAGCGATTATTGCAATTAGAGATATATACGCTTTATATTTCTTTTTTATGTTTATGTAATTTATTGTAATGGAAAATCAAATTTAGACGAGGTAAAGTGTGATTAATTTTACTAAAAATTGGCCAAGCTGAGGTTGATGCGTTGTCAAATATTAATTCCACATTTAAGCTTTTCTGCAAAGGTCCGTACGCTATTTACATATAAATTTCTAGCATAAGTAGTTTTAGTGATAGTGAACTGACTTTCATTTGTACTGCGTGTTTTCGCAATTTGTGCATTTTATTTTCTTGCAGTCGATATATAAATAATCACCTGTGCATTTGACACATACTGATTTTTACTACGACAATTTTTAGTATGACCGTATATGTAATATTGAGGTATATTCTTACATTTTCTTCTTCAATGATATGTATAGAGTATTAATTTTTTTAACTGTTAACTTTTTTCTTTGGTATATAGTCGTGTTGTTTCTAAAACTAATGTTTTTATTTGGATTAATCTTTTACGTATTTTCTGATCTGTTAGAGAAGGTATAAAGGTATGGATGAAAATTTGCCATTGGGATTTTGGCATATATGATATTGAATTTTATATTCATTAAAAATTTTGGTTGATATTTGAAAGTCTTCACTTTTGTTAAATGAATACGTAGAGTGAATATGTTGTAAATATTCTTAAAAGCACCTGTTAGAATTTTTTTTAATATCAATTATTAGTATATTGTGATTTACAGAATTCTTCAGTTAAGTGAGTGGAATGTTAATTTTTATCGTCTTTACATTTCTTGCAACTCGTTGATAGAAAATTGCGTGTCTACCAAGGAGCTTTTGAAATATGGTGGTAGGTGGTATTTATTACTTGCTAAGAGATTTTATTAATTGCTAGAGGTAAGCTATCTAATTTACGCTTGTTGGTTGATTTTAATTACATTGATATTTAATAGACATAAGTAAAACTGGACTTACTGAATTTGTATGTCAATATGCAGAACATCAGGACCCGGACTGATACATTGATTGTACTAGACTCCAACTGATTACTGATGTACCTCAAAAACAATTTCAGTAACTGTTTTTTGCGTTTAGGGTATGTCTTTCTTAATGGATCCATGTTCACTGCAGCCTATGACTTATTGTGATTACCCTAATATAGTAAATTTACAACCAATCTGTAACTGATATCCCCTGAATCAGCAGATACAGGTCCTTTACAGGGTGTGTCTGGAAATCTTCCGGTTCCAGGATTGGTTTCTCAAATGCATAAGATATGCAAGGCTGTTTCTGGTTCTTTGCTACAGAGTCTGCATGCAAGATCGCCATTGAATTTACCAAATTTTCAGAGGTGTTCCTTTACAGTCGCATGTTCTGAAAGAAACCTTATGGTTGTCTTTAACTGTGGCCTACTTAGGTTAAGGAGTTCTGCAGCTCTCTTTTGGCAAGGTCTCTTATTGAAGGTTTTGTTGAAATAATGTCCTGGTCGGATCTTCCAGTATATTTGAAGATGAGTGCGGGCCCTCTCCTTAATAAAGCTTCGGGCAGAACTTTGTGAAATTCCTTGAGCAGGTTCTAGGCCTACATAAGCCTCATTAGATTCCTGCCTGGCTAATTCATCGGTTTTCTCATTGCCGTAGATACCGCAATGCTCAGGTGCCCATAACAGTTTCACCGTGTTGCGTTCTGCCAGTGCATTAAGTTTGTTGATGTAGTCTAGATGATGATTTTGTGCTTGATAAAGTCTTTAAAGCTGCCTGTCTGTCTGATGTAATATAGATCCGGTTGCTTCTGTAAGCCCTCTTACTGTTTTCGCGCACACACTGCAGTATGGCGTATATTTCTGTCTTGAAAGACAGACTGACCCAGGGAAAAGTTTAGCTCTACCCTGGGAGCCCCGGCATATATTACAGCTCCGATACCCAGCTCGGTTTTAGAACCATCCGTGTACCAGATTAGTCTACTAGGTGCAATTGCCTGTCTAAAAGTCTCGCTCGAATTTCGATCCTGCATAATCACCTCGAATAGAGAGTTGTCACATATTGTTGAGATTATGTGGTCCGCCCTCATTTCAAGCAGAGGGCCCCCAGACTATCAATTATTTTTGTATGACCTGTACCCGTATGTGTCTTGTACAGTGAATGATACAGCCTGTAGTGACCCAATCTTGCCTCCCCATAAATTATTATGTGCAGAGCTGGGAGGTCTAGAAGAGTCTCAATTGCTTTAGTGGGCGTGGTTTTCATCGCCCCTCTAATGCACAAACAGGCTGGTCTTTGTATCTTGCCTGGTTTTAGTTTAATGGTTTCTTGTGTGACTTTAGGCCACCGGACCAAAGCTGAGTATGTAAGAGAGGATCTAACCACTCTGGTGTACAACTAGTGCACTATTCCTGGTTTTAGCCCTCACGACTTGTCGTACATACGTCTGACAACTACTAGAGTTGTCACCGATTTGTCAACCATTTCCTCAATATGAGGGTTCCAAGTAAGTTTAGAATCAAAAACGACTCCTAGATACTTTACTTCTCCCAATATAATGATTTCTTTTTCTCCAAGAAAAAGATGTGTAAGCCGTTCTAATTTTTTCCTTAGCGTGAAGGGTATAATTTTGGTTTTTACGGGACTCATCTTGGGGACTTTCTGTTCAGTTCATTCAGTTACCACGTTCAAAGCTCTGCATACGTTCCCTGATCATGCCTACAAATTTCATAGGGCGTAACCTAAAGAAAATAATCCTTCGTCTTTTAAGTTCTTTAAAAGTCCATCCATTACCAGGTTCTATAGCGGGGGAGGGGAGGGGAGAACCCCTCCGCTACCTGGACCATTATAGTTTTGGAATACATAGAAGAATAAACCATCCTTCCTTTGAGCACGCAGTCTATTTACCTGCAGCAGGTCTCCTCCAGGACACGCTCTCTTAGGGCCAAGGTTATGGAGTTGAAAGATGTATTCTCTGGGGTTAAAGAGTCTGAGCGGAGTCTCTTGTTATCCTCGCTTTCCTTTTTATCCCCCCTAGGGAGTCGCTACTAGAGTCCTCCTCTGACATAAGTAAAGGTTTGATAACGATTGTTTCTTCAGTGTCTATTTTATTCCCACGAGTCTGAAACATAAAAATTAATGGCTATATACAATGGGGGGCGCCCGGTGCCCAAGGGAGGATCCAGTAGGGGCTGATCTTCTATACAGCCACGCATGCCGTTGGTCTGGTTTTCTTGATCTGGACGGTTAAGCCAAGATCCCCCGCACAGATATCCCCCGTAATACATGACTACAGCAGAGATACCCATGTATGGTACATCGGCAATAGCGTAACCTAGGGTTCGCCTCTTGCCCGCATCGTTAGCCCAAGTGCAGACCCTTAGACACGACACGACAGCTGGGTTGGAGAATGTTCATCGACTTTTCAGTCTAGATCCGTAGGGTTCAGTTACAACAGAGCTACCACGAAAAGGATGCAATCTCTAGGATCGCATATCACTGACCCAACGGTCTTCCTCGTTGTTAGGTAGTGAGTGCAAGGCCTAACCAACTTGGGTGCACTAGCTTGGCATGAGACTTCACAACGTTTATAGCCGCTCAGTTCAGCTGGCGGCGCTCGATCCCTTCAGTGACTATTAATTGGTAGTTATTTTCGAGAAGGCGGCAAACAATGCAAATATTCTTCTCAGTCACACCGATCCTCTAGTGATGTGGGCGACTTTTATTATTTGACTATGTACATACTATGCCTACAGTTAAGTCCTCTTAAAGGTGTTGTTTCTAAACTGTGCCTAAAGTTTTCTTAAATTTTCGGGCGTTTTTATGTCTTCTGATGTAAGAAACTTGATAATATTTAATTGTGCAATAGATTAGAGCACCTTTGGCTTTGACATTTATGAAAGTAGCAGTAGTTCGAGGCACTGTACAAAAAAATCCCCTTAAGGAAATTCCTACTTATAATGTTTAGAGGTCCCATTAATTTCGTTTAATCTCATGGAGCTTAAAAAGGAGATTCTGGTTTATATTTGATTTACCCTTGTAATTAATGAAACGGCCTTTTGAATTAAATATACTTATTATTATTAATTTTTGTTATATCATATAATTGACCTACAGTTTATCATTAATTAATATAATTTCATAAATTATATTTATTAGAAGTGTATAATATTTTTAAATACTTTGTGAATAAACATAAAAAACTACTTACAAAATTCATTTATTCATTTTGAGAACTACTAATAGCTATTATGGGTAGGAGTAACTAAAAAAAATAATAAATAAATAAAAATTTAGAAAACTGCAAGTTGCTTATACAGGCAAAATACTTGCACATTAGTAAATTAGTAACTGAAAAACTCGGCGAAGTTTTGCAATGAAACCACTGCTATCTGCGTGCGCTCGTGAATAACAAGTAGTTGGGATACTCGACCCAAGTTCTGGCACTACTTCATTGAATATTAAGGAGGCAGGGTTCGTCGGGACAATTAAGTCTTTGCGAAAGTTTTATAACGAAAGTTTGTTTTAAACGTTCTATAACTCTTAATGCAAAGAAAGTTTGTTGGTCGAAAGCGTAGCGAGTTTTTTGGGTTTCGCGCAGCTTACGCCGCCCGTTTCCTTAATTTATTAATTTCCCTAAAATTCTAATGGAATTTGTACTAACAAGAACAACATTTATTACTTTAACTGTCATATTAACTCGTTAACTTCTGACGAGATAATTAGTTTTTTGCAGCATTCTTATCTTCTCGCTTTTATGCCGGGGAAGTCCGGGGCCATTTCGCGGAAGTTCTCCGTTGGCTTAAGTGTATATCTTTTATTTTTGACAGAGTCTATGAGTTGCTACTACCGCGCAAATCCGCTGGAATGGAGACGAATGGGTTGTTGTAAGTTGAAGTAATGCATTGTGCATCTGGGGTATGTAGATAAAGGCATCCTGCAGGGATTTCTTACTGCGCGAACGTTTAGTTGATATATTTGGTTGGTTGACTTTCAGGAATCACTTTGCAGTTTATTCCGCTGGATTTGCGGCGAACAAAGCAGTGGCTCTATAACTGCAGCACGTTTGATGTAATAAATGTTTAATATTTTAGCTTTAAAAAAACAAATTTTTATTCCGTAAGTGTTGTACAATAAATAAAAAGTTTATGAACAAGACAAAAAATAATCAAATATTTGCTCAAGTAGCTTTGCTTGGAACAGCCGTCAAACAACCGTAAATTTTATTAGAGCCCATTTAATCAGCCCCGATTTCCCTTGTTTTGTAGGTGTAATTCGAAAGACGAACCTGTAAAAAGTAAAACAGTTTCGGCCAAACTTTGGCAGTTTCATTAGAGTCCTTAAGGTCACGTCTGCAGCGGAAGAGAACCCTTCTTAGTTCCCTGTTCCCCAAGTCGTAAAGCATTCCTCCGAAATAGTCGGCCCCGTTACTTGGTTACTGCAAACTTGCGGGAGGCAAAGGTACTTTCAATAACGATAATGGCTTCGGGTCTTAATTAAAGCCTGTTTAGGCATGCACTGTACACAGCCCTTTGTCGTTTCAAACCGCACTAACGGCTTTTGCCTGTCATTACCACTATGGAATTCGCTGCCGAGTCTAATTCCGAGGTTTCGGCTCGGTTTATAATAATAGCTTTAAGCATGTGCAAGTATGCAATAAGAGCCTAATAATAAAACGCAGCAGATGAAGATTTATGCGTATTTTATGCAGATGCACTCGGCGCGACGGCTGCTGTTGACAGCAAGACTCCATTCAATTAGCGACACCATATACTTTGTAAAATGTTTAATTATTTACCAAACCGATACGTACTTTTAAAATTAAAAATATCTATAATGCAAGCATCTGTAATGAACATATTTTTAAAAGCCATTAATATCAGATTTTTATTTATGAAATTGCAAAAAATAATATAAACTTAAAACTAATTGACAATATACTGGAAAATAATACTAATATAAAGTTTAATATCAATCAAACTGGCGAAAACAACAATAAAATATAAACTTTAAGTCGGTAATATATTTTTTAATCAACTTAGGTGCATATTTAATTTTACTCTTATATTAACATAAGATGGTGATAAGCAAATTGTGTGAGAATGTTGCTGGCTTGGGGAAGGTCCATACATTGACGTTACTCCCAAATAAAAGCTTTAAACCTGGTTGGACCGAGGGATAAAATCATGTAGCCACTGGCGTCTTAGTCTTCTTGGTGTGATTGGTTCTTAAAGTAGTTGATTTATAAGATCATTTTCGTGTCCTAAAAAAGTATAGTAATAGATAGATGGTAATCTTTAATTTTGCTGGATGTATAGGAATCTTTATGGAGAGTGTGATTATATAATACGAAACGATTTGGACTGGAATTGCTGCAAAATTGTTAGTATTTAACGTTTTTGTACAGTCTTTTAACTGAACACCAAACATCTATGTTAGTTTCAGAATGGCTATATAAAGACAAATTTAATTTTCTAAGGACAGTTGAGATCGCCTTTCAATGAACTAACTTATTTAGTTAACTTTAAAAACAAAATGCTTTTCTATATTCTTTATGTGGGTCATCCAGATGCGTTTATGGTCTAGATACTTAACTTCGACTTTACCGGTATAACTGCATCGTTGATTGTTACCCTTGTTAAGCTAACATGGGTGGATTTGTCAATGTCGACTGTAATTTTCTATATGCTAAACAAATTCTGGGGGAGATTAAGATGATTCTAAAGGTTTTCTGGTGTAATTAAAGGTACATCGCTGATATATACTACTACTGCATCGTCGATACAAGTAGCAAGCTCGGTATTAGTTAAAGTTGGAACGTCTGCAGTATATATGGGATATAACAGGGGCCCAGTACACTTCTTTGCGGTACTCCGGCAGTAATGTATTGATAATTTGATAACTTATTTTTTATTCTAACTTAAATTTTTTTTACATATAGAAGATTTAAGCAAAAGATTTATTTGACTTAATTTTTACTTAATTTTGAATAATAAACCCTTATGCCAAATTCTATTGAAAGCTTGCTTAATGTCTAAAAATCTGGGGTGCGACAATTTGTGGTTTTCAGCGATTCCAATGTGGAATTTTGTGAGTTTACTGTACTGTTACTGGCATCGTGTGCATTGAGGTATTGTATCTTTCTTTTTAGGTGCTT
Organism: Sinelater perroti; assembly: GCA_036346155.1. NCBI lineage: Eukaryota > Metazoa > Arthropoda > Insecta > Coleoptera > Elateridae > Sinelater > Sinelater perroti. Next base: position 5,093,984 of record JARFIY010000355.1, on the reverse strand, counting down.
TAATTGAAACCTTGATATTACTTGAGTATTTTATTTGATATACGTTTTTGTTGTTTTCTTCTGGTTCAAAATTTATCATGAATTACGTCAACAGATCCTTTGTTATCCGATGATGTAAGTTGATAATATTGCGTACTTTATTTCTTTTGTTGATAAAGAAGGTTTCTGCTTGCAACTATGCAGTGGCATAAATAGGGGATGGTAGTGGGGGCGGTCCGCCAAGGGCAGCGGTATATTGCTGCCACTCAGGGGCGGCGGATGCCTTCTCAATTTAACTATTAAGGAAATTTTAGAGCTCAGTAATCTACAGTAATTTGGAAATTCTTAGAGTTGAGCAATTAGTCCATAATGTCGAATTCCCAGCAAATTATGTACAAGGAACTTCCACCTTCTACGACTATAAATTTCTTAATTATGGAAATATTGAAATACCTGTGCCCCTATATAAAATTGTGTGCCACTGGCAGTGGGTACCTACAGTACAGCCTGTAAAAATATTTATACGATCTGGAAGTTTGGAGGTGTTTTCAAATGAAGCGTTTTAAGGAAAGAGGTGCTTCGTACCGAAAGAAGAAGTCAAGGGAATATGAGAAGAGAAAGAGTAAAGGGTCACTGCTAAAATATTTTGGAACCACTGGGGATGGATCTGTGAGTCGTGAGAGCATAAGTTTCATTGTAGTAGAAAACCAAGAAACGTGTGGCAGTCTTGAAACTGCAATGGAATTGTCAAGTGCTGCTGACGAATTTAAACCAGTGACGGCATCAGTTTTGGAAACAGAATTTTGAATCTGTCGCTAATAACTCGGGCAATGAAGAACTCGAAGCTGAAGGTGAAAGTAAAGAATTATCAAAACTTGTAGACTTGAAAGATATTGTACAGTAGTCCACAAACATCTCAGATCGCCTCAGTATGTTCCTCGTACGTCAAGGTTTCGATGTGGTTCAATGCATATACTGTAACTTTGCTGAAATTACTAGGCCTGGTGTTTCTACGAATGGTTTCACTAGAATACTGACTTGGGATTTCCGGAAGGTGCTAAACGGCTAAAAATGCTATGTTCCTGGATGGTGTATTCTCCTTCCAAATCTTTGTTATTTTCCTTTTGCTGTAGATTGTTTGGAACTGTTACTAGTCCTGTATCGGGATTTAATTATAAAAATGGTCTAGCAAATGGTGGAAACTTAATCCTAAGCTTGAAAAATATGAATTTATTGTTGCTCGTGTTGGGTATTTTACGCAATGCAAAAGCTTGGAGATTAGGATTCTATGTGAAGCAATCATTGATAAGGCAGCACAAAAAGCCATTATAAGTGAGAAACAGAAGTGGAGATATCTGCTGTACCGAAGTTTGGTGGTAACAAAGGAAATTTTCAGAAACTGGTTTATTTGTTAGCAAAATATGATCTAGTGCTACTAGAATACTACAAGAAAGTTAAACTTGGAAAGAAGAATGCGATCTCTTATATGTCTTCAGAATAAATTTATCATTTTGGTGATCAAGTTTGGAAACAAATTGTCAAGCCGGTAAAGAAAGTCAAATACTTTTGTGTCATTTTTGACAGTCCCACAATGACCAAACCAGCCAGGTGTTACGTAATCTGAGGTTTAACGGGCCAAAAGTTAGTGTAGTTGAATAGTTCGTGAATTTTATCGAAACCAAGATAAATACTGCTGAAGAACTAACGCAATTGATAGTAGAGAAAATTCGGGCAGATGATTAGGCCAGGCTTATGACAATGCTGTTATAATGGCCGGCGTACACACTGGAGTCTAAGCACGTATCAAGGCAATAAATTCGAAGGACCAATTCGTTTCCTGCACCAACAATTCTTTAAAACTAGTTAGAATCTACGCTGCTTCTGTCGCTATGGATTCTGTTACGTTTCTTGGAACTGCACTTTTTTGTATTTTTTTTTATCTTCAACCCATTGATGAGGCTCACTTAATGCTGCAACTACTCAAGGAGAGTAACATTTGGTCGAAACGCGCTGAAGCGCAAGGTATGAAACCGTCAACATGGTGAAAAACCATTACTCGAAAATTCTGGACGTTCTCAATCAGCTCACGGATACTTTTGAAACCACAATTACGCGCTAGGATGCGGGTCTGCTGCTGAAAGCGATGCAGTCGTTTCCGTTTTTGTGTTACTTTAGTTTTTGGAGTCCAGTTGTCCGCAAAATCAACGATGCTCAAAGTTACTTGCAAACAGAAGGGCTTGACTTTTACTGATGTGCAAATTAAAATTTGTGCCTTAGAAACAGGAACAAGGAACAAATGACAACCGAGATAACATCATTACCAACAGATATAGTTTTGCCAAAAGTCTGTGTGAAGAACTTGGAATCGAAATTAAGCTTCCCCAAGGAGAAAGAATAAGCAGATTTTCGATGATTGATCGAAGTATGTCGATTTGATGTACATGCAAAAATTGAGGAGAGAAATGTATGCGTTTTTTGATGAAATATTAAAAAAAAAATCACTTCCAGATTTCAGCAGCACCAAAATCGTAGGTGACAAATTCTGCTTTTCGAAACCTTCGAAGTTTTTGGATGCCGAATATACCTGGGATCTAGCCAACTCATCTGCTGACTTCGATAAGAGCGAATGCCAGGCAGAACTAAGGCGGCTTCGAGAATTTATCAATGCATCGCAGGAGTAGGCCAAAGTTATTGAAAGGGAACCGCTTGAGCTTCTGCAGTTTATTCAACAGTTCAACCTTGATGTTCGTTTCCAAATATTGTTATTATGTTGCGATTGTTCTTAACCGTCGGAAAAAGTATTGTCAGTTGTGAGAAAAGCTTCTCGAAGTTGACATTAATCAAAAACTATTTTAGATCAACTATGAGTCAGATCAAATTGTCAAACCTCGAGGTACTGTCAATAGAGCAGAAAATTACTAGTCAGTTAGTGAATTCGCTCCTCACCAAACTCGAAGCAATCCATTGCTGTGTTATTTTTGTTTTAGCTTTATGAAATACTAAAATAAACGATCCAGATGTAAGACTGAAATGTGAGTTCAATTTTTATCACTTTAGTACTTTTTGGCACAGGAATGGGGCGGCGCTATCTGAGTCCCCGCTGGGCGCCACTAACGCTAATTACGCAACTCTGTAAGTCAGATCTTTTGAACTTGGTAGGTGTGACAAATTTTTTTAATCATATATACAGGGTTTTGAATGTCAGTTTTGATTGTATTGTTTGTTGAAATTTTGGTCAAAACTTTTATTTTTCGGTGACCTTCGATAAATTATCAGCTATTTGTTTAAAACTGAAAGATTTTATATATAAAGCTAGGTGGTGCTTTAGGCATTTTAAGTCATTGTACAAGGTTATTTACTTTAACATAACTATTATTTTCAGGTTTCGACAGGGAATTGAATTAGTCCTGGTGTTATCTAATAAAAATTCTCTGAATTTTTTGGGAGATTTAGCTATGTATTGTTATCTTTTGTTGATTATTCCTGTTTTTATGTGGTTAATGACCGAATTTTCTGAGTATTACGTTAATATTTCGAAGATTTCTATTAAGTTGCGGTGTTCGAAAAGATGAGGTTTAATGGTTATAGGCTGTAATTTACTCTATAAAATTTTATAGCTATGCTGAAGATTTTTCCTCCAATTTGAGGCTACTTTATGGCTAGATTAACCAGATAATTTAAATTATATCTGAGCACCCAGTTTATGCTCGACATGATGCATTCTCTTCTTTTACTGAGAACTTTATCTTTAAAACAGCCGTAATACAGATAAACTACACTCGATTATAGCCTTAAGAAATAAATGTAAAAGCTAAAAAAACTCACCACGCTTAGTAAAAAATAATGTGACCACAGGACTTTGGATATAGCGCCCACAATCGCTTGACATTTTCATCGGAATACGTCCAGACGCTATAAAAACTGAAGCAAAATTCAGGAGTGAAACTAAATAAAGAATTCAAGCTATTGGGTAATCATGGTCTAATAACAGGTAACAGATTCTAAGACAGTTTGGATAACATATATTTTTATGGCCGGTGTTTGGAGTTTGGGAACTCTTGACGTTTCTACTGCTGCGGTGGACATCTTCAGAACGAAATCTTTTAAAAATTGATTTTTAAAAATAGAAAATAAAACGTTTTATCAGTTTGTTTGTGTCACGTAGTATACGCGTTTTGTCGAATTGCGATTGAGCACGGTGTAAGTGTTTGTATCGAGCAATTCGGTCATCTTTTTTATGTAGTCCTTCTATGACAGTACAAGTGTGAGATGATTTTTATCTGCTGGTAAGACGATGATGGTGTCGTCATTCTTGAATTCACGTAGAGCATTTAATTCCGCCTTAGATAAGTGGATGCGTGAAGCCTCGACTCGTATTTTTCTTACTTCATCTGCTGGTTTACTATGGCTGCTTCTACATTAACCGGAATGGATTCAGGTGCTAGCGCAAACTTTTTATTTCTGCTGAGAGCACTGGCGGCTTTATTACAAGTTGATTAAAATCCAGCCATGTAAAAGCGAAAATGCATAAGAAGGTAATTTAATTTTAGATTTTTTTCTGAAGTTGTGGAAGAACCGTCAAGAGTTTCCAAATTCCGACCACGTCCTAACACCTCGATAACATTTAAATTTACGCAGTTTATTAAATTTACAAAACAGTGGATCGTGAAGCGTCGGAAGTATTTTAATAGCAGGCGGGGTCAACCTGTAAACCGAAAAAACAGTCGTGAATCTCCCCCTTTTAAAAATTATTTTAAATCTTGGGAAAAATTTCACATTAGTACTTAGATTATCATTTGCCAATTCTTGTTGATTGTAGCTAGAGGCCACCGTCTGCCTATTTTTTGAAGAGAACTAAGTTTTTGAAAACGACTGGTCTTGTGTGTGCTCTATTTTATTATATATTGGTTTGGACGCAAAAGTTTGGTGGAAGATGTTCTGGGTTAAAGAAAGCTGGTTTTTTAGACGTCATACGTAATTGTTGGCCCGATATAATAATGCATTTGCAAAAAGTTAGCTATAGTTTTTTGATAAGACATGTAAGACGTTTTAATTTCCTTAGGGATAATTTTGCTGATGGAGTAAGAATTTGCTGTGATTGTTTTTGAGTGAGATAATTGATTTTGTGGCTTGTTCTTTTATGATGTTTGGCAAGTGCTAACAGCTATTGTTGGTCCAGCTAAATGCTTGCCTATTTTGTTGATCTGTGTCTAGGTTCTTTAGGAGTTTCCACAAGATTTTAAAATATGTTTTAGGATTTGCCAGGGCAATTACATTTGGTTGAATGAATAAACTCAATCATGCACTTGTTATTCATAAAGACCATATGTATGTTATGCCTCATTAATGTGCAGCTTATTTTAATACTAGTGCCTTTAAAGTAAAGCAAGACTGCTTTCCTTGATTATTTTTTTAATTCCAATTTGATATATTTGTTAATATCTATAATTATATGGAGCACGGATTTGTTGGAATACTCATTTTGTAGTAAGGTTGTGGTAATAGTTTTAAGTTACCTTTGTCGAATGTTCATGTCAGAAAGTATAACAAATCTGGTGAGAACTTTTGCAAGCCAATGGATTTGAGTACAATAATTGTAGAATTTGGCATTTAGGTAGCGGTTACTATATGTAGATGTTCTGTAAACAGTGTAAGATGTCGTCTGAATAATTGTTCTTAAATTTTTAGCAGTAATATTCTACAAGAAATTGATATAGTAATAGAATTAGACATATTAATTCTAAATTTACCTAAAAAATACATATATATATATATATATATATATATATAATCTTCTATAGATTACAGAATATAGTATATAGACTATCAATAACGTAACGTGCGTTGGAAAATAAAATATTTTTTAAAACATTATTGGATTTTTAGGAACGCCGATTTACATTATTACTTATCACAGCTTTTTTACGGGATATAAATTGCAACAAAAAGAAATGTAATTTTAAAAATGTTTTTAATACTAAACAATGACCAAGGGTTGCTCATTAGTGTAACGTCTGTATTATGCCTGCAATATCTCAAGAGAGTTACCACGAAAAAAATGTATACAGACTGACTTCCGCAGGAATAATTAGAGAGGTCATGCTTTTGTAATATTTGCACAAGCAGCTTAGGATTAATTAAGTTAAAAGATATAGAATGGATTAAAGGAAACACGCCGACTTAATTATTTCTTAAAGCTTTAAAATGTGGTTTTCAAAATGAAATAATAATAAATTTATTTTGTATAAACTTGATGATATTTTTTATGGTAAAGTTATTTTTCTTTTTGGTTGAGGTTATTACGATCTCTTTTTAGCTTTCGTTTCTTTAAATGATTGTTTGCTGGTGTCATGATTCTTAATTGACATACAATGGTTCATTAATGCGGACGCTCACTGCAATTGGATGCTTCTTATCTAATGCCGTTATATTGTTGCTAGCACTCTCAAACGAAATGTTTTATGCACCTTCAAGTAACCGAAAAAATATGTCAAGTTTATTTTGCGTCCCATTTTAAGATTTCTGCTTTAGCAAATGATTCAAATACACCAAAATATTTTACTGATGGTTTGTTGTGGCTCTACATCTTTGTTGATATTAGTTTCTGATTTGTTTTTTAAACTCTTATATATAAATCGTACAGCTTATAATTTTATCTAAAGCTCCTAAGATAAACTACGGCCATATATTCAAGCTTAAGCGATTCCAACCTGCGCCCCGTCTTTAAACAGCTTGTTTATGAGCAAGTATTTAGAATCGTTGTCAGTTGTTAGGCTTCAATTGGATTATGTCTTCTTAAGTGTTGATCCTAAAAATATATACGCCGAAGTAACGACTATAATAGTCTTTGAGTGTCTTAAACCCCCTATAAAATAGGCTAACTCTTTAGATATAGTCGTTTTTTGTTTACTTTGATCGAATTTAACGCAAGCGTGGTTTCAAGTGAAAAGTCTCCACACGTTGTCCTTTATGTCTTCTGGCAAGGGTTTTTATTTTGTTAAATGATATAGAATCATATCCTTTATGTTACAGCATGACATTATCATTGCTTACCACGCTCTCCGAACCCCACAAAGATTTGTAGGTAATAGAAATTTTCCATTCTCAACGCTAAACTTGTTGCTTTGCTATTAAGTCTCCATACCACAGTTTTTGACAAAATTAAATACATGTTGCGTTAACCCAAACATACATAATACATTTATCATGTTTTCTCAAGTTTTGCGACGCCGGCGAATAACCTAGACGTAATTTGAAGGTACGCTTGTTTAGTGTCTGACCATTTCTAAATATGGTTAGATCTTTTTACTAGATATCCAACATGAAACTAAATTAAATAAACAATTTTGGAATATTAATAATCTTTTACAAATAGACATAAACATTTACCATGTACTTGGTGATAAATATTAATTATATTTAATATACTTTGTTATTAAACTGCTCAAGGGCTCTAAACTCTCGAATTTTGTATTATTTTTTGTGTGCCTTCTGTGAAACTGTCAATCGATGTGTGATTTCGGTTATCTGGGTTTAATGATTTGTTCCTTATATATCCCCATAAGAAAAAGTCGAGGAGGGTAAGGTCGGAAAATCTCGGCAGCTATTCGATTTTCCTTTAAAAGAAACTAGTTTCTCTAAAAAAAAGTTATACCTAGCAGTTTCATGTTTATGAAAACTGAATAAGAGTTGGCCCCATTCTTCTAGGGGCACATTGTGCATACAACCGTGTTCCCTGATGTATGATGATAAGAATCTTGTAGTAAGGCTACGTAATCGCTGTGATATAACAGTGACGCAGAGTCATTTTTATTCTCAAAGACCTAAGAATCAACATGCTTGTCATCGGAAAATCCACACTTTTAGGGAAAAAAAGAAATCTCAAAAGGATCGACTAACTTTTTTTCTTCAAAAACTGAAGTTTATTGGTTTGTAGAGATGCGCACATGACACTTGACAAAATAAAACTAATTTTATCTACTTTTTCATTTAAACAAATGTTGTGGATTTAGAATTTGTTATTTACCTAATTCTTATCGTCCTTTATTAATGCTGTCGCCTAAGTTCAATAACTATTGATGACACATTGACATTGAAGCTATATAAGCGGTTCCTCTGTTTACCTTGAAATTCTTTAGCTCTAGTAGAGTCATAGCACCCTTAATTCTCGTTTGAATTCTTGGCGTTATTATTTTTCTTACGGCTTGCGTATTTATTTCTTATCTGAAATACCCGTAAATCTTTAAACTTGTTTTGCATCTGAATTCAAATTCACTTACATGGGGGTCAGCTCAAACGTGTCTTTATGTGGCAACATTTTAAAGATTACTTCCAGTTCCTCAAGTTTAATGTTGGAGAATTTCAACTGTATATATATAGTGCACTATACTTTGGCCCGACGTATACCCAAGTGGATAAAATTTCTAAAGAAACATTACGTCGTGGAGGAATTCGCAACCAATTAGGCTCATAGTGATTTTCATAAATGCTACTAAGTCTATCACTTCAAAGTTTCAAGACCAAATTATCTCAAAACAAAAACTTGTTGGTAACGCCAAAGTGTAGGGTATTCCAGAATTCTAATGCATTAAATATTGTCATCACTTATCGGTTGTGCTTTGCTTTTTGATGTCTTTTAGTGTTTATTTGTTTTTTTATGATCTTTATTCTTGCAAACGAATCAGTGACCAAAGTAAATTAATGTCAATTTACTAAATAATTTAAAAAGATTTATCGTATACATAATAAAATATTTATAGTAACTCTCGTAATAGAAAAGAAAAGTAGAATTTAGATAGTGGTCACTATTCTTAACAAAGTACTTTATAAATGGTCTTTTTTAACAGAAAGAGAAAAAGGGTGTTTAGACAAAACAAAAACGAAGAGAATTCGCGCATTTCTACAAAAATATTTTATAACAAACTTAATATAAATAAATAAAAGGCGGCCACCTTTATAAAAGTCAAACTAAGAAAAATTACATTTTGAAATTTACATAACTATTCATCGATATAAAAAATTCTCTTAGTGTCAAATCATGTCGAACAAATTAAGGTTAGTATCATAAATTGCAGTTTAGGCACATTATCATATTGTGTTCGATACAAATCATACACTGGGTCGTCGATAGTAAATGCGAAAAATAAACAAACAATAAAAATAACATTAAAATATAAGGAAGATTAAATTTATTCACGTGAAACTTGTCTCATCAGCGACCACAAACGTGTCGAGTCGGAGCACAACATTTTCCTTGTCTATGTGTGCCGCTATTATCATGGTAGAGGCCCTTTAGTTGCCCTTGGCGTTACGATGCCTGTCATTGACCTTCGTTTCTACTATGTCCCATATTTAGTAGTCAAGGAGATTGTAGTTGATGCCGGAGAATACGCACAAGGCGGAGGACCTATGGTAAATACAAATTCTTTATACATCAATGCCTGGGCCTTCCTTGCCTTCTGGGCTGGAACATACACTTTTACTTAGCGGCCACTTTTTCTATTCAGGGCTCGACAACTGTCTTCAATACGTTGATGTAACTGCCGATAGTTATCTTTAAGTCTTCCTCAAGGAAATAACATTCTCTTCACTGCTCACAAGCTCTAACACCATCACAGAATCAAAAGATTGTATCTGCATTACAGTAGGTACTTTAGAAGCATATTGGAAAATCCAACGGTCGTTTTGGCGATTAACATTCTTGTTCTAAATGTAGTTTCTTTTAAATCACTAATACTCTGCCCAGGATTCTAATCTCTCTTCTCCTTCAATTTGTGGACGAATTTATTACTTTTCGATCAGACCGCTTTCTGTAAGCCATCATGTCACCAGTTATCTTCTCCGATGCTTAGATTTCCCCGATTCTTGATTACGTCGTACACTTGAGTCTTTTTGTAGCCAAACCACATAATAATTTCTGTCGATGATTTTTCGACATGAAGAGATTCCAGTGTAGCAAGCAGTTCTTCATATTCTCGGTTCATTTTGTCGACTAGGGTAGGGTGTTGATTATGTAAAACTTGTGTTACCTAATATGGGATTGCACAAGCGCATAAGGTGACCTTCCGGATTTCTGGTAATACAACCTAAAATGAGTTTCAGATTTAACTCGACAACTCTGTAGCTTGTTGTAGCATCTTAAATACTATAAGGTATCCAGTATAATTTTTTTAGTTAACTATTATATGATGCACGGAAAGCAAATATTAGTAAAATATTACCTGTGTTTTAGCAGTAATGTAATTATTAGAATAAAACGTTTTATTAATCAATACACTTCATCTGCTTGTTCCAAATATATTAGGGCTCACAGTCAAGTTTTAATTTATAAATGTCACTATGTAGACTAGATTTGTTTATTGTGTAAGTACTATATATAGGAAGATTAGAATATATTTTTATCGAATAATTCTTAATCTGTTGGTTATATTATGGTTATTTCTGAAATGTATTCTTTTTTTAAAATAATCTTTATAGTGGGTAGTAATCCGATACAACATTTTAAAAATTCGAAAGCATGGAAACAGTTGGGAAAATTGCTTTGCAAAGAGGCAAAGAATAATAGCTCGATATTTTTAGTTTAAAGGTATTAGCAATTTTTAACTTCAAAAAGTAATGCACTTGGCAAAATTATTTTTCTCTTGGGGTATTGCCTTTTGTAATAGTGTTACTACCATAAAGTAATAATAGTTCTTACAAAACAACCTAGCTATAGCTTCTGTGGTGATAATATACATCCATTTATGGTTGAGATATCTACAAATTTCAAACATGTAAGATTATTACTACGTTCCCAATGATCATGTAAATTACTCATTTTATATTTTAAAAATATATTACTTTAGAAAATTCGGAAAAGTAATAAGTTGTTAATTAACTGAAATCTTAAAAAAGACACTATGCTTTTTACAATCTACTTATTGACGTACGTTAAAAATTAAATATATAAAAAAATAATTTTGCAGGTTATAATAAACCCTTGATAATTTTATTACTGAAAGGTTATTATTAGAACTTCTTATTTGATTTTTCAATATGATTTACAAATATGTAAAAAGCCAATTTGTGGTTTAGTAGCTAAGGCGCTTAATGTCGATTCGGAAGCATTTGGGTTCGATCCTGAACCTTCGAAGACTGGCGGGTGGTCTACTCAGTCACTTAAAATAATTGAGTGCCTGTCAGTTCGACGGAGTAACAATCCGGTTATTTAAGATTTGCATGAAGTTTTCTTTGATAGGCCAAATGTTTCTGGAGTGTATAATTTAATCATTAAATGTTTTTAAATCCATTTTAATTTATAAATGTATCTTTCGTTTAATATTTGTACAGTTCTGATTTTGTTATAAATATTTATATTCATATGAACTAAATTAACAAATAATTTTTTATTGATTCTTATATTAACATTTAAGGGTCTAATTTATTAAAATGTGAATTTCTATTTGCCAGTTGTTATGATGCTGAAGTGGTAAAATTAAAATATATAATTTAAATTATATGGCTAACGTACTGTTTCAAAATGACCAATTCTAGCTTAAATAATTGAACAATATAATTCATTAAGTTTTATAGTGGGTTTTGCACTCGAAACACATGGAAATGATCGTAAACAGCGACCTCGATTCTCCAGAGCGCTTTCGGTTTTATTGGTTTCGGTGGGCGATATTAAGGATAAGGAAGCAAAGCAGTCTCGTGCAGCCGAAACTAACTTATTTTGTAGTTTCACAGCAGCGGCGATTAGGCCAAACCTCCAGATTATTGCGGAAGTTTGCGTTTACAAACCTATATAGCGGCAACTTACTACACATTAATATTAATGAAATAAACGATAAAAACAATGTAGAATATAATGTTCGTGATAAGCTACAGTTATGAACTTCCTAAAATATGTCGGTAAACTGCTGTTTTCTACAATATTTAGTTAACTAACGTGGGGCAAATGCAAATTAGCTGTTCAGAACGTTATAGCTTATCACCACGCACTCAGCTGTATGTGTGTGCAATTGTACAGATCTTCTTATCCTCATAACCGCTGCGCCCTTCACAATTACATAAATTTTCGGTTTTAGCACTAAACGTTATCTTTATTGCGTTATGCCTGTATGACTTCACATTTTAATAGGAGTTCAGTTTCTGTTACTTCAGTTCATTTCGCGCAAGAGTGCGCGAGTGTATCAAACAGCCACAAAGTAGAGGCAGCCCTTAAGAGGCAGAAACCTAAATTATACAAAAAGCAAAGCGTCGGCACGCGATGCCAATTTTCAGCCATACCGTAAATTCCATATGAAAATAAAATTGGCTTATCAAAAACAAGCAGTGCCGCTACTCGCAACATTAATACACAGATATAGTCGGCTGAGAATGGACTGAGTCATGCGATGGGCGAAAAAGCGTGTATCTCCCGGCGTTTCATGTTACATGCAATATTTTGCATTGTGGGTATTTGAGTTCTGCCGATAACCGAGCAGCAAAAGCCACGTAACGACGCTGCGGGGTAATAGTATTCGACGTCTCTCATAATCGGTCGCGATGTAGTCTCTCACGATGAAATATCGGCAGACTTGGAGATCCATGCATAAACTTACGCCAGATTAAACTGAATTATTCCTTTATAACGATTCTATTGCAAGTCTTTCAACGTTGTTATAAATCTGCTAATTTGAAGGATGGGACTTTATTGAAAAAATTATTATTTATTATTTATGAGCTAATTCAAGAATTTTACATAATTTGCATCGCGTTTGTATAGTCCCAACAGCAATATGTGATAAGAGTTACTTTAGATAGGTTCACAGTAGTGATTATATAGCTATTCCGGTCTGTCCGAAAGCGACCGCGTAGAGCTCATTACTAGTGGGAAAACATTTAGTACAACATGAAGGGGTTAGCGTAGAGCGTTTATTACTCATTTGTTCACCTGTTTTACTGTTACTTTGTTTTAGTTTAAACAAAGAAAGGTGGAAAGAACGGTGCTGTAAAAGTCACCAGATTTCAAGACGATAAAGCTGTAACACAAACATATCTAAAACATGAAATTAATGTAATGCCCCATTGAAGGATAGATTGCAACACTTTATGATTATTTTTCTGTTCATTTTCTCTACTTTCTTATTTATTATATTTATATGTCATCAGTTATGTATTATTGTTAATTATATTATTAAATAAATACATTTTCAGAAAAGCGAATGTTACCAATTTCTGATTGGCTGAATGATGCAGCACAACAACGTTATGGTCACAATGCAGACATTAAAGTTTACTGGGGGAAAGATGTGTTTTTGATTTTTAGCTACCAAAATAAATAATATAACCTTTGTCAGAAAAGTTCCAAGAATGGGTTTCGTAAAAATAATTTATTCAACTTACTAATTAATTGGTCCTACGTTTTGTTAAAGTACTCCCCTATCTATACACAGCTGCCACTATTTCTGAAGGTTATGGAAGTAAACGGAAAAATTCTGTAGCTTCTAAAAAAACTTTAGCGCAATTTCTGTATAAAACCATTAATGTATTATGTCCTAGATTTTTAAAGTTTTCTGGGGGGTATGTTTTGGTTAAAAGTGTCATTCTTATAACACATTTCTAAACTAATATAACATTAAGAAAACCTTTGAGAATATATGCATTTAATGAGCCAGCTGTGTTTTTATAACGAATTATTTAAGATATTGTTTAATAGATTACTTAGTTAAAAAAAACATCATCTATGTAGTTGACCTTGAATTATCAATCATGAATATGTAAGAAACTCTGAAATTTTTTATAAGAGTTTGTAACAAACTGACTAAAAAATTGTCATTTTCCCATCAATTTACGAATGCCCTTTCCTTTCAACTGTACTATTAACGCATATACAGTATAATGACAAATAGTCAACATGCTAACTTTGGAGGTAAAATTTAAAAAGTGATGATTACTTTTCTGCGAGAGCATTCACACTAAAGAAAGTAGGCGACATAATATCGATATAATAAATCCAAATTGAGCATCTTATATATCTTATCTGTGATATGAAATCTCTGCTACAAGACATTTAAATTTTGAAAGGTATTTATTTTCAGAAATTATATATCTCAATTGTTGTTATGTAAATGAAAACTGAAAAAGCTTTTTTTAAAAGTAAGACATCTAACAACAATAAAGTTGGCTTCAAAAGTATTTACAATTAGTATCTGTTTTTTTGTTATGAATGTCAACAGAAGTTACTTATTGTCGTTTGAATTGATTTTGGTAACGTTTATAGGTAGTATTATTCAAATCTCCGTCAAAAGAAATTGTCATACAGACAATCTTACACATGATAAACTCCTTGATATTGTCTGTTGTCTATGCTGTTTCACTGATAGCATACGTCGAATTAATTTAAAATAGAGTGATGAAATAAGTGACATAATATTTTTGACAATAAAGAAAAGCCTGAATTCAAAGATAACTTAAACCTTGCTATTAATTTTAAATGCGAGAGAAGCTAAAATATAAATTAATAGTACAGATATTTATCACAATTCTTGGTGGACAAGACTTATTTATATAAATTTATTAGTCCGCTAGGTATTATGTAAAGTACAAGTATTAGGGCAATAAAATATTCTTCTACTTCAAAGATGCCATGACAACGATTGATTTCAGACCAATTTTCCTAAAATTTTCTTGAACGCGTCGATTATTTCTAGAAAATAACGTTTATTTATTTGAGTCAATGCAGTTATGCAGTATTATCAAATTCTATAGAATGTTTGTCTAATGGCTGGATTTAGGAACGCTTTTAACACAAACTCGTTTTAAAAGCGCAATCTTCGATTGGCCTTATTATTCTATAAAGTTTTTAACAGTACTGCATCAATAAATGGAGGAAGATACACGAACAGAGAGATTGCAATAAATATGGGTACGGTATTTGGATAAATACTCAGTCTGTAACAGATATAGACAACCATAAAAGAGCTCTAAAGGAGAACTAAAGACAGAAATAGAAAGGCAAAGTATTATTCGCGTAGCTTTCATCGTAGTTCTATCAGTGAGAAAAATGTAAAGAATTGTTGCATTTATTAAATCTGCATTCTTTAAAAATAAACTTTATTATTAGTTTTATAACATAAAAGAAGAGAAAAATATGTTATCTTAGTATACAGAGTGGTGTAAGAGATATGGGAGTTATTTCTTCTGGAATACCATTACATTACTTTAATTTCAAGTAAAAATCAAAACGTAGAGGAATAATAAAAATTTATTATTTTAATAAAACAGTGAACAGCAGCATACTGAGAATGAAGATGGGTTAGTCTTTACATTACTTAAATTGAGGATGTATAGTATTTTATTTAAAAAAAATTATAAAGTTAAACAACAATGCGAAGATTACTTAAATACTGCCATTAACTAAGCCTGTAATGAAATTTTGCATAATTCGGTAAATTCTCATATTTCTAAACAAATTTTTTTGTACTTACTGTATCCTCATTTTATTCTTTTCATACTATCAACATTGGTAACATATATTTCTGGAAGTTGATGATGTAATTGCGTCTACTGCAGTAAATGCATCTATTTTTCAAATGTCAACATAATTAAGAAAATTTTAGGAAAATCCCGAAAGCACTAAAAATGTTACGTAAGCTAGAGGTAGCTATTCAACAAATAAAGTTTTTATTGATGAAACTATTTTGAACACGGTAGTGTGGCTGATGTTAATTTACACCACAGACATGTCTTTAAAATAGATTTCAAAATATACAAACTTAGAAATTACATGAAATGAATACCATTTAAAAGCACAAGTTTTCAGACAGGGAAAGGTGCAAAGTTCGTATAAACATGTGCTTAAGAATACATGATAGATGGAAAAAATGTTTTTCATAATGTTAATTTCCCATCAGAACACTCATCTCAGAAACGACGTATTTGTACATTGCTTTTAACTTGCAAATCTGCTCCTAAGACAACAAGTTATTCATATAAAGCAGAGAGGATCTATAAATACGGCTAAGTAAATGGAAATGTTTTGTTTATATTACTTTTTTTGTGTGAAACAGATGTACAAGATATTAAGGATAACTAGCTAGTGTCGCGTTGAATATCTTACATGAGCTACTATTCCTATCACTTGCAATGTGTTCAAAGAATATCGTAAGCAGATTTTCTCCCAAAAGAAATGTTTTATAGTTAGTTTTCATAACGAAAATTCTGATTTGGAGTGGAGCAATATTTTTTAGGGATAACATCATGAACCTACGTAACTGTCATCTGTAGGTTGGGCAGTATCGCAACGGAATGGCTAAATTTCACCACGGCTTATCATCCATGTTTAAACTGAGATTTCTGGTGATCACTTTAATAAATTAGTTATTTTTTTACAAAGCCTCGATAGCTCAATGTGTCTGGAATTCCTAAGAAACATTATTGATTTATTGCTTGAAGATAAGTTAATGAAAAATTGGCAGGTCAACTGGTTGAGCACGATAAAGCTCTCGTATACTTAGGTATTTTATTTTCACCAATATTTTAATAATTTAATAACAGCTCTCCTGATAGATGGATCGGACAAGATGGTTTTGTTACATAGTCTCCCGGTGACTAGACTTTTTTGACTTTTAAATATGGCGCTTTTCTATAAAAAATTGCGACTATTTGTAGTAAAATTTATCTTTATAAATAACGTGCGATAGAGTGTGCAAAGGTCAGAGGCCTCCTAGGTCGCTGATATCAGCGGCTGCAATGCGGTAAATATAAATATTTACTAATCTAAACAATTTTATGAATCCCTACAACTGTCCACAAACGCCTACTGAGGCGGTATTAGCGCAACAAGATCAAGCATTATTTAATGAAAACCAAACAAGAAGTCAAAATGAACAGGCATTATATAATATGCTTGGTTATGTGAAAAGCAAGCCAGAGAAAAACTGGAATATAGTATGTCACAAATGCAAAACCAATTAAAAGAATTGCAAAACAAGATACAAGAAAAGGCTGATGAAAAAATAACAGCATAAAATAAACAACAAAAAACTCAAAGTGAGTATTACAAGGACGAAGAAGAATTAAGTTGAGAAACGGAATGGATTAGAGTTAAAGGCAGAAAAAAGCGAATGGCAAGCTCTTCCCCGCAGAAAGTTGAACGACCTAAAGGAAGGAAAGCAGCTACTCAACCAAAACAGAAGCCACCACCACCTGTTACAATTAATAAGTTAACAAACTATAACAGTTTAGTCGAAATTCTCAAGGAAAATAAAATAAGCTATAAGGCAGCTTTGCTTTCGGGAGGTAATGTAAAACTCAATGTGGAAAACGAAACTGGTTATAGGAATCTAACACGATTTCTTAACAATACTGAACTTGAATGGTACTCATTTGAAAATAAACAAACGAGACCGATCAAAGTCGTGAGAAAACTACATCAGACATGTAAAATTGAACATATCTTCGAGGATATAAAAACCAAAGGCTTCAAAAGTTTAGAAGTGAGACAGCTACTCAAATGGAAAGATAAGCCGCCATTACCTCTCTTCGTGTTATTTTTTTAGAAAAGACGAAGATATTAAAAAAATATATAATATTAATGAAATATTGTATATGAAAGCGGAGATTGAAGCATTTAAAAAACCTACATTACTTCCACAATGCAAAAAATGTCAAGAATATGGACATACACACAAAATTACTGCGGCAGAGAAGCCAGGTGCGTCAAATGTGCAGGAAAGCACCATACAAAAAACTGCCAAAAGCAGAAAGACACGAAACCCAAGTGTATTCACTGTGGAGGGGAACATCCAGCTAATTATAGAGGCTGCAGCACAGCGATAGCTCTCCAAAACTTAAGAAACAAAAAACTTAATAAGAAAATTCCAGAAAGACAAGAAGGTAACGCGAATAGAGAAGAAAATAGACCTACGCAACAGAGGAGAGTAGAGCCGAATATAACTTACGCCCAAACGACAAAGAACGAAACACAACGAGATGAGTCTGGCACTGACACTTCAACTCTAATGCTCCAGCAGATTAAGAGTATGATGGAAGAGCGGGAACGAAAACAAGAAATATTTAATCAAATGATCTTAGAAAAATTAGCTAAATTAGAAAACGCTATCAACATCAAAACTAAAAATTAGTTATGGCTAATGATCTTAGAATACTCCAAGGCAATGCTAACGGACTCTTGCAACGCCAACAAGATTTACTAATTATACTAGAAACTCAAAATATTAATATGTCTAATCTCAGAGTCACACTTCACGAACGAAACATACATTAAACTGAAAGGCTTCCAATTGTATCACGCCCTACATCCACAGAACACAGCTAGAGGAGGAGCAGCTATTGTAATTAAAAACAGTATAACTCATTATGAGAAAGAAAAGTATGAGACAGAGCTAGTATATGTATCAAAACACAAAAGTATTTGATTACTGTAGCAGCGACATACTTCCCACCTTCTTTCAAACTCTAGGTGAAAGATTTATCTTAGGAGCAGACTTCAATGCTAAAAATACACATTGGAGGGGCGAGATTGATGACAGCTAAGGGTAAAAACCTTTATCAGGCAATCTTGGAACTTAAAGGTAGTTGGCATTCAACTGGTAGACCCACGTATTGGCCGATGGATACTGCAAAAATCCCAGATCTACTGGATTTCTATATTTCAATAAAAATACCTACAAATTTTATACAGATCTAAGATTGTGATGACTTAAAGTCTGACCATTCCCCTATCTTGCTGACGTTACAGGAAAAAATAGCGACTAGGGAATTAAACCCGACACTAACTAATAGGTTTACCGAATGGGAAGGCTTTAAAACAGAGCTCAGCGAAAAGATTTCACTAAACGTACCAATTTCAACAAAAGAGTAACTTGAATATAAAGCATAGAAATTTATGATGGATATTCAAAGCGCAGCATGGAATAATACACTAGAAATAAATAGAAATCCGACAAGGAATAATTACCCAAAATAAATCATAGATTTAATAAAAGAAAAGAGAAGAGCCAGAAAGACGTGGCAGAGATCGAGAACAAGAGAAAATAAGCATACGTTGAATGCTCTTACATCACAACTCAAAAGGGAAATTCAAAAAATTAGGAATGAAGCACTGAATACCTACCTTAAAGAAATCACGGCAGATCAAAGTACTGAACACGGATTATGGAAAGCTACTAAGGGAATTAACAGACCAATAAAACATATTCCACCGATACGTAAAGAAGATGGGTCTTGGGCAAAGTTTGACAAACAAAAAGCAGACACATTCGCAGTTTATCTAGAAGACATTTTCCAACCAAACGCAGAACAAATTCAAATGCAAGCTCAGACAGAACCAACTGCAAGAATGGTAGATATCCCATTAACCACTCCCAAAGAAGTATCTAGAGAAATAAAAAAAATATTAACCCAAAAAAGGCTCCGGGATTCGATTTAGTCAGTGGGAAGATATTTAAACAGTTGCCAAGGAAAGGCATTATGAAACTTACACACTTGATAAATGCAACATTTAGGTTACAACATGTCCCAGTTTTGTGGAAAACAGCTGAAGTTATCATGATACCCAAACCGGGAAAGCCTGTTAACGATGTAAGTTCATATAGACCAATATCATTGTTACCTATAATAGCAAAGCTGTTTGAAAAGTTATTTTTAAAAAGAATGAAGACGATAATTGACGATCAACAACTCATTCCCCCACATCAATTTGTGTTCCGTAATGAACACTCTACGGTAGACCAAGTATATAGTATTACAGATGTGATAGAAAAAGCACTCAAGAAAAAGAAAATATGCTCAGCGATATTTTTAGACATTGCCATTCGATAAAGTCTGGCATGAGGGTTTACTAATGAAATTAAAAAGATACTTCCCTAAGCAATATGTCCAGCTCTTGGACTCGTACCTAACAGACCGAACCTTTAAAATTAAGCAGGAAGGCGTGCTTTCTGAACTCAAAATAATAAAAGCGGGTGTCCCACAGGGAAGCGTCCTTGGGCCAGTGCTATATCTGTTGTATACATGTGACATTCCTGAAAAAGAAAATGTTAAACTAGCTACATTCGCGGATGACACCGCAATATTAGCTACAGGAGATAATATAGATGAAACAACGGCCAAGCTCCAAGGCGCAATTGATGAAATAAATACGTGGATGGAAAGGTGGCGTATAAAGGCTAATGAAGAAAAATCTGCTCATGTAAACTTCACGAATAGAAAAATAAACCACCTTTCAGTAAATCTGAACAACATGATTCCACATCAAGGAACAACCAAATACCTAGGCATAAATCTAGATGCAAAATTGAAGTGGAAACAGCATGTCAAAAAGAAAGCAACCGAAGTAAAATTGAGATATAACAGCATGTATTTGCTTATGGGAAGAAATTCCCAACTATCCACCGAAATAAAGTACTAGTTTATAAACAGGTAATAAGACCAGTATGGATTTATGGCATCCAACTGTGGGGCTGTACAAAAGGAGTAATTATTCTTGTATCCAGAAATTCCAGAATCGAGTTCTACGAAATATGGTAAATGCCCTTGGTACGTGCGAGACAGGGATCTGCATCAGGAACTCCAGGTGGAGATGATCGAGGACGTAATCAGGAAGTTTGCCAGAAGCCACGAGGAGAGGCCATAGACATCCAAATCGAAGCCCTACAATTAACCAGTCATATCAAGATCTTCCAGGCTCAATAAACAAACCATTTGAGCTAAAGTTTCTAAAAGCAAGTAAGCAATTAGCATGCAGAGATGTTGCAACAATGTTTCAGTAGCTAGGATGGGTCAATGACATCTGGACTATACAAATACTTTGACTATTGTTGACATAAATAAAATGCATTAGTTAATATTAAACATTAGTTTAATATAAAATTTGAAATATTGTAGATAAATCAAAGACTTAGACCAATAAATTAACCATTATATTAAGTTTATGCGAATAAACATATACGGTAAGTTTCTAATGGTGCAAAAGAATAAATTGAACTTGATCTGGTAGAAACAAATCGAGAATAATATTTATTACTACATAAATGCATTTTATTAAGAAGTTTTAACAATCGAAATATTGTGATAAATCAAAGACTCGAATAAAATTAACTAAGTAAGTTATGGTAAAAGTACATTTATATCAATTTACTATGGTGCAATGTAAATTAAACAGAAACAAATATGGATAATAAATTATATTGCATATTAGGATATTTGAAATCGAGAATAAAATTAATTCTCTAAACTTTAAGAAGTTTTAACAGAAAAATTAGAAATTAAATACATTTTGCTTTATTATGTTAAAGAGTCAGAATGACGAAATTCTGAAAATGAGAAAAATACGACTAAATAAAAGCTCCAGTATAGGAATTATGCATCAAAACAGAGTTGAACTATTCAAGTATATGCAAAAAGTACAAGGCAAAATCCGAGAAAAATATTTTCAAAACGAACATGGTTTACTATGACCACTACAGTATTCAAGACAGCAGTCAACAAAATTTAATAGCCCAAATTTGCAAACGAACATAGAGAAAAGAAGAAATTATTAATTTTATAAATTAAATTAGAGTCAAATAAATGCAAGATTTCCACAAAATTGTTTTAAAAGGAATAGTGATGACAATGACCAACCTTCATAATTCCAAACTTAACTCATTCAGAATTTGTGCCCTAGAATATTGCAAACTAGCAAAACGAAAAATTTTACGAGAGTTTTCAAAAGAAAACTGAGACATTTTAAATCAGAATGATATTAATCCTAAAAAATTGTATAAATCTAAACTAAAATAAACTAAACAGCAATACATATTGCTTTAATTCTATGCTAACAACGAATTAAAAATAAATAGAACGTTAGATAATCATAAGATAATTTAAATATATATGGGAAAATGCAAGAGTTTTACTATTGACTATATTATGGTAAATCAAAAAGTCTTATTAAAAATTGCAACTGAAGCATACCTAGTATATTAAATATAAAGAACCGCCGAAAAATATAAAAATTATTATAGAATCCAAAGTGATTTAAGCTCTGTTGTAAGGAGTATCAAGCAAGATTACTGAAAAACATACAAAAAATATAAAACATCACTTTTAAAGCTGACAAAAGCAAATATGGAGATTATTACGAAATTAACGAGATACTAAAGAGTACATTGAGCATCATAAAGTTAGTCACTTTACAACTTTATATCTCGATAACACTCGATAAAAACAGTAGTACAGATAGAGGAAACAAAAATATTAGGAACCATTAAATATCTTAAGAATTGAAAATTATATATATAGTACATTTAATAAAAAAAAATTGTCTAAGCAGCTGTTTCGAAAGAACAAAAACCTATATTGTTACCTCTCTCTTTGAAAGGAATCTAATAACAACACATCTAGAGAAAGCATTAGATAATGTATATCTATAAGACATACTAGAAATATGTTAGTATTATCATGTTCTCGATAGCTTATGCCATCTAATCTAATATATGATAAAAATTGTCAGGGGTGTGTCCGTGAATAAAGGAGTCCAGCAAGATGGTTTACTAATTGTAAGTCCTTTTTATTTATATAATTATAAAGATCATAAAAGATGTACAATATAAAAAGGATATAGGATGGCGAACAAAGATGTTTTAACGTCGTAGTTTTAACTGAGGCGAATGAAAATTCCAGTTCCATTTCATCTCAAAGATTTTATTTAAAAATATCAATATGATGTCGATAACTAAAGAACCTGTACGATGTAAATTATAATAGTGGGGGATATTATTGAGCAACTGACAAGCCTATCTATAAGTAAAAACAAAAGGCACAGGTCGTTGATAGGTTGACAACGTTATGGAAATATCGAGTAACATATAGCACAATAAATTTTTAAGGAGCGAAATGAAGGTGAGAATATACGAAGCGATAGTTTATGCTACACTTACATACGATACGATAATAAAAGCAAGTACTCTCAAAACGGTAAGAAATGCCAGATTTAAAAAATAAAAATAACACTGCAGAAGAGCATGGAAAAATCATATAATAAGAATAGGCGCAGATCGAGTAATTCGCAGAGTTAGAGATACCTCACCGCCTAGACACCAAAATATAAGAAGACCACGAAAAAGATGGAGGGACTAAACGATCCAGTAACAATAAAGTGAAGTCTAACATTAAGAAAAAGCAACAAGGTGGAAACGTACAACAAGATATTTCAGGGCTGCATACATATAAATCTTTCTCATTTTAAATTTAGTTACCGACCACATAGCCGTAAGTGTTGAAATAGTATATCGCCAAACGTTGGCCTAAGATTTTCTAAGTTAAACTCATTATCGGTAATATCAAGGTGCAATTACAAAGCGTTAACTTTTTTCCCGCGTATCCCGCCAGCCGGTCGCTGCGCTACGGCTGATTCTTTGAGTATTTTCCGAGCCACGCAGAAATACGGAAATGATTGCTATATATTGATATATATCAACATTACGTCAGCACCTATTATAGCAATGCAGTAGAGTAAGACGGAATTCGTGACACGCAAAAAAAAAACGCAGACATGATCGAAATTCACTGGCGGCCAGCAAGCGCCGAGCCCGGATCCGCCATCCGCCAAATTGTTTATTTTTAACTTGTAAAAATTGACTGAAGGGGTAGTCTTAGAAATGTAACTTTATGCAATCGAGTCTTTCGGCCCCCTTTGACATATAGAGCTAACAAATTTTTTTTGTCAGTGTGGTTTCGGAGCTGAAAAAAGGGATGGATAGACAGACGGACAGACAATATGCAATAGGTTTTTTTATATCTATAAAACCCTAAAAAGGAAGAATATATTTTTCAAAAACTGCCAGAAGAAAATTGAAAAAAAACGTAAATCCTAGCGGACGAAAACTAAAAAAAGTAAGAAATATTTGAGTTATTAAAAAGGTATGCAAAAAGTAATTATAATAAAAATGACATTTACCGTTGCCTAAGTTATTTTATTGAAAAACGTTCAATGTCGATGATTTAGTGAGACTTGCTGGTAGTACTTGCAACAAACATTGCACAATGATATTACCCAGGTACCGCGGACGTCAATGGTAATCTTATGTTTTGTTTATTTTACATTTTGCATTTATGCTTATTTCAAAATTTTATAATTGTTTCTTGTCTTGAATTCACAGCTGTATCCTGTTTCTTTAATATTTTTGAAATTATTATTATGATTGTCTTTCTAACTTTGTTTTATGAGTTGAGAGTAGAATTCTCTATCACCTTGCCTTTTAAATATTCTAAAAGGGGAAAGTTTGGTAAATGTGGTGGCTCATCACATTCATATTTTTCAATACATTGGGTTTTTAATCGTGTAAGCCGTGGTTCTACCTTGTTGAATCCAAATATTGTGATCTTCCTCTAAAAGATTAAGATATTTTCTTGTAGCGCACCCTGTCAGCTAAATGAAGAACACCATAACAATTATTGAAAATATAAGGTTTACTGATGTTATCATTACCCGATATAACTAAAGATGAGTAAGTTCCTTTTGGATTAGTGCTACTCCAAAAACTAGTTTTGTTTCTTCGCTAAACCATGGACATAAAATTGTAAATTGTTTTTTATTATCAAATTTGCAAAAAAGTTTACATCATTTTTGATGTGGTAGGGGAGGAAATGGGAATATTGTAAACGCAATGTACGCAGGGCTTGCATTAACAAAATTTAGAGAAATAAATCTCTTCAAAATTTGCCATATAATAGCAAAAAGAAATTTAGAGTTGTGATTAGTGCATTTTACTCGATTTTCAATGTGAATTTTTAATATTTTGTGGTACATGCCCAATGTTCCTTTTTTAAGTATATTATTAATTACATTGCAAGTTGGTGTCTTGAGAATCTTATGAAAGTGTCTGTGTGCTGAATGCGTTAAGGCTATAATCATTGTGACAATTTTTCTCTCTATAGTTAATATTTCAAAATCGTACTACAATAAAAAAAAAAGAAATAAAAAATTATTAGTTAGAAAAAAGCTAGGTTCATTATAAAGACAACTTATTTTGTCATTCTTTATTTGGCGAAACATATATAAACAAATAATTTTTTGGAAGCTTTGTAACTGCCTTTCCCGCGGAGATATTTGAAAAAGTAATTTTATTTAACCTAAAAATAGCTTACGGACACAAAAGGTGCTGCATAAGAAATATAAACCTAGAATATTATTTTAATTTGTCTCTGTAATACAAAATTTCTCTCACGTTTTCACAAGAATTTGTCTATTTACCTTTTATTATTTATATTATTAATAAAAATAAGATATATGCATGTATATAATGCGTGGTTAGAAACCTAAAAAGTTAGAAGGCACGTACAATAACTGAGAATAGCAGATTTAACAACTAAATTAAAAAAAATCAAAATATCTGCTGGGATTACAGTATGCCCATGCAAGAAAATAAAAGACCCAAAAAGGAATTGATGAATTTTTGGATTATTAAAAATATTTGTATATTAAAGTAATTTAAATTTTAAAGCACATTCCTTTTAGGTTTATCGTTATTTAACTTCCTTGCTGTGAAGCCAATAAACACACTTTTAGAAAAACAAAAGCAAATTAATATATTCATGAACATTAATTCACTCAATATTGTTAATTTATTTATTCACAAAAAGTGTTCTAGTTCTTTGTTTAATAATTATTAGTTTGCATTAGTAGATACATTAAGGTGTGCGTAGTTATACGTAAACATAAATTTTAAAGTTTATTAGCTTATGTTTTTCTAATGAATTTTATAAAATACATGTCATTATTAAACATAAATATATACATTTTTATGTAAATATGTTTTTTTTAAACAAAATACTATTGTATGTTTATTTTGAAAAAATGTTTATAACCTTTTTCCATACAATTAAAAATGTTAAGGATAATTGAATCAAAGTTACTATTTTAGTTATTGTTGTGTTATGTTTATTCTTAACCTCAAAAAGGAATTTACAAGCTGCTCCAAGAGAGTTATTAACGAGAATGGTGTAAAACCATAAATGAAACTTTCGACAGCGGTGTGGCGAATTAGCGAGAGGTGAAATAAACGCATGTACAAAACTCTGGTGTTTCAAGGATTCGCTCCGAGATTTTTTGCGAAGAGCCTTACTATGCCTTCATAAACGCGTACACAAAAAGTTATGAAGTTCTGAGAACTCGCTGATGTTGGAAATATGGTGTTTCATGACTTCGCTGCGAGATTTCGTGCGAAGAACCTTATTATCCCTTCATAAACGTGTACTCAAAAAATTATGAATTTCTGACAACTCGCTAATGTCGAAACTCTGGTGTTTCATGGGTTCGCTCCGAGATTTTTTGCGAAGAGCCTTATTATCTTTTCATAAACGCGTACTCAAAATTATGATGTTCTGAGAAATCGCTGATGTCAAAACACTGGTGTTTTATGGGTTCGCACCAAGATTTTTTGCAAAGAGCCTTATCATCGCTTCATAAACGTGTACTCAAAAAATTATGAAGTTCTGACAACTCGCTAATGTCGAAGCTCTGTTGTTTCATGGGTTCTCTCCGAGATTTTTTGCGAAGAACCTTATTATCCCTTCATAAACGTGTACTCAAAAAATTATGAATTTCTGACAACTCGCTAATGTCGAAACTCTGGTGTTTCATGGGTTCGCTCCGAGATTTTTTGCGAAGAACCTTATTATCCCTTCATAAACGTGTACTCAAAAAATTATGAATTTCTGACAACTCGCTAATGTCGAAACTCTGGTGTTTCATGGGTTCGCTCCGAGATTTTTTGCAAAGAGCCTTATCATCTCTTCATAAACGCGTACTCAAAAGCTTATGATGTTCTGAGAACTCGCTGATGTCAAAACACTGGTGTTTTATGGGTTCGCACCAAGATTTTTTGCAAAGAGCCTTATCATCTCTTGATAAAGGTGTACTCAAAAAATTATGAAGTTCTGACAACTCGCTAATGTCGAAGCTCTGGTGTTTCATGGGTTCTCTCCGAGATTTTTTGCAAAGAGCCTTATCATGTCTTCATAAACGCGTACTCAAAAACTTATGAAGTTCTGACAACTCGCTAATGTCGAAGCTCTGGTGTTTCATGGGTTCTCTCCGAGATTTTTTGCAAAGAGCCTTATCATGTCTTCATAAACGCGTACTCAAAAACTTGTGATGTTCTGAGAACTCGTTGATGTCAAAACTCTGGTGTTTTATGGGTTCGATCCGAGATTTTTTGCAAAGAGCCTTATCATCTCTTGATAAAGGTGTACTCAAAAAATTATGAAGTTCTGACAACTCGCTAATGTCGAAGCTCTGGTGATTCATGGGGTCGCTCCGAGATTTTTTGCAAAGAGCCTTATCATCTCTTGATAAAGGTGTACTCAAAAAATTATGAAGTTCTGACAACTCGCTAATGTCGAAACTCTGGTGTTTCATGGGTTCGCTCCGAGATTTTTGCAAAGAGCCTTATCATCTCTTCATAAAAGCGCATGCAAAAATTATGATGTTCAGAGAACTCGCTGATGATGAAGCTCTGGTGTTTATCATCCCTTCATAAACGCGTACACAAAAAATTATGACCTAACCGTTAACCCCTTGACCTTTAGTCGATTTAGCTGAAATTCAATAGCGAAGAAGTTATTGATCTAACGTATATGTATGCCAAGTTTGAAGTGAATCCGATGGTTATAACGGAACTTATCGTGTATCCAGACACCATGTTAAAATCATTAACTTTCGTCTATAGCGTTCCACTGTCTAAAGTTAATAAATGCTTTAAAAGTTACATTTTGAAAGGAGAAGTTATCTAAATACTGTTAGCAGTATAGATTATTGCTATGTTTTATTTCTTGTTGGTTGACCATTTCTGTTTTAATCGTTTTCTGACCTCAGGAAGGTTTGTCAACTGGCTGACTTGCTTATGTTTTGCTAATCTATCTAGGTAGTTGGCGATAAGGCTGTCGATTTTTTCTAACAGTGAAGTGTCTGGGTTTTATTAGTGATATACCAAGGAGCGTAGATTTTTTTTCGGATTTTGGATTGCACTCTTTGTAATACTTCGTAATACTCCAAATTCCCAAATTAATTTTATAATGGATTTGTTTAGTAAGAGTTTCATTTCTGTTATGAACTTTGACCAAGAAGCCAATACGGTGGTTTATTTTCGTGATAACTTTGGGTTTTATTTGCTATTATTTGTGGCTTCCAAGTTGGCCTTTTATCTACTGTTAGTTCCAAACATTTATTATCGGGGTGCTGAAATGACAAAATTCTCAGCAAAAGTACTAGTTTTTTTGTTTTCGCCCAATTATCATCTTTTTTCGCATGGGAAGAATGTGGATAATAGAACTGAAACTTTTTAGTAGCCTTTAAAATAAAATGACCGTCCTTCAATAGGCTGATGATACATGTCTTGAATTTTGTATTATGTATATTTTACACGGCTGTTTTTAGTTGTCTTTGTGTCTTTTATTTTCAGTTTTAATAACAAAGTTTCGATTTCTGTGGCATCTGTACTTGGTTCTTAGTTCTCTGTAGTTAATTTTCTTACGAATAAGGTAATACTACTGGTAGCGAAAAAAGTTCATGAGATGCAGATCCATACTGCTTCTAGTAAATAAAACAGTGAGATTAAGATAATCTATAAAATTACAAAATAATGCCCAATCGGTTCTTGGTGAGCTCAACATGGGAGAAGGGAGGGTTATATCGACTAATTATATGTGTACTTAGAATTGCTACTGTAGGTAGATAGAGGCAGATAAGAGGCCCTAATTTGATTCAATGGTAATGTAATTCGTGACTAGATCCTTGAAAACAAATAAGTCCAGTTATCTAAAATCTTGTCTGTACGCCAGCGCTTTGGTTCATCTGTAGGTAAACAAACAGCTGTGGTTAATTATATATTACTGTAAATTTAAACCTTTTTGTGGCGATTAACCTTTTAGCATTTCAAACTCCGCCAATTAAAAATTTACCCCTTAGTTGTCGAAAAAAGGGTTTATATGCATTTTGCTCAATTGTGCTTTGAGGGAGAATGTGCGATAGTTATGTTGAAAGATAACAGTTGTGCTGTAATTTGAATTATTGCAGCTAGTTTTTTATTTGTTTGATATTTACTCTTCCATGAAGTGGTAAGATATTAAACAATATTATTGCTGCACCACCGTGGGTCAATTCATCAAGATGACTAATATGATAAATAGAGCAATGAGATATTCAAAGGAAGGCCCTTTCAGTATAGTATGTAGCTAATATAACCGTGACGTCTATTTTTTGATCATGTAGGAAATTGATTGGTTTATTTTTATGGTTTGTGAGACCGCTCACGTTTCATTTGCTGATACAAACAGATTTAATGTTTATTATTGAGGTTAGTGATTATGGACAGTATTTGGCATATTGGGTACTATTCACTTTTAATTAATAAGCTTCATAAACATTGTTTCAAATTAGTTTAATTAAGTTTTGAAGTCTATA
The DNA here is from genome assembly GCA_036346155.1 of Sinelater perroti. Lineage (NCBI taxonomy): Eukaryota > Metazoa > Arthropoda > Insecta > Coleoptera > Elateridae > Sinelater > Sinelater perroti. The sequence continues at coordinate 5,064,571 of JARFIY010000355.1, read as the reverse complement.
GGTTGAATATTGTGATGTTTGCATAGGAGATATTGCTTGTTATATTTTTTTGTAAATTTTATCTATTTATGTGTTCGTATGTTTTAAATTGGTGAAATTTTACCACTCTGCTTTCCTGTAATGTATTATAAGTTACTGTATACCATACTATGTTTATAGTTCTCTGTACTTTTTTTCTGCAAAGGGTACACGTAACTGATTATTTTGTAGTCAGGTGATTTATAGGTTTTAAGCCTCAACATAAAGATGACACTACTCCTCAAAATCATTCTGCCACTACAATATTACATGCCTTGAAAGATACCTCTAAAAATTTCAGACATTTTGGAAGTCTAGTTATTGCTTGATAATCGTTTGTACCAGTCGGCGTTCTTGATTTTGTAAAAATGGAAAAAATTAAATATCGTGCTATAACTAAGTACTTAAATTTGAAAGGTAGTACGCTTACACAAATTAAAACCGAGTTAAACGGGGACTTTGTCCCATCATTTGCCACTCTAAAAAATGGGGAGTTAAATTTAAATGTGGTCATACCAGCTTGGCTGATGATGAGCGTCTCAGACAACCTAAAACTGCTATCTCCACCGATAACATCGAAAAAGTGACCAAATGGTACTGGATCGAATTAAGGTTAGAGAGATAGCAGAAGCTGCGAGCATATTGAAGGAACGGCTTTGTAGTATATTGACTGAAGAATAGGGCATGAGAAAAGTGTCCGCACGTTTGATTCCGCGTTTGTTCACTTTAAACCAGAAATTCATTCGAATGAACATTTTCAAGGCCCTGCCTAAGCGGTTTCAGCAAAACAATTAGGACTTTTTGCGTAAATTTATCACCGATGAAACTTGGGTTTAACATTACACTTCTGAGATGAAGAAACACTTAAACAGTGGACTGCAAAGGATAAACCTGCTCCAAAGAAAGCGAAAACGGTTTCACTACCGGGAAGGTGATGATGACTGTTTTATGGAATAGTCAAGGAATTATATCCATCGACTACTTACGCATCGTTATTGGACCAGCTGAAGGCATAAATTGCTGTAAAACGTATGAAAATGCTCTTCCATCAAGATAAAGCACTGGATCACACTTCGGCGCTCGCTATGACCAAAATTTATGAATTCCAGTTTGAATTGATTGACCACCCAGCATATTCATCAGATCTGACCTCCAAAGACTATTTCCTGTTTCCTAAGCTCTAAGTTTGGCTCGAAGGACAGAGATTTTCACCAAACGAGAAGGCGATCGTAACCGTAGAAACCCATTTTGCAGAGCAAAACGCTAACTACTATTTGAACGTGTTAAAGAGGTTGGGGCACCAATAAAAAATAGAATTGAATGTTACAGAAAGAACACTTGTTTCTAGTTAAGCTCAAAACTTTTCAGACTGCCCACGTAAACTCCTACAGTAACGTATTGCTTATTTATTCTATTTGTTATATTTCCTTGTAGTTTGGTAGAGGTTTGAGATCAATATTGAACATCATAAAAGGATACTTAACTTAATCTGTGCCTAATATTCAAGATGCTGTAAACAATATGACCTTTCTATTCTATTGTTCGTTTTATATCTGTGACTGAGTAGTGTGGGTTACGTAGTATAACTTTATAGGATTTATTTTCTTTTAATTGTTAAGTATGGTGTACGATTTTTTGTCTTTAAGATGTCTGATTAGGTTTCTGTAAGTTTCTCAATGTTTGGTGTTGACGGTTTCTTATGTCTTGATGTTGTACAACTTTTTATTTTGTTTTGATAAATTCAATTAATATATCAGTGATAGTTTGTGGATTACTTGTTTTTTATTGCTATTTACTTTTTATTGGTTATCTACATATGTTCATTAGGGGTTTATTCTGGCTGAAGACTTTTTTGCAAGAACTTTGATTATTTCAGTTGATGACGGTTATTATGTCAGATAAGGGGAAAATAGTTATTATAATGCTGAGCATTGTTTAGCGTTTGAACATTGAAGAGAATTTGGATCATATATTGTTGAAGTGCAGGTACTTAAATAGAAGGTGGAAATTGTTCATATGGCATTTGTTAAAATAGTTGTGATTGCTAATTTTGATGATATTGGGGCGCATTGGGAATTAATTTGAATTGGTGACAGTCGTGTTGTGTTTTTGAAAATAAACATTTTATTACCATGTGATAATAGTGTAGTAACCTTGACTAAAATGTTTTTTAAACAGCGCTAACGCACGAATAGAATTTACTTTAAGTATAGACAGTTTCAGTGTGTATTTTACTAATGCCAACATATAAGGCACTAGAAAATAAAACGTTGTTTATTATTGCATTGCGTAACGTACTGAAATAAAATGCAAACGAATGCATAATTTATAACCGCACTTGAGGGTCGGCTTTCTAAGTTGTTTTTATGTGACATCTTGATTATGATTGATTATTATAATAAACAACGATAATGCAAGGAACATTACGAGCAAAACCGTATATTTATATGGTAATCGAGATATTAACAGAGGGTTGTTTATACAAGCATTATAATAACATGGTTTATTTTAGAATGGTATCTAGAATCAAATCTGTGCGTATATAATTTTTGTAAAAGCTCTAATGTAACTATAAATTAGCGAATTTATACAGAGAAAGTTGAAGTCGACAAGAAATTGTACAACATACTAACCGTTCAACATTCTACGGTAAAAATTTTATATTTAAATATATCCATTGATTTATGATTAACTACTAGTATTTCATAGAGGAAACTGTAGAAAGTCATTATAACTTGTTAACATAAATTCGCTTAGATATTCAATTCAAAATGAGAATTACTTTTAGAGCATTTTTATTAATTGTAAACAGTTATACAGAATGAATTTATTTTAATGCTTTTTATACCACTGGTTTCAAATTTGATAATTTTATTCTAAATATGACTTTCCTTTAAATACATGTTCTAATAGTTTTTACTGCTTTAATTTTTATTGGCGTTATTTCAATTGTTTTTTAAACCTCAGTATTTAAATTTTAAATATAAATTAACAAAAAAATTATTTTAGTTAATTTTACCTTCTCCAAACCTATAAATAATTTAGCAGTAAAAACACAACATGCTAAATTTTGTTGTTTCTTTGTTTGTTTATTATTAGATGCAATTGTAATTTACCAATATTGTCTTTTTATTTAATGTTAAACGTAAACATTGTATTAAATTTTCTGAGTTTAACAAGCTGTACTATTAGTCATTAAGTTTTACAAAGTGTGTAGTTTTTATAAAAATAATAAGGCTATTGAATTAAGTTGTCCTCTTGAATGGTGGTTTTCTACATACTTTCGCCCGTCTGACTCAGAGTTGTACGTTTCTTGATACATTATCCGATTTTTCTTTCCTATCTTCTACTGCTCTTTTACTTTGTCGTTCGAGTTACTTGTTGCCTTTTTTTATTAATTTTTATTTCGTATACTTATCTTGCCGTTCTTCTATTGTCGATTCTCAGTCACTCTAACTGTTTTCAAAATCTCTCCAAATACTTCGTTCCGTATTTTGTTTCTGAGTGTTTTATTTTTTGTTCTTAGGAAGCTCACCTCTGTACTTTTGATTTTGCGCATATTTTCTTTCGCTGTTGTTTACGATTTACTACTACATGTCAAAATTGACACAAGCGCCTTAAATATTTCTCTCTTTGGTTTTTTTGGTTTTTATTTCTTTTTTTTTTCTAAAATTGAGGATATAATATTATTGAATAATCTTTCAGTATCCTCGGTTTTTTCTTACACTCTTAGATTTAATTTATTGCCTTATCTATAGCACACAACCTAGGCTTAGTCCTACTGTTATATATTGGTGCTTTCCTTACATAAACTTCTAACTGCTGTTACGGTTTTGAAATTAATTTATTTTTGATGTTTCCTACATTTGTTCTTTTCTAATTCTGTTTAATGCCATCCAGACATCTAGAAAGCAGATATGTACTCTTCCTTCATTTTTGATAGCTCAGTTATCTTATTATAAACGAGGTATTTTTGGTGTCCTAGGCTGACGATTTTTCTCAAATATCTTTAAGGTGGGAACGTGGAACCATTATTTACAAATGATAACAGTGGGATAAGTTGGTGTGGTGACCTTACGAAAGTAAGATATGTAAAACGATCCTGAAGATAGGCAACCAAACTTAGGCTTAGAGCTCAGAACGCCATATTTTATATTAATTGTTTTTGTTTATTTTCTGTTCAAATGTATAAATAGCAACTGGTCTTGCACTCTGTTTGCTTTGAAGATACTTTGTATTTGTTGTATTGTTCTCTAAGTCGTTTTTTATTTTTAACTCTAAAATCCTTGTATATTAGTCCGATAAACTAAGTGGCTATAACTCTTGTAATTCTTTCTTACATAAAAGCGCTATTATTTTAAATTGCCAGTCTTTTGGTGCAATTCTTATTTCTCTAATTTCGTTTATCAAATCGAATAATCATTCCTTGCCTATTTTCTATTTGACCATTTTTGAAATTATTCTATCTCTTCCTGGTGCCTTCCTTAACTGTTTATAGGTTCGTCGATTTCTTTGTCGCTTACTTTCTTTTCCTAATTTATGATAATTTTTTTGTTCGGTCTTCATTTTCTTCTTTATTTTATTGTTTACTGATCCCTTGTTCCTGTTTCTCCGAAATATTCTTTTCACTAAATCGTTATTTACTCTCCCTTTATTAGTAAATTTATTCCTTTGTTTTTTATATTTTCCAATGTTGCTTTTTCTTCTTTTCGGTTTTTAGGTACCATAAAACGAATTTTTAATTACGTTACGTAATTTTTTAAATTTTACTTCAAAATTCCTTCCAAGGTTTCGCTTTCTTGACTTTTTTTAACCTATTTTTTGCCTTCTTATAGTTGCCATAGTTTTCACATCTTTTGCTATGTAGATATTTTTTCACTTTTTTAATTACTTCTTTTAGCTCAGAGATCCACCGCAATGTTATCTTTGTATTGTATCTCCAGTTTTTGTTATACCATAACTTTACTTGACTGCTCCTAATAGAATCTATTTTTAATTAATTTATTTTTTTATTGACATTTATTTGCAATTTGATACAATAACAATAAGTAAATCAGATACATACAAAAATGAAACTGCACTAGAAGTAACGTGTGAAAGAAGGTTCTGTGACGTCCCTCGTTGTGATTAACTTAATACATAATTACATTGAATACTACCTAAGTTAAATTAGTAGCCTGTGGAAAGATCTTGCGGTTTAACGCTGCTGACGTCAGCACTATTGTCGAGTAAGTTTAACGCTAACAGATTCGGGTGCGTTTCTAATCTCTGCAGATATTTTACACTGCACTGAACTATCTCTTCTTTCACTGACGGCAGTTTCAAGTTGTTAAGTATTTTTTTTATTAAGAACAAAGTACGGTGCATTGGTGATTATACAGAGCGTCTTAGATTGGAAATGTTCCAAGATTTCTATATTAGAGTGCCATGCCGTACCCCATAACTGAATACCGTAGCTCCAAATTGGTTTTAGCACACATTTGTAGACAAGTAATTTGTTGGCAAGCGAGAGTTTAGAGTTGTGGAAAAGTAACCAATAATATTTTCTTAGTTTTAGGTTGAGATGTATCCTCTTTGTCCAAATGTGTGTTTTCCAATTTACACCTTTGTCAAGGTGCATATCAAGATACTTAACACAGTCTGCTTGGGAAAGAAGAGTGCCATCCATGTTCATGTCCGGCGTAGTGCTACGGCGTTTAGTAAAGATAATTTACACGATTTTGGAACAGTTCAGTTTGAAGGGCCATTTTTTAAACCATTCACAAACGTCATCGAGGTTTTGTTGCAAGGTTTGTGAAGCGATGATAGGATCATGATGTGTTACAAGAATTGCCGTATCATTATCTTATGTTGCAGTAATTGCATTATGATTCGTGGGTATATCGGTTGCATATAGGACGTACAGGACTGGTCTCAGATCGCCTCCTTGGGAAATTTGATGTGTTCTTTATATGCATGTTAAGATATTTCTGAAAATGTATGAAACACGCAAGCTCCGTAAAATTGAATCTAAGTTGCAAAATAACGAAATTTGCAATATGTGATAAATTGCTTATCAAATATATAAAATTTGTCGGGAGCCTCAATAAATTATTTGTTTTTTTGTTAATTTTAAATACCATAAATTACAATAATCAAAGCAGAACTTTAAAATATCTTTCGTAAAAACATAGAATCTAAATCTTTTGAGATTTGTAGGAGTTTTTTAATAACTATTTGCATTTTTAACTTGCCAATACTATTTATTCGGCGAGGTTGATATCTAACTTTTAAGTATATCCAAAGACAAAAGTTTAAAGAATTTAAGTGTAAAATATATAAGTATGTACATAAGACTCTTTCATGTATTACACCTCTTATGTAATTTTTATCTAGATATCACAGAAAATGGATAAACCATACATTTAATTTCTGTATATTTTTATCCGATTAGATGTGGTTATTGTGAGAATTAAAAATCATCGTTGAAGATAATGTTAGTTTGGTGGTTAAACCGAATCAATACTGTATAATAAATTTCGGCAGTTAGTTTTGAAGACTTGACTTCTATGTCTATGTAAGTAAGAGGTAATCTCTAGACTTTCATGCATAAATTTAAAATAAAATTCTTGAGGGTAATTATATTCATATTAAATGTGTATAAAAGACGCTTAACATTGTTAGTTATGTTGTATTGTTATTTATTCTGCTTTTATTATTTAGAAAGTATATAATGTATGAGGCTTTGGTATCACGAATATGTTAAAACACGAAAGTTCTTGAATTTACATAAACGAAGTTAAAACTTTTCTTATATAAACCAACTTAACTTTAAACCTTATTATTTTTGTTTGATATCTTTACCTCAGTAGGTTTAAAATCCATCAATATTTAGATTGTTACCAAATTATCAAAATGATTTAAGTACCCACAAGATAAGAGTCGCGTTTGAAAAATGTATGTACCCTTCCTTCTAAATTGCTTATACGATTTTATTTAATCTTTTGTTAGCATATCTTATAAAGCCGATTCTAACTGCCTCACATATGTACCAAGTAATATATTACATTTTATGTTAAAGCTTAATAGATGTAAATACATATTATAAATAAATAAAATCATACGTAAATACATTTTTAACTTTACAAAACTAGGACTAATAAAACCAATAAAACAAAAAAATCTTAACTACAGCATTGCAACCAAAGTAGAAAAAATAATAACAGTTTATTGCATACTTACTAGCAATAAAAATGAGGATATACGGGTATTGGACAAAATAATAGAAATCTTGTGTTACTATGGTGTTAGTTCATCTTTAGTATCCAATACAACTTGAAGTCTAGACGAAATAATAAAAGTCTTGAATGGTGGTTAGTGGTATTTGAAGCCATTCTTCATGCAGCACGGTCTTCGGCTCACATAGAGACGAAGGAAGTGGAACCCTGCTTTCCAAAGCAGCTCATAGAGGCTCGATGATATTCAGGTTTAGGGACTGGATGGTCCAAGAAAGATGTTGAACGTCATTAGCATACTCTTGAAACCACTATTGTACAGGACCAGCGATGTAAATGTAGAGATTATTATCCTGGAATAACACATTCCTACCTGGAAATAAAGTTTGCACCATTGGACCTGGTTACCCAATAGTTCTTTATACACTGCTACTGTGACCTGACCGTGTAATATGACAAGAGAGGCTGTCGAATACTATAATATAGTACTCTAAGCCATAACAGACAGTCGAGAGAAGACAGTCTATATTGTGTGCTTCGTGTGCATTCGTGTCTGTTGTGAGGGGATTGGCAATATACAGTTTCCGCCTTACTGCATTGGATGACGCTGGGGTGTTTAGATGCTTATTAAGTTCTTTAGTTACTTTCTTGGAGGCGGAGCTGTGGTGTATCTAAGCTACAACACGTGCGAAATGAAGAAATAAAACAGCGAATGGAGGTGGATGGTACGATAATCAATACCATAGAAACAAAAAGGCTTATCTGGTATGGACACTTAGAACGAATGGATGACGACAGATGGCCGAAGAAAGTTTGGAAATGGGTACCACCAGAACGTCGCAAACGGGGTAGACCTCGCCGAAGCTGGAGATCATATATATATATATATATATATATATATATATATATATATATATATATATATATATATATATATATATATATATATATATATATATATATATATATATATATAGTTACTTTCTCCGCCGTTGTCTTTCTCTGCGACGTCACAATACGTTTCAAAGCCAGGTTGTCTCTATTCTGCAGTTTTGTCTTTAAACAACTTCGCCCGCCTTGCTTTACCGTGTACTGTGTATAAACTTTCAAAACCGTGCCTTGTGTTACATCGTATAATGTCGCTGTTTTGTCCATAGATGCTCCAGATAGAAAATTACCAACAATTAGACCTCTTAAAAGTCTGTCAGGTTGGACGTACTGGTCACTCACCATACCTGTACAACATCCACAACCACACAGCCTTACTACTAATAATGAACAGTCCATACTACCTGCAACAAACAAGAGGCGGTTGATTTACACAGTACTCAGTGTTACCAGACACAGTGAAAGAATGTGTCTCAATTTGATAAGTGTTTTCATTATTTTGTTCAATATGTATGTGTTTGAACGTTAATCAAAGCGTTAACAAGTTGTAATCCAGTGAAAATTAGGGAATTTAAGGTTTTGAGAATACACAGTTTGCAAGATTGCTGTAGTATGATATACATTATATCTGTCGGACGTTATTTAAAAGATTTGTTTATGACATCCTAGAAGTAAAATTTATCTGCACTGGCACTTTCTGGTTACTTTTAATTCCCTTAATATTTTTTGACTTTTTAGGATGCTGTGGAAAGCTTTAAAAGTCTTGTTTGTAGAATAGCTAAAAAAGAGTGGAATTTATGTTTTAGAAACCAGTTTTATCTAATTTGTAAATACATTGGGCTTAATGCAGAACACCAAGAAAAGTAATGTTTGGTTATTTTATTAGATTAAAAAAATTATTATAATAACATAGTGGCAGTTGCCAGGTTTTAATAAAAACTTTGTTATAATTAAAACAGAAAATAAACAATACAATAGCCAATTTTTTAATAGTTTATTAAAAATTCATATTCATTTAGTATTTGTAATTGATTTTCTCTCTATTATGGTTTCAATGGTATGATAATAATATTTTTATAATATCTATGTTTAATTAAAATTTAGCTGATGTCTTTTTTTTCAGATCACGTTCGAGAATTTGCCTGCGGAAAGGTGTATTATCGCACTTTATTCTTGGACAGCCAAAGAGATGCCCTGTATGTCGGTGCTATGTAAGTAAAATTAAAAAATTTTCAAGTGACTAAAAATACAAATTTTTTAGAAGCAATACGCATGTAAAAAGTATTTTACTATTTTATGGTAACTTAAAAAAGTAAGAAACAAAGAATACAAAATAGAAAAACTGTTCGACTAAAATACTAAAGCTGGACACATCCAGCGACCTATAGACGTGACCCACTGCAAGCTTTCAACTTAATGACGAATAACAAGCGGAAGAGAATAAATCACAGCGACAAAGCCTTTTTACACTTCTCTCGCCTTGAAAAAGCAAAGATTACAATGCACGCTTTATGTTTGCGCTGAGATATCCATCACAATTATGAAGCAACTTCGCTAGTTTGGTTAATTGGATTGTGCAGTCGTTACTGGATAGATTGCGTTTGTGCAAACACATCCACCAGCGTGTACAAAGGCCTTTAAAAGATATCGAGATGCTTTCAGGTTTTCGTTGTGTTTTAACTTACGGAAGTACTCTGAACAAAAGTAATAAGATTTTTTCTTAGAGCAATAACTTTAATGTATTATGCAGCTTTTAATTAAATTTTAAATAAGTACTAGTTTCTATAGCATTAAAGAATTTATTTAGTTGTTTTTAGTTCCTCTTTTTTATTTTATAGAACAATCTTAGGCTGTTATTTAAAAGTGCGGGTAATAGTAATTTTTTATTGTGTGTTAGTAAGTAAAAAATTTTGAAATTTTATAACAGAATAGAAAATTCTCATAATAAAAAATATTTTATTTTGTTATAATTATTTTTTATGAGCTAGTTATTAGAAAAGTTTGTTTAATAGTTCCATTTACTTTAACATTCATTTTTTATCGAAAATTTAATAAACTAGCAAATAATATACTATTTTTTATTGCATATGACTTTTATAGGTATTCCACTAGTTTGCCAATGCTTCAACGATGGAAATTACCAGGTTTTAATTGGAAAAATGTGTCAAGTAACGTTTTTAGCACCACAAAATTATTATTATTATTATTATTAATTTATCTCAAATGCATATTTACAATCTACTCTTAACATCAATAAATATTAAATAAAGTTTATGGCAATACAACTGCTATGTGGGGATCTCTACCCGTCGCCAGTCTCCTAAAGATTACTTCAGTTTTGGTTAAGTTGTACTACGAGATCCAGTTGTCCATTGTCTTTTGAGTCTTCTTGTAATGTCTGGTTGGTTAAAGAGTTGATCTATGAGCTGGTTAGGGTAATCCGCTAACTTATCGCTGTACTTGGTCAAGAACTTCTTAATTTTGCTATTTACATAATGGTCTTCTAGGTCGTTATGAAAAGTGTGATGGAATATTGGTTAGCATGCGGAAGGTCTTAAAATCTGTAAAGTATTTCTGTATGACTCCGTAGGTCCATTGTGTTAATATATCAATATGGAGCGTAATTCTCCACATATGGAACCAGTTTTGTTGCAAATCACGATGTTGTTGTACTGCTAGTTCGGAATATTGATTAATTAACAGGATGGTTTTGTCGTCTGCAAATGTCGCAAGTATAGTACGGTCTGTGATTGGAGCATCTGATGTGTAAATCAAATATAGTAACGGTCCTAGAATAATGCCCCGCAGAACCCTAAACGTGATTTGATAGATATTTGATTCTGTCTTGTTCATTCTAATTTTATAGGTTTTGCCTGAGAAATAATGAATTGAGTAGTAACTGTAGCTGAGTGGGGAGGTGAAATTTAAGTTTGTTTAACAAACCGCTATACCACACTGTATAAAAAACTTGTTTTATGTCAATGAAGGCTACTGGGTACACAGTTTTGTTTCCATGCTTTCCATTATGTGATTAATATATAATATATATTATAATATATAATAATATATAATATAATTTGGTGACTTTGGACTAGCCTCTACGAGATTCAAATTGCGATGGAATAAATTGATTTAGATCTACAATTTCCATAAGGTGCTTGAGTAGGAGTCGTTTAAGGTTTTAGAAAGAAAAAATAGGAGGCATATTAATCTGTAGTATAGTGGTTGGGTAAGGGTTTACCCGACATAGCAATCGTTATCTGGGCTTGCTTTTATAGTATAGGAAAGTAGCAGAGTCATAGTATGCTATTACGTATTGTAGTTTTTTAGCACTTCACCAACAATTAGGTCATATCCGGAACGCTGTTCGCACGTTTGTTAGCTTTATTTTTGATAAGAAAGGATTAAATTTCTCTATCGTCAATATTATCTTGTGGTTGTAATGTTATAAAGTAGTCAGTTGGGTGTTTGCAACAGTGTTGGTTTAACGGATCTGGCCCAGGTATTATAGGGTTTTTTGATGGTAGAGATTATTATAGTTGGTCGCTTAAATTCTTTTGTTGCGTTCCTTATAGTATTGTTATCGGGAGAAAGCTTAGTAATGTATTGCCTGAATGTTTTATTGCAAGTTTCGGCTAGCGCATTTTGTAGTTGATGCGTTAGTCTGTCATAACAGATTTTGTCCTGTCTATCTCTAGTACTTTGACATTGTTTACCTATCCCCCATTTCTCAAATATGAGATTTCCTAAGTGTTGAAAAATGTTGTTTGTTGCGAGTGATCCTTTTGATTTAGGGGTGGCTTGCCATGCAGCTTCTTCTATAATTGTAGTCAAGTGCCAAGTTGCTTCATCAATGTCTTGGCCATCTTTTATTCTGATACTAAGATTAATTTCTTTTTTTAGATGCTTTATGAAATTATTTCAATCGGTGCGTTTATTGCATAATTTTAAGGGGGGTTCTTTCTTGATGACCGTCGTGCTGATGCTTATAATGATTGGTGTATGATTAGAGAAAAGATTATAGTTAGATTCAGCTTGTTGATAAGTATTCGTTGTGCCATAGGTAACTGCATGGCCGAGCAATTCTGGCGGTTTACTCGGGTCACTGAGCCGGTATGGTCGAAAAATAGTTATAGTTGTTTCATTGGACTGCGGCTAACAGATTACGTCTTTTCGGGGCGGTAATTTTTGAGCCTTAATCTGTGTTTTTGGAGTTTCAAAGATCCACTGAAATAAATTTTATACCCAGGGTTAGCAGAAATTCGTCAAATTCTTCAGTTGAGATGAGATGTTGTGGTGGACTATATACATAAGCAATAACCAGCGGATAAGGGAGAACTATTTTTATTTTTTCACTTTTAATGTTGTTGGTATGTGTGAGGAATTGTGCTTTTGACAATTACAGCTGAATTGGCGTGAGCTGTGCCGTCCCGATGATTAGCAACGTAAGTAGTATATTTTTATATTTTAATTGTTGGTTTTGCGGTTGATTATTTCCGGGATGTATCGGGTAGTGCCATTGGCATTCCAGGTGATGATAAATAGGTAAGTTATCATTTTTATGATGTTTTATTATTTACTGTGGTCATGTTAAGTAAAATGCTATTTTGACTTTTAAGTTGCGCAAACATTGCTTTGAATTCTGCAAGGAAGTTGGAAAATAGTTCGTTAATGTTGTTTTGTGGTGTGACTGCTTGTTGATATATTAATGTGTTTTGAGCAGTATATGTACTACTAACTCCATTATTTGCACAGCTTAATTTATTATTAAGGCAGGTAAAGTTGTCCATGGCAAAGAGTGTTTGTTTTTGGCGCGGGTTATTTAGTTAGTGTTCTATATGTTACATTTTGGATATCTGGGTGTCTTTATATACACTGCACTCTTTATAGTAGACCAGATGATTTTCTTAGCATAGAGCACACTTGGCTGGGGTGTTTGAAGATTTCTTGCATTCAAAAGTGCTAGGTGTTGCACTGCATTTAATGCATTTAATGCCTATTACAGTATGTTTTAGTGTGACTATAGCTTTGGCAACAAATGCATTGAGGTATAGTATTTTTTTCTGAGTGGTTCAATAGTAACTTTTATATTACTTAGGTACCTTACCCCAAATGTTTTTTTATTATTTTCGTTTGACTCTAAATGTACCGTAAAAGCGGCAGTGGTAGTTTAGTTATTCTATGGTATACATTTACTTTATGTCCCAATGCTGCTAATTTGTGTGTTATATGTTGGGTTGGAATAGTGTGATAAAGATTACGAATGTCAATTCTGTAGGTCCCCTTTTCTTTAAGGTGATAAGTACGGTGTATTATATTCTCGTTTTTAAGGTGAATCGTAAGTTTCCTATATGTATCTGAAGTTAAATTGTTAATTTGGGCTGTATCATTAGCCAGGGCTATTGCATAATATTGCTTTTTTATTAATCATTTAATTATAATTATTAACTTCATAAATGTATATCGGTGGAGGTTTGGGGATTTTTGGGGTAGATTGCTGGGGCCTGGCTCAGGGTTTCTGTTGTTGGTTCTTATTTCAGAAAGTACTTCATATTTATTAGAAGTCAGGGTTTCGCTAGAAAGTTGTGTATTGAGTGTGGTCTGGGAGTTTCTTTTCCTTTTCTTAGCAACCCTTTGTTAGCTGTGTTTGGAGTTTGTTGGGTTATTTTGATTGCCATCAGAGTCGATGGTTGAACCTGCATCTTAGTGGTGTTTCATTTTATGCTCGCTTGCATCACTATTTTGATGTTTGTGGATATTTGGAACTTTATATGCTTGTTGATTTGTTTGCGTCGCCTGGGGGTATGTATTTGCATAAGTATTTATTATAAAAGAAAGGGATATTGAGGTTTAATTTTGAGATGCGTTTGTAAATTTTGGGGTAGTTTGAATGCTATATAGACCTTGTTGCTGTGCATGTGGAAGATTAAATGTGTAGACATAATCTTCTTAGTAGATTTGTGTGATGAAGAAGGGCCGGGACCGGGAGGTCCGGGACTGCATCCGTTTCCGGTTAGAAACATAGATTAACGGCTTACATATAAAACAATATACATGATTATACATAGATCGGAATTAAATTAAAATTAAAATTTACTATAAAAAATAAAACTCCAAGACGCTCTAGAAAAAAAAAACCTTCAGCACAGCCGCGGTCGCTGCCGCGTTGGTAACGTAGGCACGGACTGGCTCGTAGATACGTCCGTTTTTCTTTGAAGCACGGGGGGTCAGCGGACATATCTACTCACTATCACGGTCACAAAGCGAATGGACATCTCTATTCAACAAATTATTTTGCAGATTGTTCGAGTGCTACAGGAAAAAAATAATCTTCTGATGGCATTAGGTCAGGTAAAGAGTAAGGGTGTGGTAAAAGTCACAGAATTTTTGAAATACAATTTTGGTCTAATTAGTGACATGTAAGTAGCGTTATTAGGTGGAAAGAACAGGACTGGTCGTCGATCAGGCTGTTTTGTTTAAATTTCCTCATTAGGTAAACGCATTTGTTTGCCTAAGCTAAATCTCCGCATCTGTAATGTTATTGTTTCAAACATTTTACAGTTATGTACAGATTGAATCTTTGATTTGATTCAAGAAGCTGTTTGCTTGTTGGGACTCGGTTGTGCTTTCTTATGCTTTATTTTTACATACTCAATTTTTTTCACTGCTAGTAAAGACGTGGTTTTACAAACTGGAAGCAATAGTAAATCGGCGAAATTTGTCTTTTTCTCAAAGTGTATGGACATTTAAGACATTACCATAAGGGCATTCTATGTACTGAGTCAGTTCTGTAGTGTATTGGTGCGGATCTTCACAAACGAGCTAGTCTAATCGACCCCTATTGAACTAAGGAGGTAGGCTATACTTCAAGAGCAGCTGAGGTTAAATCTGTCAGTTCGAATACGTTTTCTAGGTCATGACTCACCAGTAAGTCACACTGGGTTGTCTTAATAGACGTGTGTGTTCACTGGTGGATCACCTACTATGCAGCATTGCATTGCTTTTGAAAGTCTCCATCTATATTCTTCTTTAACCCTCATTGCGCTCAGTATTGGGCATAGGCCTCCCTCAAATTCTTCCATGTAGCGCGATTCCGTGCGACTCTCATTCATGGCAGTCCTGCTACTCTCTTAATGCCGTCTTGCCATCTCATTATTGGCCTGCCACACTGTCTCTTGCCTGTCCATGGTCTCCATTGGAGGATTTTAACGTTCCACCTATTGTCTTTGATCCGACCTGTATGTGCTGCATATTCCCATTTTAATTTCGTCACTCTTTTCACTTCATCCGCGACCCCAGTTCTATCTCTTATCCATTTATTTCTTTTTTTGTCTCGTATTGTAATTCCAATCATTGCTCTCTCCATTGCTCGCTGAGTGACTTCCAGTTTTGTTTTTACTTGTTAATGTCCATGTTTGAGCGCCGTATGTTATTATGGGAAGTATACATTGGTCATATACCTTAGTTCGCAAGCGTTGGGGTATTTTGTTGTTTTTTAAAATATAAGCTAGCTTTCCAAAAGCTGCCCACGCCAGACGTCTTCTATCTATCCGTGTTCTCTGTTTTCCTTCCTTAATGTTACAGTTTGTCCTAGATATATATATATATATATATATATATATATATATATATATATATATATATATATATATACTCGTTGACATTTTCTAGGATAGTTCCATTTATGTTTATTTGTGGGTTCTCAAGACACATTGTCTTCGTCTTATTCAAATTTACTTTTAGACCTATTTTCTTAGACGTTTTTCTAATTCGTTTATCATAATTTGTAGGTCGTCTTTGTTGTCTGCAAATAGAACTACGTCGTCGGCAAATCTTAAATGATTCATTTTTCCCCATTTACATTAATACCCCTATTTGACCAGTCCAGATTTTAAATATTCCTTCAAGTGCCATATTAAATAATTTTGGAGACATTGTGTCTCCTTGTTTAATACCTCTATCAATTGAGAATTTATTACTATATGCATGTAATTTAATTGTTGCTGTAGCGTGTTTGTATATATTACTTATTAGTGCTGTATATCGGGAATCTATTCTAGCACCATTAAGTTCCTTCATTATTGCCCAGTGTTCAACGCAGTCAAACGCCTTCCCATAATCAATAAAAGCTATGAACAAAGGCAGGTTATATTCGATGGATTTCTCGATTAGAATTTTAACAGTAAGTAAATGGTCACAGGTACCATATCCCTTTCTGAAAGCTGCTTGCTCTACTGTCTGATAATCATCTAATTTTTGTGATAATCTGTTAGTCAAGATCTTTGTTAACAATTTATACATTTGAGAAAGTAGGCTGATAGGGCGGTAATTTTGTAATAGTAATGCGTCCCCTTTTTTAAACAAAATTACTATCACGGCGTTATCCCAGTTATCTGGTATTCTCCCTTGTTGTAGGCACATGTTAAATAGGATTTTTAGCTTGGGGATTACTATTTCTTTGGCTTCTTTGATCATTTCTATTATTATATTATCATCTCCCGGCGCTTTATTGTTTTTCATCGTCTGCAGGGCATGCAAAATTTCGTCTTCACTGATCTCCGGCATATCCTCAGATCCTACATTTACTATTTTAGAATTCTCTTTGGCCCCTCAGGTTGTTTAATGTGCGACCATATAGTGTTGTATAGTATTTCTCCGTAGTTTTTAGGATCTCGTCTGTGTTTCTTATTTCTGTTCCGGCGAAGTCTTTCACTACAATGATTTCTCGTTTCCCATATCTTCTTTTCAGGCACTTCATGCTTTTGTTGTCCTCTATTACTTGCTCTATTTGTTCTTCATAGAATTTTTCTAAATCTTTTCTTATCATACGCCTCGCTTCTTTTCTCACTTCTCGATATTCATCAGTTGCATATTTTCCTTCTTTATATAACTCTCTTCTTTCTTCTATTTTTTGTTTTGTTTGTTGAGTAATTTTATTTATCTTTTGGCATGTCGTCTTTGTGATTTTTCCGACGCTTCTGTTAATGCTAGTGTCAGATCACGAGATATTTGGTTTAGATTGTTGTCATTATATTCCTTTAATAGCAATGATTGTCGTATGTACTTTTGATAGGTTTCCCTGTTTTGTTTGAGTGTCTGGGCATTTATCGTTCTTTTATATCTATATTTATATCTGTTAAACTTTTGAACAGTAACCTTTGCCCTTACGAGCCGATGGTCGCTTCCCGTGTTAAATGAATTTAAGACTGTGACATCGTTTATGCTTAACTTTTTGGATGAGAGTATATAGTCAATTTCATTCTTGGTCTGCCCATTTGGGCTTATCCACGTCCACTTGCGCTGGGCTTTTTTACTGAAAAAGGTGTTCATGGCGTACAATTTTTGATCTGCCAAGAAAGCTGCTAGCATATTTCCTCTTGGGTTTCTTTCGCCCAATCCATATTTTCCGATGTATTCTTCCTCCTCTTTTATATGTCCTATAATCGCATTAAAGTCGCCCATGACTATATCAAGATTAGACATTCCCTCTTTCCTCGCATTTATAATGTCCTCGTATAATATTTCAACATCCTCGTCAGTATATGCCGAAGTAGGTGCATAAACTTGTATTATTTTTATGCGGTAGTTCTTTGATGTTTCTATGATCATATACGCTACTCGTTCAGATATTCCTTTGAAGCTAATAATATTTGGTATTATTGATTTCTTAACAAGGAAACCTACTCCTCTTTGACTGTCGCTTTCATGGCCGCTATACATTAGTGCATTTCCTGATGGTAGAGTGATATAGCTTTCTCCTTTTCTCCTTACTTCTGCAAGTCCCAATACGTCCCAATTAATTTTACTTGCTTCGTTTTCCAGATCGTATAGTTGTGAATCATCTAGTAGGGATCTGCAGTTATAGGTGGGTACCAGGAGTGAACACTTCTTCTTATGTATCAGTGTCTTGTCCCCCCCAGAATCCTTGGGACAAACTGAAAGATCAGTGTGGGATTCTGAGCTTTGAGCTCTACCCACCTGGGGTAATTCTGTTTTGGTTACTGACATTAACATAGTTAAAGAGAATGAGGGGTATTTGGCATTAAAACGCCACTCTTGCCATTGCGTGTTGGCGAGTTTGGTAAGGGATGGGGTAGGTAGGGTAGATGGGTAGGTGTAAAGGGTAGGAAATGATTTCCCCCAGAAGTGGAGGTAGGGGCAAATCATTGCTCGCATAAGGCAGGATCGCGTCCCTGTAATAGGTCTGTTCCATGCCGGGATTGCATAGGAGTACCTATCTGCTACCTATCTATCTATATTAGGGGCTTTATATATCGTAACTACTGCTACATGAGTAGTGTATCTACGTAATATATACAAGGTTTGTCGATAAAATAATTTAATTAAGAATTAACTAAGCAACAGACATAAATATAGCAAAATAATATATTTCTTTAACGAATGATGAACACAAACATTGAGAACTTATTCAAAGAAAGATAGTAATATGAAAAAATATAATTAATACAAATTAATATCAAAATACAAGATTAATACAAAACTTTATAATCAAGAATAGCTGAAGTATTCAATAATTTAAATAAAATGCACATTGTTAGCAGTCTTTCGCAGTCTTGACGAAATGTAACTACTTTTGGTGCATTGGCCCTTGCCTCCTTCTATAACACTCCTACTACTTTTTGCTAAACCTTCATACTTTCCTATTCTATGGCTGATTCTCCCATGCTTTCTTTTCCTTGTCTGCTACATGTTCTTATTGGTAGTTTCATTTTCTCTAGCTTCATTGCCCAAATCTTCATTTTCATTTCCTAACTTCAACAAGGCTTCTATTACATTTTTTCGAAATTTGGGCGTATCCATTCTATTTCTGTTGTTACCGAAGCTGTTGTAAATTACCCATATATTAACTCTAGCATAATTTAAAAATAGACTTTTTATACCATTTAAAGATTTTTCTTAAACTGTAGTGTGTAGTATGAAAACATTTGATCAGACATATCAACTCCTTTTTTTCTTTGTTATATAAAAATAAGGGCAGCAGGTTTTACTACATCTACTCCTTTGTAGGTTCTTACTTTATTGGTACCATTTGATCAGTATTAACTGGAATAAGGCTAATCATTAGCAATGAATGTTTATCTAGGCATTTCATTACTTTAATTTCCTCTTTACTTTGCTCATCCCAAACTTCCTCTGTTTTCAGCTTCTTTTTACACACAAGAGTGTACTACCACAATGTGTGAAATCTCTTAATAGTTATATATTATATGTATATTCGGTTGTATTTATTCCTATAGTTCTAGTAGGGTCACTTCTTCCTGAATAGACTTTTAGATTATACGTAGATTGTTCGGATATGCATATTTTATAAATATTTTTGTGACTTAACAAGAAAATATCTAAAAATAATTAATATTGGGGGACGCGGTGGCTCAGATGGTTCAATCAGTTGGCTCTGTCCTCTAGCCGGCGCGCGCGATTTCGAGTCTC
>JARFIY010000355.1:4200000-4442500 GCA_036346155.1 Sinelater perroti | reverse complement strand
GTGCATTAAGCAAATGGTGTAGAAAGACAAATATAAAATTGTCAGCCACTGAAATCCGTGAAGTGTTTTCAGTTGGTATCTTTCTTTAGTTTGTTGTCCGTATGTGAAACCTATTCCCCACATGATTGAAAACGCAAACATTGGAAATAAAACCATATACACGTGATTTAGGTGTACATTAAAACTGAAATTAAAATTAAAAAATTATAACGCCATTACCAGTTATTTGTCATACTTTTTCGGTATTTTCTTCATTTATAAGACAAATGCAGAAGAGAATGTTTATTAACTGTGCAAATGTGTAGTTAGTGTATTTGTGAAAC
This sequence comes from Sinelater perroti, assembly GCA_036346155.1. Classification (NCBI taxonomy): domain Eukaryota; kingdom Metazoa; phylum Arthropoda; class Insecta; order Coleoptera; family Elateridae; genus Sinelater; species Sinelater perroti. The sequence goes on along the minus strand of JARFIY010000355.1, from coordinate 4,442,177 downwards.
TATTTGCCTATCTGTACAAAATCATGAATATGCATGTATGATTTGATTTTTCCCAAAGGTGCTATTATAATCCCATTATTATTGTAATGGTGTAATAAGTGCAACTTGATATATTAATGCGGTAATTTTATTTTGTTTCTCTTGATTTTCGGAACACATTTAGTAATAAATTACTTTACAGTATTTTAAATGAGCCGAGGAAAATATTGTTACAAATTTATAGTTTGTTTATTTATGTTTTTATAAGTGTTCTAGAAATTTGCATTCATATTCTTCAACTCTTCATTGTCTTTTTTTGATCTTTTCGTATTTCCTTGATCTCCAGGAAATGCAACATATTGAAAAGGTAAATGATGAAATTAAAAAGAAAATAAGAAAAGGAAACGAGTAAATTATGAACCTGACCAGTTATGGACTTAGAGGAAAAACGCGAAGAAGGAAATAATATTGTTGAAACTGGGTTAAAGATTGATACTAAAGATAACCTAGACCTGAAAATAGCATTAAATAATTTTATAGAAGTAATAATAGATAAAAAAGAAGGTTTTAAAATAGATTAAAACGCGTGTATACTAAAATTAAATAACTATAAAGGAAAAACGAAAATAATGAAAAATAAAAATAAATTGAGAAAACTTGAGAATACAAACATTTTCATGTACTACGATCGTACAGCAAGAAAACGAGAAACAAAGAGAGCTCTAAGAAAAGAGTGATAGAAGAGAAACAGGCGCGAAACAAAGTTAAATTAGGATATAAGAAAATTGTAATAAACAGGAGAATGTGGCATGAGATGATGACTATGAAACAGTATCAAAGACTATCCAGGAAAAAAAACTAGCAAAATATGTAAACGGATAGATTAGGGTGGTGACTAATGCAACGAAGTTAGTAAATGAGATTAGTAGGAAAAATGAAAACTTGCCAGGCATCAGAGGGCTCCAGGAATAAACCCGAGTCCGAATTATGAATGTAAACATACACTCTACAACTGTATATATTTAAACACTACGTCACACTAGTACTAGTTTGTTTCGTTTCCGATAATTGACCACTCTCCCTGAACCGTTGCGTGCAATTTACGTAACCAGCAACTGTTCTGAAGCCTCAGGAATCATCTGATAAACATGGAAATTATCACATTGTTGAGGACTCGAACTTTTTGTGCACGTATGAAAACATGCACAAAAAGCGCGGCTGCATGCAAGGAAGGCATCCTGTTTGTCACTCGATTGTAACGGCTCAGCAGTAACAAAAACGGCGACCCTGGTATTAGCCACGGATTTTGCGAGACGCCAGTGTCATCATGGCGGTGTTTGAAAATTTGTCACAATACCTTATTCAACAAGTACATATGGATTTGATCCAAAACAATTTTATAAAACTGGTGTTCAAGTGCATAACAATTTTGGGTAATAGACATACGACTTACGAGGGTGAATCAGAAAGTAAAGAAAATGCGTGCCTGCTAGCTAGCTGCGCGCAGTAGTGAATTCATTCAGATATATGGCAAAAAGCAACAAGGGTAGAACTATGGCCGCTCCACTTACAAGGAAGAAGACAGATATCACCCGTTGTATTTCGACATAATTTGCACGTCATTAGAAAGAGCACAAAATTCTACGTCGATTGAGCATTTCAAAAGATGACGAAACGGCCAGCCTCATGGACAAAATTAGATTTGAAATTGAAGTTTTTTTGATTTTTTGCTAATAATTTATTAATGTTGAGATTTACGAGGTTAACAACTAGTGCAATAATCGTTGTTAAAGCTCTTAAATAGCTCTATATATTTAACTAGTTGTTGATCTCGTAAAAATCAACATTAATGAATTAGGAGTGGTAACACCGAAGCGAGCGAGTCCAAGCGCAGCTGCAACATAAATAGTGTATAATTTTACGTTATTTGTGTTGTGTACATGGATAGTGTTAAATAATTTTGATAATCTGTAAGTAAAATAAATAAGCAGTTTAAAGAAATTTTCACGTGTTATTCACCACTGTAAAGGGCGAAAACGTTACGATATCAAATAGCAAACGTTAGTTTTAAATACACATGAAAATATTTTCAAAAATGTTTTTGCTGTTTGTTTATTTCCTTTCTTCGTAGCATGTTTAAATAAATTGCCATTTGTTTAAAACGAGGTTTTAATAAACCTGACAATTATTTGGAGTAGCCAAAATGAAATAACTAGCACTAATTGAAGATTGACTTTTTCTATAGTTTGTCTAATTAAGCAACAGTTTATTTAATTAAGACACTCTCTATAAATGCATCTCAAGGAGTTATTCGAGGTTCCAAGAAACGCCATGTTTTTTATATGTTACACTTTTATTGCACTGTTGAGTTTGCAATTATACAATTTGCTTCGCTGCCTTCTTGAAATTGAAGCATAATGAGAAGGTAGGTGGCGGCTGAACCGACTATCTGAAAAATAAATATAGATAAGTTGATAATAAGCGCGTCTATACAAATCCTATTTACTGTAAATATTAATTCTGCATCAATTGAAAACAACCCACAAGCGGTGAAGTTGATTGGTCGATGAAGAACTTGTTGCGAAAAAATGATCAACTGGAAACATTTCGTTTTTGATCAAATCAAGCTTGGGTATATAGGATCACTTACTTTATCTCTGATCGTATTTTCTTGTAAGTTCAGTAGAAGCTTATGTATTTCGATTCCTGTTTGTTGAGCCTAGAGAAATATATTGTATAGTTCTAAGAGACTACTTTATGTAATAAATATAGTTTAATTTGCTTAAATGATTTAAAATAGAAAATTGACTTTAATAAAATGTTCTGTAAACTGCATTTACCAAAAGAATATTGTTAGCAGCAATATTAGATAACTTTGTATCGGATTGTTTGGAATTCAAGAATGTCATAAATTTGGCAACGACGCTGTAGATTTACGTGCAAATTTCTACTGAAATTGTATCTCTTAGAACTAAAAATTGTAATCATAGGTAACTATATACTTAATACAAGGTGGTTCAAATATGACCGGAGCAGATTTGTGTGTAAAGAAGCCGCAATGCGAAGCAGCTGTGCGACCTTGAGAGAGTGGAGTCACAACCTTCACCCTCTTTCCTGTTTGGGTTAGAACCTGTTCAGTTCTATTTGGGAGTTGCTAGAGTGATAAGTGAACAGAAGGTACCGTGAAGCGTGTACCAACGCATTATGATTAAATTACTCTTTGGAAAAACTTTCTGTTCGATAAAATTTACCACAGACTCCAACAACAGTATGGAGAAGAGTGTCTCTCACAACTCGTGTGTTTGAGTGGCCACGAACATCATCCATCATTCAGACGCGCCTATTCTCACGAAGAAGCGGAAGAAACTTGCTTGTAATGTAGAAGATATTGTAAACTACCTGCACTATTGTAAGGTGAATGCACGGTAGGTACCACGTATTTTGATGGACGTGAACAACATGGTGCGCATTTAAGCTGTCAGTCGTTTCCTGCAGTAGTTTGAAGATGAAGTTGATGCATTTTAGGCTTCTATACCTGAAAGGGAAACCTAATGAAATCAGTGCGGACGTCTGTTTGTCCGTCGCGAACTACTGAACATAAATACATGAGGGGGGTATCATCCACGAGCTGGCATAGGTGGGATATCTTACAACAATGCAATAAGGGTTTTTAGCGGACCCAGCTTTCAATATGTTATTTCTTATAACTTTTGATTAAGGCAGCTTTCAAGCTGGACACCAGCTTCTATTTTTGTCATCTTCATTTTCTGTCACGCCTTATAATTTTTGATCTGTGATAGATAGAAACATAACGTTTTTAGTATTCAACTAAGGACCATAAGGCAAGTCCAGACGACAAAAATCAGCCTGGCAAATTTTTATTTATGTATAGAAGCCCCGGACATTGGTGGAGAAGGAGTTCCACGTCCGTACTTGTTTGAAGTCTATAGTGACCACCGATGAAACGTGGGTGCACTACTTCATTCTCGGGTCCCAGCAGAGAAAGCGGTGGCAATGTTCTTCTGGGACTGGCAGGGGGTTATCCATGTACACTTTCTGACGGATACCAAAACAGTCAATGCAGCTTATTACTCAAACCTCCTGATAACAGATGTAAAAGAAGACAGGTGGAAAACGGGTAGCCTTTTTTTAAGACAATTTCTTAAGCAATAAATTAAGATCAAAAGCTTTTACGCCTAGATAGTCTTTCGCCCAGCTGAGTCGTCCTGATGCCACCCACCTGAGAACTAGCTGACAGATATTTGTCAGACTTGTCATTCCATGAGTCTCTTGCTTCGTCATCATCACTAACCCAAGCGACCCAAACACACACAATTGTTTCATTGAAAGTTTGACACCATTCCGCATCTCCGCTGACGTTAATTAATTTCTTTTCGGAATTATATTCAACGTATAGGCACACAGTTGATGGCTTCGCTCAAAGTTTATTTAAAAGACCACGCGTGTGTGTACAGGTTCTCGATATCTTTACTAGAGTTCGGTTTTCACGCTCTTCGGATTCGTTTTGTTGTAGAGTGAAAGCAGCACTTGTTCGAAGTAAAACGCGTGGGTCTCTGAAAACTTTACTTAAATTTATTTTACATATTTGAGACCATTTTTGGTTTTGAGTAGTAGATTATTGTATTCATCGAAATGTGACCTAGTCTTCTGTGCCACGGCATCGCATTGTCATCATGCGCGACGCTTGTGAAACCTTTGATTGCTTTTATTTGCATGTAATATAGGTGTCTGCTTCTTATTGCACACGTATTCAGCTGACCATTGCATTTCCAGTTAATTGCTTTTGTTGTGGAGGCGAAAATACTATGATCGCATGCGGACCCTACAGAAAACAAGTGTGTGTTTAAAACGCCGGTTGATAGCCTAAGCTCTATTTGTGTCGTTTTTTCTGCTACGTGCGTACAATGTTTTTATGTTACTAAACCTAATTTGGTGTGCACTTTCAGCGACAGGTGTGAAGGTTTTGGATAAATCACTTTTTCTCGTCATATAGTCATGTGCGCTGGCGTCGGTGTCGACTAACTAGTGACCAAGAGCTGACTTGGTAGCTTTGCTAAGCTAACGCATGTGTCGCGTTGTCTGCATCAACATTGAGTTTGGGCTCATGTTTTGTTAAGCTAGGGGTCAATTTAAGCATGATATACGCTACTTGTGTTTTTTGAATGGGAAACAGCCAAGCATCTTGATTACTAGTTTCACTTCTATTTTGACGTCCGTAGATTTTTTGCGTGATTAGTTTTTTACTCTGTCCATGTCTATTTGAGGTCATAAAACTTCTCTAGCAGCACAGTCCGATTTATGCGTGACTGCTGTTTGAAGATTGGCATTAGTGGCTTCCAAACATCACGAGCGCTAATATTCGATGAGATCGCTGACGACAGCAACATGGCAAACACCTTTTTGTCTTTTCCTTGGCCTCTGTTTTCATCAGAGTGTTCGACCTCTTAGTCCATATCGTGCGTATTAAGCTGAGCCAACATAAGTAATTTCCACGTTGGGACCTTTGTGGCTTAATTACTAAAACGAGGAACATTTTGGCTTTTTTGAGAACATTGTAGCACTTCGCAATTTACGGCGCTCTTTACTTTGTGTTGGACTTCGTCTGTGATTTCTTCAGCAACTACGCCCTACTACCGTGTAATGTTTGAACTCAAAAGACTTTAAATTTATTGAAAACCTTTATTGAAACCAAAACGGATGTATCAAAATCGATAACAAGATGTCCGGAATAATAGAAATTTATAAAGGAGTAAGACAAAGATATATTATTTCCTTGCTACTATTAAACTTATACTACAAGTTCGTATTTTAGTTAACCTTGTGCATCGAGGCAGAGCATAGGTTGATATTACCTGCGTAATTACGACGGTGGAGCTGCAGGCTTGCATAAGGTCAGGCCTATTACTTATCAATTTTAATTTAAAATTGAAGTTAAGTAATTAAGTAAATAAATTTAAACAATTTAAATATTTGATTATATAATTTAATTTTAACAATAAATTTAAATATAAATAAAACAAAAAGTAACAGCCTAATAACTAGTTAATTTATCTGCAATCAAATAAAAATGAACCAATAACCAGCCTTTAATGGGCCGCGAACAATTTACACACAGCAAATGCTTCCAACAAATAATGTTATGCAGGGTTATTTAATACATAAGCACCGCAGTTTATTCCAACTCACAGTGTTTATTATCAATTAATGGCATTCGAAAATATGAATACTCAACAACAAAATTATTATGGTCCTAACAATAATGTACAACTTCTTTAAATCAGAATCAGCAATTTTATAGAATGTCCTTAAAAGCGACGATAACTTCCTGTGTTTCGATAATACAAACGACCAAAGAGAAATCCAATGATAGTTAGTGCAAAACAAAAGGCTAAAACGAAGGAAAACCAGTAGAGGTGCAAACAATACAATTGAAACACCTATGACTAACAGATTCAGTCCTTTAGAAACACCTAGCGTCTTCAATAAGGAAGCCAGTAATGTAAAAGAAAATGAGAACACGAGTAAAACGCCCAAACCCCCTCAAATATTTGTTTATGGTGTGGTCGACCATAAAGAAAAGGTGAAAACATTACAAGACGTGACAGAAGGCGACCAATATGCTACAAAATGCCTAGCAAACAACACAGTCAAAATAAATTGCAACCTTCTAGAGAAATACAGAAAATTAATAAAATTAATGCAACATAAAAATGTAGTACATCGCACATACTAACCCAAAAAGAACGTACCTATAAGATTGTTGTTAAATACTTACGCTATATTACTGACACTAACGAAATCAAACATAGAACCAGACAATAACAATAAAGACATTTACAAATTACAATATCTTCAAAACAGAGTCATTTGTATAGAACCACCAAGAAAGGTCAAATAAATTACGTAATGTATGAGATGGCAACATTATGAGCACTCGTAATCACACTGTAACAGACCTTACGCATGTGTAAAGTGTGGTGGATCACATAATACCGAGACCTGCAAAAAGAGCAAAAATGCCCCCGTCAAATGTGCCTTATATGGAGGCGCTCATTCGGAAATTGCAAAGGATGCGATATCTACCACAACCTCTGGAATCCTAACAATTCAAACAATAGATTGATTAAACACTAACTGTTTCTATGTTTAATTTCACAATGCTTGTGGGTATACAATATATAAAAATCTGGTGTGAACATCACACGACTTTCCTTATCCTATTATTATATATTATATAGGGTCCATCGTCTTGGCCCTGCTCTGCTCTTGTCTAAAAATTTGTTAATTTAAAAAAGGACGAGGCGCGAGTCCAACACTCGAAAGCTGATTAAAATAAACAGTACAAGACAATAATTGACTTGTACTTAAAATTTTGCTACGTCACTGAAGGTAACCGTGCGAGTTCGGTCGCACGGCCTTCCCCATTATCGCCTGCGTTCTCCCTCCTAGCGGCCAAGTGCTCCCCCTGTCCTCCTCCAGTCGGCTAGGAAGCTCTTTGAGCGTTCTGTGATTGGTCCGTTTAATTAATTTTTAATCGGCTATAACTTATTTATTTGACCTCGGATCAAAAAATTTCATTGTAATTTTTTGTTCGACTCGGTAATATAAATTTCCCGAAACATTTTATGAACACCCGGTATATTAAAAATCCTGAACTTCAATTTGTTTCGAGTTCCTATTTTACCAACTTTTATTTTAAATTCATGTTTATCTCATGATAACAAATCATTTTTATTCTCATAAATTTTTTGCATCTTTAACCGTTTAGATTCGCGACCGCTTTGCGACCGATTTTGCGACCCTGATACCAAACACACACACACACATTTATTATTATAGGATAAGGAAAGTAAAAATATTAAAATTACCGTACTGAATAGTGCTTTAAAGATACGACGACCGTTCGTATATTTTCGGATGGCTTCGAACGCGTTACTCTGGCAATCAGTGCTTCTCACTCTGCCGGGGGACCGGAGACCGGGGACTTCCGCATTGCGATTTAAAGATATTTTATTCAACACAATTCCAGCAACATTAATAATATTAACCTGAGACCTACAACTTCACCAGAATTTCACAGGCAACAATACCAATTCAGGAGCTATGCAAATGTAACAAAATCTAATACTGAACAAGCAGATATAAAAAAACATCCTATATAAATTGGTAAAAAAACAACTTGGTACTAATAACATGTTTAATACCATGCTTATAAACAAAACTCAATAATTTTATTAAAATTGGCGAGTGGAATGCCAATGGGCTTCTACAGCATAAAAACGAGATTGAAGTGTTTCTACATCACAGTTCAATAGACATCAGTGAATCTCCTTTCACAGAGAGGTCATATTTCAAAATACTACATTACATCACTTACTAAACTAATCATCCGGACAATACAGCATACACTGGAACTGCTATCTTAATTAAAAAAATACAATCAGCCACGTTAAGCTACATAAATACGCTCTAGATCACTTGCAAGGAACATCAATAAAAATAAAATCGATGCCATATGAACAAGCAATTGCAGCAGTTTAATGCCCACCCAGACATAACGTGAAAAAGAGGACTTTAATAAGTTTTTTTGTGACGCTAGGATCCAAATTTATTGCAAGGGGGATCAATACAGCAATCATACATTATTTTGACCGCACCTTATAACAACCAAAGGCAGAGAGCTATACAAGGTAATAACTGTTCTTTTTCATCCACTGGAACTCCCACCTACTGACCAACAAATCCAGATAAAATCCCGGACCTCATTGATTTATTCATTACCAATGGTATCTCCTCTAACTACATGGATATCACTTCAAGTTATGATCTCTCGTTTGACCATTCGCGCATAATAGCAACAATTAGTTTCATTATACATATAATGCCAGTCCAAAGCTGCGTAACAGAAAAAGAAAATGGGATGAATATCGCAATAAAAGAAATCTATCTAAATGTAAATCTAAAAATTTCCCTCATAGAGTTTGTTCAATTTGCTACACCAGAGATTAATGAACAAAACAAAACTATTATTATTCCAGTCTAAATTTAAAAAAACTTATTGCTGAGAAAAGAAGAGCCAGAGCCAAGCGGCATCTAACCCACAATCCTATTCAACAGACTTAACAATAGACTAAAATCAAAACTAAAAGAGAAACGCGAAAGATCTTACAAACTATGTCACTAGTCTCAATTGATGTGACAACTCAATATGGAAGCCCATTAGGAATTATAAAAAACATAAGTCAATTACCTCTTCCTCGAAATTAAACTGCAGAACATTTCGCAGAAGTATTTAAGCCAAACAATGACGATAGAGATGATGAAATAGAAAGACATTTTTAGGATCTCCCTAAATATACCAACAATCAAACATTTGTCTCTTAAAAAAGTACATCTAGAAATCAACTATTTAAATCAAAGAAAAGCACCAGGCTTAGACAAAATCATCCCCAAAATGTTAAAAGAATTTTTAAGGAAGGGAGTGATATTTATTATATACATATTCAATGTTGTCTTGAGACTAAACTATTGGCCAAAATCTTTTAAAACTGCAGAAATAATACTAATACCAAAACCCCCAAAAAATCCAAACAACGTGTCTTCATATCGACCCAGTTTTATTGCCAGTCATCTCCAAAGTTTTGAAAAGACTGTTGTTACAAAAAATAAACTCAGGTCTAAACACTGAAGATTGGGTACCATTTTATCAATTCAGCTTTTGTAGTCAACACTCAACAGAGCAGCAAATTTACAGAATTACACATACCATAAATCAAGCTCTGGAGAACAAGCAGTATTGTACATCCGCTTTTCTAGATGTCAGCCAAGCCTTTGATGAGGTGAAACTTTTGAAATCGTACTTAAGTGACCGAACATTTAGAACTAGGGTGAAAGAATATATCTTTGGTAGCTATTGCATAGAATGTGAAGTTCTTTTCACGGCAGACTTACCAAACAGCAGAGAAACAACCATGGGAACATTCGTTGATGACACTCTAATTCTGGTAATAGACGAATATCCAGATAGAGCTTCTATAACTCTCTAAAGACACTTAAATGACATTCAGACATGGCTGCATAAGTGGCGAACGAAAATAAATGAAAAAAATCTGTACAAATGACAGTTTTTCTAAGACCATAGCAGTGCCTTCCAATATATTTAAATAACATACAAATACCACAATACAGCAGCACAAAATATCTGGGAATGAATTTAAACAGCAAACTAACATGTAAAGAACACATAGTGAAAAAGAGATTAATTGAAAAAAGAAGAGAATTCAACTTGGAAACCCACCTTGCATTTATAGATTTCGAAAAAGCTTTTGACTGCGTAGACAGACATAAACTCCTTGAAATAATGAAAGAAAAAGGATTCTCTAACCACCTTATAGAAATCATAAGATCATTATATATTAGCACAAACATAGTAATAAACAACAACGGCAGTAGGTCTGATAAAATTCAAACAAATCAAGGACTAAGACAAGGGTGTGGGCTATCACCCACTTTATTTAATATTTATATCGACGACGTGGTTAAACTTTGGAAACCACAAGTAAACCCAGGGATAAAACTACGAGACGACAAAAACAAACTTACTGCTATATGCCGATGATTTAACAATAATTCAAAAGAACGAAGACGATCTGCAAAGATCAATTTACCGTCTCAAATTACTCTGCGAAAACTACAATTTGAAAATATCTAAAGACAAAACAAAGGAAAACAACCAGTGCGATCGAAAATAATCATAGACGGAAAAACTTTAGAACAGATATCTCATTTCAACTACTTAGGCTGCGACACCACATACGAAAATGATAAAGATGTAGAAAACAAGATTCATAAATTCCAAGCAATTTGCGGGACAATAAATAGAACGCTAAAACACAAAACAAGAAAAGAAACAAGAATGAAATTTTACAAGACCATGGCCGTCCCTGTACTCACTTATGGAAGCGAACCGTGGATAACAAACACAAAAAACAAATCTAGCATACAAGCAGCGGAAATGGGGTTTCTCAGTAATGTTAAAGGTTGCACAAGGAATGATAGGATAAGAAATGAAGAAATAAAGGAGGAACTAGAAATTTTCAACGTTAACGACAAATAGAAGAATACAGAAACAATTGGAGACAACACGTTAATAGGATGACAGAAGAAAGAATACCAAAACAAATCCTAAATTACCACCCAAGAGGACGTAGAGATGTAGGAAGACCGAAGAAAAGATGGTCCTAATCAAATGAAGTTCGGAACAGGCAGAATGGCCTAAGCCTTGACGACAGAAGAAGAGAAGAAGAAGTGAAAAAGTGAAAATAAATCTAATATATTTAAAGTACAATGCGGAGGTCCCCGGCCGTGTGAGAAGCATTGGTTGCCAGCGTAACGCGTTCGGGGCCACGCGGAAATACACGAATGATCGTTGCTACATATTTTGTAATGTTAACATAAGGTTAACGCCCGTTACGGCGATGCACCAGAGTGAGACGGAATTCGTGACTGAAACAAAACGTTGGAGGGCAGCAATTAGTAACGATTGCTACAGAAAGTTCGTAACACTTGTATTCTATATAGTAGCCAAGCGTAGCTGGCTGGATTTTCTAGTAGACTTTAAGGTAAAAGACCTAAATTGGCTAATTGGTAGAAAATTTAAAATTACACTAGAAAACAAATTCTCTTATATAAAATCATCATTAAACCGATTTGGATATATGGTGCTGAGATATGAGGATCCGCAAGCTAGTCTAATATGGCAATTATTCAAAGAAGCTAATTCAAAATTTTATGTATGATAACTGACGCACCATGGTATGTATCCAACCGAACATTGCATGATGACTTAAAAATCGCAAATATTAAAGACGTTATCCAAAATCAAGGTTTGAAACAAAACGATAAATTGGAAAACCACGCGAACATTCTACTTCATCCGCTGTTAACACCTCACATAGGAAGAAGACTTAAAAGAAATTGGCCAGCAGACCTGAGAGGAGGTTGAAGAGGACTCCTCATTGGAGAAGACTTTATCACTACAATTAAGAGCTCCAAAGCTCTTTAGCCAGCATATTAGCCTATAGAATGTCATATTCTGATTGCTAATAAATGTATTAAAATAAAAAAAGATCACATTTAAAGAAGCATTGAAATGATGCAATATAGGCGTCAATAAGGGAGGTCAACTAAGTAATCAGAGGTACATGGATGATACACATTTGTTAGCAGAGCCTGAAAGAGATATGCAACACTTGTTCAACAGAGTAGTAAAACATCTCTAAACTGCAAATGTAGCAATTTTAGATTGCTCTAAGGAATACTCTGATTAATGTTTTCTAAAAATTCAAGTAACTGGGAATTGTGGTTGATAATCAGTACAACTGTTCTTCAAAAGTAGAAAGCAAATTTGAATGCGCGGGCATGCTTTTATCGAAATATAAAAACAGTTGTGCAACAAAAATCTAAATCTACAGCTAAAAAATCATCTCATAAGTTGTTACATGTATTTCATCTAGATATATGGACCTGAATCGTAGAATTTTAGCAAAAAAGGTTTCTTTGATTCATTTAGTGGGTAACTCAGGGGTGTTTTAAGGGGTAGCCTCACTCAAGAGAGACACTAAAAGAAAATTGTTAACATTAACTTGAAATTTAGTATTAGGGAGTTTCGTACATTTGTTAGAACAATACCAATATTAGTGGCGTAAACATTTTTTTTTGTATCACTCGTTCGTAATAAGATTGGTACTTAATTGACAAGAGTAAAGTTATTTTATTATATGTAAGCGATTTTATGGCGTTTTTGGATCACCTTTTATAACCTATTATCTTATTATAATTTATTTTGTGTTGTTTATTTATTTTTACTTTAACACTTGTTTTATTTATTCAGAATTATCTTCCACTTGAGGTCTCCTTCTTATTTTCTAATTTATAACAACTAGATGTATTGTTGTGTTATGCACAACGAAGTTCTTACCTCCCCAGAAGATAAATCGCACGACACCGTGATTAGAAGTATCGTAGTGACATCGATTACACCCCAAAACGCCCAAACCAATGAGATCGGCAATCTTCCAATCCTCTACATGAACGAACATATTTCTTGATAAACTAGAACTAACATTCTGTTTTTGCTTACCATCATTTCATAATACGCGAAGAATACTGCGAACACGCTTTTAATGAAGATTACAGTCAAGCAGACTAATATTTGAAAGGAAAAATTGGTGTTCAAATCGCTGGCGGCGTCCACGAGGGAGTCGTGGATTTCCATTAACGTTTCGATTCTTCTCAAGGTTGCGGCTTTTGCCGGTTGCTTGGCTTTCACCACGCGCATCCCTGAAATTTGTTTTGCATAATTATATTTCAGTTGCCAGCGTCTTACCTGAGCTTGGCATAATTTTTGAAATTCCGACATCTGCCCGGTGCTTTGCCGTTTTGCACATTTGCTGCAGTACTCCATTAACGATCTGCAGGCGTTCATAAATAAGGTACACTGTAAACGAAAACTGGCTCACCATTACAAACGCGATTAGAATGGGGTAAAAATACACAAACCACATGGTTTCGCTTATGCGAAACATGGTGTGGTTTGTCAAAATGTAGATCTGGGATGACATCGCCACCAATATAGTAGAAATTCCGAAAGTTATCAGACCGATTTGCTGCCAAAAAGTTTTGTTGTAGTTGCTTTTGTGGCCCAATTCCTCCAGGACCGAGTCGATGAGAGACAACTTGACGATTATGTTGCAAATACTTTTGGATGCGAGGAAATTGAATATGTATATTACGTAAATTTCTAGCATCTGCCCGATAGAGTCTAGCATGAGACCTATGCTGGACATTGTATTTCCGAAATACGTTATGCTTGTGAAAATATTCGAGTTGTAAAAGCCGTAAGCTAAACTTCCAGTATACATCAGCATGTAGATGACTGTAACTATCCTTAGCGCATTCGATATTTTCAAGTAGAGCTTTCCATTGATTTGTTGTGTATAAATTGGACCTGTTCCTGTTAATATTGACGTTAAGAATAACGGAGACAAAGCTTCAAATAAATGATTTAAACGCATCTTGAATTTTATTACTGTAAAAAGAAAGTTATTACTATTAACCAATTTACTAGTTTAAATACTCACTTGGTTATAAAATGGGGACAAAAGCAAACTGGCTTCATATAACTACACTGACCTACCAAACAGCTTTATCGTCAAATCTTAATTTCATAAATACGAATTTTTATCGATACTATCAGCGGGAACATCATAATTGTGAAGTTGCTCCGAATGAATGTGCTGTAACCGAAATTATAATGCATTGATGCTTTTCCCTATCAGTGCTATTATCTTGTTGGAATGAATTATTTATTTATGAATGTACCGCAGTGAACGTGGCTATCATGTACATAAAAAATGATCTCAAACTGTAGCGAAGAATTGAAAATAATTTATCATACCGAATGTGGGCGGCAACCTTAATGTGTGTTGCTTCATTTACTTTTTTGGGTTATTTGCAATTTTGATAGTGTAAGTAGTGTTAATGAGGTAACTAATAAATCCTTTGAGTTTTTTTGAATACATATGTATAAAATATATTTAATGACTTGGCAACGCAAGAGGATTCTGCTGGAAACATACACTGTTTTTAAAGTATGATTAAAACAATTGCTGACTTGCCGCAGAGCACATATCAGAATTGCAAAAAAATGATAAGCGTGGGTTATAAAAGATTACATATGTCAGCGCAAATAAAGCACGTCATACACAAACACATATTACAATGAATAGATTAAGAATTTTATAACTGAAATGTGAAATTTACAGAAACAAAGACACAGGATGAACGATTAATACAAGAAGAGTTTGAAAAGTTCTTAGAATCATCACCACAGGGGTTAGTTTACTTTAAATATTTTCTAGCGGTTAGATTGCAACCTTTGATAATATTAAATTACACCAGTATGCAAGGTTTTGTTGCTTTGAAATGAAGAGGTATACCGAATGGATTTCGTAGATTCCGAAAATGGTGTTCAAAATTCCGTATAACGTCAGGTTTTTCCACGAATCACGAAAATGCGAGAATTAAAAAAATGTATTTTTTCATGGCAACGTTTGTAAAGTGTGAAAGTGTCCTTTGGAGGAATAGATAAACGTAAATACATATTTAAACGCAAACATATCTAACATTTACCACTGAGCTCTCTTTGAAACCTCCCCTTCTTGAATTGTCTTCGGTATTCGCCTGTACAGTCGCTTTTCAACATCCATTATATGTACACTCCACTTTCCTTGATATCTCTGTTCCATTCATTTTAATATCCTGGTGGAAGTGCTTGCCATGTTCTTTCAATAAAATTACCAAGATTGCCAGGAAAGTATTTTAGATGGGTATGAAGAAAGTGAACTTTGACGCTTATGTTGCAACCGAACAGTTTATAGGATTCCAACATCTCGACTAAAATGGTGTAATTTTCAGCCTTCATGTTCCCCAAAAAGTTTTGTATCCAGTGCTGAATACTGTTCATGCTCGCAATTTGCACTCACTCATGATTTTCTTGAATATGTTGTCCGTCATATCCACGGCATACTTTGTGAGGAGCCCACGCTTTGTCCTCATCTGATAGTTTAATGTCGTAGTATTGAAAAAAATGTCTGGATTATTGACACAACCACGTAAAACCATTGACACGTTATAAAAGGTGACATATATCAATGTCATTAAAAAATTACGATTTTTTTAATTCTCACATTTCCGTGATTTATGGAAAAATCTGACGTGATACGGAATTTTGAAGGTCACCTTTGAAATCTGCGGAAAAAATCCATTCCGACACACCTCTTCATTTGAAAATAACAAAACAAGTTGCAAAATTGCAGATTAGTGTTTTAGGTATCAAATCGATCAGTCAAGCATTCAAATCGAACAATTTCGTGTAATTTCAATTATGGATGATAATGGAATTCCAGCAATCATCGAACTGGGAAGGCAGAACGCCAACAAAAATTGAATCCAGATTAAATACTGTTTTTGGAGATGTATAAATTTACTTTCCACTGCGAATGTTTGAGTTTTGAATTCTAATGCGTTTTGGTCCTGGCGCGATGTTAGTCAAATTTTAGTTCCGGAATTTTATTCATATTCGCAATATGAGTTTCAACGTGTAAAGAGTAAATTTTACACTGTGCTATTTGTGAAGGTAAAGTGGGATGGTGCGGTCGCAACACCAAGTCATTATTATTCCGAAATAAGTGAAAATGTCTTCTTCTTCTTCTTCTTCTTCTATCTCATAAATAGGCAGAACTGTCTGGTCCTTCTTCGGCCATCCTCTAATTTAGATCATCGTGTTGTTTCTTGCTACTCTCACCACTCTGTCATCTGTCAGTCTTTATATATGTTTATTCCATTTTGTTTCTCTTTCTTCTATCTATTTATTAACACTGTCTATCATCTTACATATGCACTTTATATTTTTACTTATTACTCTATCTCTTGATGTTTTATTTATGATTTTTTTAAGTACTTTTATCTCTGTCGTATCTAATAGTAATTATGCTAGTGTCAGCTCTTGTTTTACATGTGTATGTCATGACTGGTCTTATTATACTTTTATATATACTGGTTTTGGTTTTTATTATTAAGTATGTTTTTATTCATATAATGTTATTTTGACAACCGATTATTTTGTTTGCTTTATTAATTTGTTTCTTTTTTTCTATTTTACCGTCACTCAACATGATGCCTAGATGCTCAACTTATATTATCTGTTCGATTATTTTATTTTTAACTACTAGCTTATTGATTCTTTATTTATAATTATTGTTTTCGTTTTTTTTAATTGGAATTATCATATTATATTTTGTGAGGTGATTTGAAATTGGTACAATAGCTTTTGAAGGTCATCTTCGTTTTCTGCCATTATTACAGCGTCGTCTGCATAACAGACGATCTTTAGCTTCTTATTTCCCATTTTGTAATCTCTTTTTGTTTTGATTTTCTTGATGATCTTGTCCATTACTAGATTGAACAGCAGAGGGCTCAAGGGTTCTACCTGTCTAATGCCGCTTTCATACTTTATGGGTTCGGTATATCCGTCTTCTGTTCTAACAATTACTCTGTTATCTTTGTAAATATTTTCGACGGTTTTTAATAGATCTAATGGAATATTTATCTCATATAACATATGTATTGCGTCCTTCAATTGAACTCTATAAAACGCCTTATTGAAGTTTGTTAGCCGTAGATAAGCTGGCACGTTATATTCCAATGACTTTTCTTTTAACTCTCTTACTATAAATACAGCATCATTACATAATCGACATATTTTGAATCTCTGCGGCTTTCTTCGCAGTTTTATTCTTTCATTTATTTTCTTTATTATTATTCTCGTTAATTTCAGCGTTGTGTTTAGCAGATTTATTCCTCTGCAGTTATCAAGTTCTTTGGAATCACTTTTCCTAAACATTAGTATAATTATTGTTCTTCGTCATTTATCTGTAATTTTATTAAATATTACAATTTTTATGATAAGTATTTGAGTACTTCATTTATTATTTGGTCTTCATCTAGGGAATTCTTATTTTTTAGTTTTTGTAATGTTTCTTTCACTTCTTCTCGTGTTATTATTGTTTCTTCATTTATTGTTAAATTTGGTGTTTCATGTAGAATATTATTTTTGACTTGTTTTTGTCTGTTATGTAAGTAACTCATGTTTTCTTTTTAATATGTTTGTATTCAATCAATTCCTTCATTGCACTTCTCTGTTGTCTTACAAACCTCTATATTTGTCTTTGTTGCCCGTAGAAATATGACTTTAGTTCTCTCATAAATTTCCCCCAGTATTCTGTTTTTGTTTTCTTCTCATGGATGCCCCTTCGTATTCTTTTATATTCTATTCAGTCTTAATTATTTTTAGTTGACAAATATTTGATACAGGCATTTTATTTCTGACGACTTTTTTGCTTACTTTCCTTCGTGAATCGTGGTGTTTTGGTTATCCATATTTTATCAACTTTCTACAGCGGAGCTTATAGTAGAAAGTTAATAAGATTATCATCCTGTCTGTCTGTCTGTGTGTCTGGAGACACTATAACTTCCGTTTTATTCAACGGATTCATTTCAAGCTTGGCATACACATATCTTAGGTCAGTATCTTTCATGAGATTGATTTTCAGTCAAATTGGTTAACGGAAACCGGAAGTGACCGTTACGATTTCGAACATTCATGTCTTTCTGTATGTCTGGAGACACTATAACTTCTGTTTTATTTAACGGATTCACTTCAAGCTTGGCATACACACATCTTAGGTCAGTACCTTTCATGGCATTGATTTTCAGCCAAATCGGTTAACGGAAACCGGAAGTGACCGTTACGATTTCGCTCGTTGTAAAAAGTTTCCTTTGCGGTATTACACCGTTCTTGTTTTTATTGATAGTTTTAGTTCCGAGTACTTCATGAATGGCAGTTAATATGTTTTTCATTAACTCGATCAAGCTGTATCTTTGTCGTTTATTGGACTGGCTATTATTTTTTCTTTCACTTTCTTTAATAAAGTCTTTTGATTGATTTGTCTTGTAAACTTCCTACCTTTATTTTTGTTTCCAGTTCTTTCCTTGATTGTTTATCGGGATATTTCATTTTCGTGCGTAATTTACAGAGTAATAAATAATGATCGCTCCCCACATTAGCTGATCTTAAAATTCTTACATCCAGTATATGTTGCGGATGTATTTATTTATTTGTTAGTATGTAATATATCATGCGACCTCGTGTATTTTCAAATCTGTATTTATATTGTTCTTTTTGCTTAAAAATGTGTTATTAATTCTTATCTCATTTGTAGTACAAAAGTCTAACGTCAGATCACAGTTTTTATTTTTTATATTTATATTAAATCATTACTTTACCCCATCTATGGTCGTCTCCATTAAAGTCGCCCTTGATAATGATTATTTCGTGAAAACGTTAATAACCAAAATTTCAAACATATATAATACTGTAACGTTTTTACTCTTGACAGCTGAATAACATACTTAAGTTTATTTAAACTACTTATTTAATTTACTTACAAGAAGTTTAATTATTTAATAATATTTATGTACACTGATGCAGATACTTTTTTAGAACCAATTTCCTTATACCAGAAGGTGTCGGGATTATTTATGTTTTTACATTATCGTAATAGTAGTACATGTACTTTATACACAAAACTTTTTCAGTCCGTTTTATTATATGCTAACATTTTTGCTGCTTGCCAACTTAAATTACGTTGTTCCAGGTTTCATTTTATCTGCCTCTGCTTCTTTGGTTTATTATCTTTGCTTCCCATATTTTTTTCATCTGACTATTGATTGGTAGCCTTTGTAAATGTCCTACCACCCCTATTATCTGTCTTCAATTGTGTCCAGCACGACCTTAACTTTCAGAAGTTTTCTCCCTTCCTGATTTCTTATTCGGCCTCTTCTTGTTATTCCTTTGACTGCACGTAAATACAACATTTCTGCCATCTGCACTCTTTATACTTTTAGATAATACCCAAGTTTAACAACCGAATAGCAGGATGAGTTGACCAACATTTTTGTTTTTGTAGATACTTTCTTATTTTTCACTATTTATTTGCAAACTCTGTAATACGTTATGGTTGACTTTTCTATGCGTTCCTTAATGTCCGTTTCTTGGTTCTTTGTATTGTCAGTTATCACATCCAGATATTTAAATTTCTTTACTTATTCTATCACTTTTATAGTGTTATGTTAATTTTCTTGTCTATGTTCTTTGTTATAATCATTACTTTTGTCTTATTAACATTTATTTTGAGCTTGTGCGATTTGAGAGTTTCGTTTTAAATATTTAAATTATTTTTTAGTGAAGTATTTTGTCTCTTTCAATGTTGGCCATTATAACATAAATACTTACTAACATAAAATCATACTCTATATATTTACCTATAACATATTTTATATAGAACAGTTTACTTCGCTTCCAGTAACTTGAATTCCCTTCGCTGTTCCGCTGCGTGCTATTTATACAACCAGCAGCTGTTATGAAGACTTTTTATAGAGTAGGAACCATCTGATATAATCAGAAAATTTCTGAATTGTTCTTACCATAGGGCTGCTAACGGCAGCTGTCCGCACTTTGAAAACATTTGCAGCTCAATCGTGATGGCTCGTCGGCAACTTTGGTATTAGTCGCGAACGTTGCAAGGTCATGGTACCTTTATGGCGACGATTGGAAATTTGTTATAATACTAAGACACGCGACCTTATTGATCAAAAATGAGTTATGCTTACGGCTTAAATTCGCCTCAGTAGACACTGTATCAGCAACAAATTCAGGTAACCAGCGTTATCTATATCAATATTTCAATCAACTATCAACAAAACTAATAATCAATACCCTTTTATCAATCAATTGAATAATCCGTAACAAAATTATAATCCCAAACCAGCTTATTCACAACCAAATGCGATACATCTATTACAAACAGCACTAAAATCAGGTTATGATGAATGACCTGTGCAAGACAGTGATGATAACGAAACACAGGAGTTACAAAAAAAGACGAGACAAAATGTGCAAAAAATTATTATTGCTAGACCATCCCACATAATAATAAATAGTTTGAGTCATTAAAAGAAACTACTTTAGAAATACTAACAGAAATAACTCTGAATATACCGAAATCTTCCCTTATATTTATTTACGGGGTTATAAGAAAATGATTGTGACCTATCTAATGCCATGCCAGATAAAACATATAAACTATGTACATTTGAATGTTAAAAAAATGGTTCATCATACCTATCAGATGAAGCAGGATAAGGCTTACTAAGCAGTCCACTATTCGATTTCCATCGCAAATATTAAAAATGAACTGCTAAAATGGCATAAAGTTTAATGCTATTTTATGTTGACCTTGAACCATAACTAAAGAACAAAGATATATATGATCTTCCATTTATGTATAAAGCGTTAATACAAATAAAAACACATAACAAAAAGAAATGTATCACACAATGTTTACATTTCTCAGTAGATTTAAATCAATATTTTTTCAACTAATTCATTAAAATACTATGATTCTGACTATGCTAACTAGTGTCATTGGCAAAACAACTTAATGATGGATCCTTCATCATTATGTTTTTTTTTTGAAATGCTAATGGTTTGCTAAACCATAAAAGAGAGATAATAATTTTTTTACAATTTAACAAAATAGATGCTCTACTGGTCTAGAAAAGCATTTTATTGAAAGGGCAATATTTTAAATACCGCAGTACAAAGTCTGTTACACCAACCAGTCTGAAGGCACAACCTATGATCATTTTGCAGTAATTATTCTCCATATTTGCCATAAAACATCAAACTAAAAATATAAACATTAATAATTCATATCGGCTCACAATCGTGGTATTTTGATATGACTGTTTTATATTACCCAGCCAGACATATATCTACAGAAGAACATGAAATAATGTTTTAGATTATGATAAATAGATTTATAATAGGTGGAAATTAGAATGCTAAGCACATTCATTGACTGTTGATTAAGGTTAATTACCACCAATGATAGAAATCTATTACGCAACACTAATTGTTTATTTATTTATGCTGGAGAACCAATATACTGGCTATCCGACCCTAACAAACTGCCAGGCCTTATTGACTTTTGACATAGGTTTATTACTAAACTACATTGGTGTCACGCCAGATTTAGATCTCTCATCTGATCACACTTCTATAATAACATGCCTAAGCTCATCTTACCTAAAACAGGCTGGGAGGCGTTCAGATCACATCGATGAACATCTGAACTTCAATCTCAATCTAAAATGTCTCGACGATCTTGTTGCTGCTACAAACTATGTAAATTATGTAATACAAGAAGCTGCTTGGACATCCATTCTAAAGGCCTACTAAAAAATAAAAATAAATAAATCCTTTTGACATAACTATATGCATTAGACTGACGGGGCAACTAAAATAGGAATTACAAAGATTTAGAAACACTTACCTTTGAAACTTACATAATTACGTTATCAAGAGAAGACCAGTCAATATGGAAAGCTACCAAAAGTTTTAATAGACCAGTCGCTCACATTACTTTATCGAGAAAACGAGATGGTAGTTGAGCTAAAACGGATCTGGATAAGGCAGCAATTTTTGCAGAACGTTTATCAGAACTCTTCAGTCCGTCTCTAAACAATAATAATAATGATGATCTAGTAATTGAGGAATTCTTGAGCAGTCCTTATTAAATAATATTGCAAATGTTGCCTTTCACAATCTTGGAAATCACATGATGCTTAGACATCGGCTTACTTCCAACAACATTTGCCCAAAATATTTGAAACTTTTATTGAAAAGGCCTACAAAGTGAATTAAACTGAACGAAGTAGTAGTATTTTATTAGTTTGGCTTCCGAGCTACTCACTCAGCAACTCAAGAAAGCCATAAAATAATAAGTAAAATTCTAGAAAGTTTTGAAGAGAAGAAATTATGCACTGCTGCTCGATATAAAACAAGTCTTTGATGATGTGTGGCATAACGGATTACTATTTAAATTGGAGCTTACTCCACACCTTACTACTTCCTATTAAAGTTCTATCTGAATGACCGCTACTTCCAGACTAAATAAAAATTGGAAAGAATCACTTACTATTCTATCAAATTTGAAATTCCCCGCGATAGTGTGCTAGAGCCATTTATTTAGCCAAAATTAGCATCTTTGCTGACGGTACTGCATTAATTACTAGTAATGAAAACCTCCCAATTTTCTTGTAACCTGACGCAAAAATGGAAAATCATCGTCAATCAATACATATTTGTGTGTGTCACATTTACCACTCGAAAGGTTAAATGTTTTGGAGTAACAATAAAAGGTATTCGTCTTCTTGTGAAAGAAAAGATAAAATATCTAGGTTTAACACTTGATCGCAAACTTACGTGGAAAGTACACATTACAATTAAGAATATACATAACATCTTGAAGATACAGCAAATGAATAGACTAACAAGACTATGCTACACAAATGTATTATATATATAGCAAATCAGGTAGCTCTGAAGCATGGGTTTTGAATACATCATCCCCCCCCCTTTTTGGCGTCAAAAATCGTTGTCCGTGCAGTTTATTCTTCACGTGTGGGAACAAAAACAAATCGTTGGTGGTCAAATCAGGACTGTACGGCGGATGATCCATCAATTCGCCGTTTTGAGAGTTCAAAAGCCGGTTATTTGTGTCGATGTGTGTGAGCTAGCAGTGCCATAGTGGGCGGTAATGCGGCGTCACGTGTTGGTTTTTTATTTCTCCAAAGACTAGTCGTAAAAATCATCGCATGAAAATATTTACAAGTTAAACTATCCTCAGCAGCCAACCAAAATTAGCTGCATTAATGACAATTCATAACAAATTAGATACGTATGACAGTAAATTTTAAAGGCATTACAAAAGTCTAATCCTTATGACGCAAATGTCAGATCTGATTACAAAGTTGCAATTTGAATCTATTATTTATTCATATTATGGAAAGTTATGATACTCAATTACTAGTCTATATTCATCTTTAAACAAATGTATTGAACTTTAATTGTAATTGTAATCTGTTTAATTTAATTATCGCACTTTGAATATATCTTCCTATTATCGTAAAATAGAATACAGACTTTGAATTTTGTTCATAAAAACATAAAATTCATTACACAGCTCGAAGTGAGCGGTCAAATAGATTTTGAATTGTATTCAAGTTATAGAAATTAAAATAACAATATTATTTGGTTGACCACGACATAGACAGTTACTGTGAGTTTCATCAATACTTTATTAACATTGTGTAATTAGCATTTTAATATTTTGCAAAATGTTCAAGATGAAGTATTGCTTATCTGCATAACGACGCTCCATTCAATATCATAGTTTGCATGAGATTTAAATAGAACTCATTTCATCAATTTGTTTATCTAATTTTCAAAACCTCAAAGTTTTTTTAGGAAAATATGTGAGAGTCCAAAGGCGCTAGGTCTGAAGTGATCTTGGAGAGAATTATCTCAAAGCTGAGCAGGAATACGAAAACACCGGGCAATGGACACTTATGTGGTCAGGCGCATTATCGTAAGTTATTAATAAAATTCTGTTTTTTAGTAATCCTTCTAAACTATCATCGGCAGCCAACCAAGATTAGCATGCTATTTATGAAATTGCTTACAATTAGATACTAGCAGTAAATTTTAAAAAGAGAGTTACAAAAGTCTACCTTTTTGAAAGTAGCTGATCAAATGCAATTTGAATCTGTATTTTTTATTCATATTTGGAAAGTTATGATAAATTATAGTTTATTCATTATTTAATCTTTTAATTTAATATCGACTCCTTTGTTTGAATATATCTTCCTATTTCGTAAAAATAGAAATACAACATGGAATTTTTGTTTCTAAAAACATAAAATTCATTACACACTCGAAGTGAGCGTCAAAAGTTTCCTGCCCAATTGTATTCCAGATTTATAGAAATAAAATAACAATAGTTATTTGTCAACATAGTCTCTGTATATTTCATTATATTTATTACATTGTGTAATTAGCATTTTAATATTTTGCAAAAATGTTCTGAAATTTTATCTGCATAAGGCTCCAAAACAGGTTTCTGTAATGCCTCATCATTGTTAAATTTTCTACCTCAAAGTTTTTTTTTTAGTTTTGAAAATATGTGAGAGTCGCAAGGCGCTAGGTCTAGGCTTTGGAGTGGACGGGAAATCTCAAAGCGACAGTCCTTCGCGCAACCTGGGCAATTGCGACCTTATGGGCAGGCGCATTATCGTGCAGTGCTCTTCGTTTATCACTGTATTTTTTTCTTAAAATTAATTTCTAAATCCTCTTTAAATCTTTAAATTATAATACAGAATCAACGTTTTATCTTCTGTAACAATAGGCCGAATAACTCCTTTTTTGCCAATGCTAGAGAGATTTAAAAAGTGCTCACAGTAGGTCGCACGTTGCTGTTTCTAACTGCTGACAAAAGTCGGGATGTTCATCTGGAGCTAACCTTTTCTATATGAATTTTTAATCCTGCTGATAATTTTTTTACTTTTAAGCGCCTTTTTTACAGCACTTTAGGCTCACCAAAAGCGATGTTTTTCCGAAAACACTTCAATTGACCGATCAGCAGGTGGTTTGTCTTCTATGTTTTCTGTCTAAACGAAATTGTTTTGTCCATTCCTTTACAGTGAAATATAAAGGCAAAGATTCATCGTACATTACTGGGACTAAGACCGTTTTTAGTGAGAAATTTATTCACGGGTCGGTGATTGACTTTCAACACTGTGCAAAATTACGCGGCACAACTAACTCAAGCCACTGTTTCTACGTAACTCAGACTAGTTGTTCTCTGACACTACTGTTATTACTGGACCTTAGTCAGACTAGCAACTTTTGGCACCTATCTTGTATGTCTGTATACATGCAAAACAAAGAATGTTTGTATTTTATTAAGTAATAGAAAAATGGAAAACCTAGTTCTGTAAATTAAGAGAATGTATATAAACGTTAAGTGATTAATTAAAAGCAGGTAGTTTATTAAGTAAATATAGGGTTGACCAAGGTGGAATAAAAATACTAAACAAATATCGAAGTATTTAGAGAAACACTGAAAGGATCTTAGGGGATTGTAAGATAAAAACTAAGCCAGAGTCGCATGAAATTAAAAATGTTAGTACAAGTATACAGGACGGAAACGAAATACTGCAAAAAACAACATCCTCCTCTATAGCTGCACAAATTAGGTCCCGAGTTTTATCTTTCTTTTTGTCGGTTTAAACGCGAAAAGAAAAGATTGTCGAAATTGTTACTTGTGGCTGTTTTTAATTTTTTTTATTGAAATCCAAATTTATTTACAATCTGCGCAAGTTGCATTTAGTAAATTCTGTGATAGAGTATTTGGACATGTAGAAGCATCCCCAGTAGGATGCTTCTATAACAATTGTCATCTAGATGAGTTCGAGTTTTTGGGTATAAAAGTAAACTTAAAAACTAGATCTTGAAACTAAAATAAAATTAACGCAAGACTTTATATTGATTAAGTAGGGAATCTAGTGGGCAAGTCATTTGGTATATATTTATTATACCAAATGGCTTGCGATTTTGGGGAACTATAAGATCCATTACTAATGTGTTGGGAGTGCACTAAGACGGTCACTGTATTTAGCACTGAAACGGCTGACTTCTTCTTTCACTGAAGGCATATGAAGATCGTTACGGATAGCCGTGTTTGACACGAACTAGGGCGCGTTCACAATCATGCGCAGCAGTTTAGATTTGAAGCGTTCTAGGATTTCTAAGTTAGAGTTGGCAGATGTTCCCCAAAGTTGAATTCCGTAGCTGCATGCGGGTTTGAGAATTACCTTGTATAAAAGGAGTTTATTGCTTAATGATAACTTCGACTTATGTCCCAGTAGCCAGTACATCTTGGTTAAAATTAATCCCAGCTGCTTGCGCTTACTGAAGATATGCTTGCGCCATGTTAGCCTTCTGTCAAGGTACTTTACTTTTTCTTTTTGCGGTAAAGGATTGTTCCTTATCTGAACTGGGGGACACGTATCTCTGCGCAGGATAAAGGTTACTTGAGTTGACTTAGACTCGTTTATTTTGATTCTCCAGCTTGTTAACCATTTGTCAATTGCAGTTAAATTGGCTTGAAGTTTTTGTGAGGCTGCGACTGGGTCTCTGTCAGTAGCCAGAACCGCGGTGTCATCCGCAAATGTAGCTGTTGTGATTTCTGGTATTGTCGGGAGGTCTGCTGTGTATAAGAGATAAAGCAGTGGTCCGAGAACACTGCCTTGGGGTACACCAGCGTTGATCGGAAAATGTTTGTGGTTGCAGTTTCGTATTTAACCAGAAAATACCGATTTAGGAGATAGGATTGCAGAGTTAGGAAGTAGTTTAGGGGGAGGAGTGTTCTTAGTTTGCATAGGAGTCCCGTATACCACACTTTATCAAATGCCTGTGATATATCTAGGAATGCAGCAAACCAGTAGTACTTGTCTTCAAAGGCTTGATTGATTGTTTGAACTACCCGATGGATTCGTTCAGTTGTTGAGTGCAACTTTCGGAAACCAAACTGGTGGGATGGTAATAGCTCTTTGTCATCAATAATTGGGATTAGTCTTTGTACTAAGAGCTTTTCGAAAACTTTAGCTACTATAGACAGAAGCTTATCCGTCGATAGGACTTTGGGTTGTTTGGGAGTTTATTAGGCTTTGCTATGAGTATAATCTGTGCCACTTTCCATTGGGATGGAAAATAACCATTCTGAAGGATTGCATTATATAACTGAGTTAAGTACTGTGTACCGATGGCAGGTAGCTCTTTGAGTATTTTACCGTTTATTAAATCATACCCCGGAGCCTTTTCAGGGTTGAATGTGCTAATGACTTCATGAACTTCAGCAGCTTTGAATTTTTTAATAGGCGGTTTAAGTTAGTACGGTTGAAACAGTGTTTTAATGAGGTTGTCTTCTTCTTGGGGGAGATTTTCTGAAGAATGTGGCTGGAACACAGATGTTAAGTGTACAGAAAATACGTTTGCCTTCTCCTTATCGCTTCTTGCCCTGCTGCCCTGGAGGTTACGGATGGGCGGAGAGAATCTTTTTAGTTGTTTCAGTTTTTTGTTGTCTTCCACAGGGAATAATCCGTCGCTTCCGTAGGTGATAAGTCTTTAAGGAAAATTTCGATGCAATCGCTTTTGTTTTTATTAAGATCTTGTCGCTCTCGAGTTACTCTGTTGAGTAGTAGTTTGCTTTCAGGTGTACGCAGCCTTTACCAGTTTCTTCGAAATCTTCTTTTATTTAGAATTTTTTGTTTAATAATTGAGGGGTAATCAGGAATTGTGACTGTATCGGTTATAATTGGCGTGGCCTTCCAACATGCCCGCTGAATGACATCATTGAATAATTTGACTGCAGCCTCTATGTTTTCGGGAGATTTCAGTGGGATATTTAAGGTTAGTTCAACATTTACGACATACCGAAAGGTGTTCCAATTTGTACGGTTATTGCTTAATTTAGGGGTTGTTTTCCTTTTTTGGGGTTTAGTGGTAAGGGTGATCAGGATTGGGGAATGGTCAGAGGAAAGCTCGAAGCAGGATTTTATATTGGCATGACTTTGATGAATTTCTTTTGTCATGCAGAAGTCCACCAGATCAGTAAATTTGTTTGGGTCCGTGGGCCAATATGTGGGTTCTCCCGTGGATAGGTGCCGCAAGTAATTGTGTTCAAGAGTTTTGTTTAGTTCGCGTCTCTTTGTCGTTGTAATTCTGGAACCCCAGTCAGTGTGCTTGGCATTGTAATCGGCGCCCGCAATGAATCGTTGTCCAAGGGTTTTGAAATAGTTTGTAAATTGTTCTTCTTTAACAGCATGTTTAGGGGAGAAATACGTCGCCGAGAGGTTGAGGGGTCCTATTTGATCCTCAATTGACACACTTGTTGCTTGGAGAAAATCGCTACTGTGGCTTTCTAGTTGATGGTGCTTGATTGTGACCCGCCGGATGGTTCGTAGTATAAACCGCATAATTTGGGATTTTGATAAAGCTCCGATTAGTAAGATGTGTTTCCGAAATAAGTAACACATCAATGTTGTGACTAGTAATAAATAGTTTTAATTCTTCCAGGTGCTGTGACACGCCGTTGGCGTTCCATTGGGCAAGCTGTAAGTGTCTGTTCATTATTTAATTTTTGCAAGGACTGCTGTTAATAGGTTTAATACTGTTCCTATTTGTTTTGATAGCTTTAACATTATGGTTTTTAATTATTGTATGTCGTTTGCTTGTTGGTTTGGATGGTTAGTATTTGTTGTTTGTGGGAGATTTACAGCAGGTTCAGAATTTTGTTGTTGTACTGAAGCTATTTGTGAATACGATAGTCCCGGTTGTATTTGTTGGTATTGTCTAATTTGTGGGGGTGGTATGTACTGTTTTTATCGAAGAGTTGGAAAATGTTTACTTTGTAACTGTTTATATATAGTACATCCTTTGTAATTCGCATGATAGTTTCCTTTACACAGGACGCAGCGGACATCGCGGGATTTGTCTTTTCTTTGACATTGTTCCGTGAGGTGATCGCCTGCACATTTTACACATCTAGCGGGTAGCTGGCAGAAGTTCCTTGTGTGTCCGTAACGCTGACAGCGTACACACTGTGGAATAATTCTTTTTGCCCTTGGGGGTTCCAACTTGATTTTGCATTGCTGAAAGTATTCTACCTCAAAAATGTTTTTATTGTTAGGGGCTGGTTTAAGTTCGACATAAAGCATTGGGAGAGGCAATTTAGTTTTAAATTATTTTATATTACTAATGTTTGTGACCTCATGCCCTAATTTTTCAATTTCACCTTTGATATTTTTATAGTCGATGGAGTGGTGTAGATTTTTTAGCACCACTTTATAATTTCTCTCTTCTTTTAGTTTATAAGTGTGAAATTCCGTTCCCTTTTCAGTCAGAGCTTTTGTTATTATTCTGTAATATGCAGGTGTTTTGGGCTGAATTTTTACTTGGTTATTGACTAGAGCTTTAACATCATATTGTTGTTTGGCTTTTTCTTCTAGCAGTTGTATTAGCGGTGCAATAGTTAGTACACGATTTACGAAAATGCGGGGAGGTTTTGTGATTTTGTGCATCGTCACCTTCCATGTTTAGATTGGAGTAGCAATTTGATGTTGAGGGTGGGCTAAGCCAATATTCGCTCTCTTTAGGGTGTTTATTTTTGATTTCCACTTCATCTAGATTTCTATTTCTTTTATAGGAAACTATGGTCCAGTTATTAGTATTTTCTGGTGGCTGCGTGGGTGCGTTGGAATGAGTGTTTTGTTGGGTTTGATAAAAGATTTGGGGATAAAATGTTTGAGTTTGTTGCGTTTTAAGTGGAAAATTACCTGGTGTTTGATGGAATTGGCTGTAGAAGATCTGGGTTTGGTCCGGTGTCAATACTGATGGTTGCATTAGTGGTGGTATTTGGGGCGGTTGCACCCCTCCCGGAGGCTGATGGTAGGCCATAAAGGCCGCTTTGCTGCGGCTTCGTTCAGTTATATAGGATTAATTTAACACGCAGCGTTAAATTTAAAATTTAGAAATATGTGTAGCAATAAATAAAGCCCGATTTCGCGGGTTATCGCGCGGCCAACACTTGCACTTTTAACCGCAAGATACGTCTTTCCTATTCGAAAGTAAAATAGGAACTACTTGTGGCGTGACATCAACTTTATTACTGATTTTTAGTTTATGTTAGTAGAACAGACACTCCTTGTAGTGCGTCGTAAAGCTGACAGATGAATTTTCACTATGGGGGAATTTGGGGAATCATGTCGCACACCTGACACAATTAAATGTGACATTTATTGTTGTATTAATTACAGTGAAATATTTTATTTGCTGTATTTTACCTACAGTAAGTAATATCTTAGCTACATGCCAATAATAGTTACAATTAATATGACAACCAAATTGCTATGGTGTACGAAGAGATTATATTTAAATAAATATAGTCGACAATAGCCTGTAAGGCTATTGCAAAAGTGTAATATTTGCTTCGGTTACACACTCATTATCAGTTTGTTCTTGAAACTGGAGCAGAATAAGAAGGTACGAGCTTAACGAAACAAGCACCTGAAACTCCCAATCTTAATTAACAAATTTTAAATTGTAATCAGACGCCTTCGTACAGTCAGCATAATTTCGGCGTCAATGTCGAACAAACCGCAGGCAGTGAATTTTACAGGTCGGTGGTAGACTTGTTGGGAGAATACTATTAGCTGAAACAAATCTTTTTAAATCATTACTATACACAATTTTGTGAACCATACTTTATCACGAATAGTTTCGTCTTCCACATATAAAAGCACTCTATGAATTGTTATTCCGATCATTCGCCCCTAAAATATAAATTTATTTTAGTAATATTTAAAGTAAATCTATAACAAAGAATAGAAGGCTAGATGATTATGATAATAAGTGTTTTCGATAGCCGTCTAAATCACAGGCGCAATTACCGAAAATGCGATCAAACTCTGCATGTGGTCACTTACCAATATCTAAATTTAAATTGAGTCGGCTAGTCTACTTTCAGCCACTGCCAAGTTGCATCGTGACTGAGTAAATAGTATTTATTTTAAAGGATAACTCAAACTGTAGGCCAGATTTTAAACAAAACAACTTTTATATTGATTTTATTTTTGCTACTAAAGATCTTGCGGCTTTGTTGATGTCGGTATTTCGTGAAATTATGCGACCAAGAAATTGTTGGCAGGTGACACTGTCCTGCTGGAACCACATTTGTTCCAGATCCACGTTGCCCAGTTAGTACAAAAAACATGATCATGTAACGGCAATGGCCACCATTTACGGTTACAGCAGTTTTAGCATTATTTTCAAAGAAGTGTGAGCTTATTACGTTGTTTACCCAAAATTGACATTAAACAGTAACTCGATGGGACTGCATTTGATTTTTGTGGATTAGACGAGGTTTTTCAATTTTCAAATTCTACGATTTTGTTTCATTATGAACGACTTTATGAGACTCTAAAATCCAATTGATAAATTGTTGACGATGAGAATGGCCAGAAAAGTTAAACTCTTGCTTTAGTTGAATTTTCTGCTTATGATGATGCATTTGCTTAATGTGTATTCGCTGAATAACACTTTTTGAAATGTCTGTTATGTAAGATATCTAGTTGATGTATTCGGATTTGCACCCAGACTATGACTAACTATGGCAATATTCTCACAAAATCTTACCTTATGGTGACTCTCACAAAGTCATGTATCCATTATCGGTCCAGTTTAATCAAATTCGGCTAATTGATTAATTTGGTGTACTATTCCGATCAAAAATTCCCCCCAAAATTTTCAACTAACTAGCGATGCGTTTCAATAATAATAACTCGTTCTATTTTGTTAAAGTAATAAAATTGCCGACCGCAAAACAAAAAAGGCACGAAGTTTAACTCCGACTTTAATTTGGGGTACTCTTTATTTGTATGTAATAGGTATAAACTTTTGTATACACTGAAAATAAATTGTAAAATATAAAACAATCACCAATTGTAATTATACGAAGAACAGTAGCCGTTTAGCTAAGGCGATCATCAGCAATTCATAAAAATGTACAAACAAGTAATGAAAAATGATTTTGCCTTAAAAATATACTAGAACAAATACGAGTTTGCAGGTAAGTAGCATGTTTAACCACGAGCTACTTAAAAGCTAACTGAGTGCCAGAGTACAGATACCATTCCGTGCATACATGGCTAAGGATGATCAAACACATTCTTTCATATTGAAGGGTCTTGAAAATAGACCACCCGAAGAAGAAGTCAAAAACGCGTTGATATAAGCGAAAGTCGAAATCAAACACGTGAGATCAATAAATGTAAGTTTTTCTACTTATATGATAATAACGGGAAAGAAAGAACACTTAAGAACACTCCAATCTAAGGAACCGAGTTTCTTTTGAATGGTACTGAAATGGAGATGCACATACCAACATTGAAGTTATGGCACTAGCAGCTGCCATCGAAAGCAACGATACATGAAGAGTATTTGACATCGGAATGCATTGTTACATGAAAATAACTATAAAAACTATTCCGATAAAATTAAATGTATTAATTTCAGCCAACAGCATAAAGCAAATGACAGGAAATATCCTAAATAGTGTCTCAAAGCATATTCCAAATTTTTAAATAATCTATAGTACATATCAGAACAATACATGCGTTCTATAAGCTAAAGGGTTAACGGCCGCTATGTGTACTAGCAGGTGAATAACATAATAAGATTAGCATCCATCGATGCAACCTATGCAACTGTCTAAGTTTTATGAATTGTATTTGTCAAAAGAAACTTGATGACTCACTACACTCACACTAAGTCTATTGGCCACAATTTTTTAAGTCTTTTATTGATCCTTGGTTGCAGTAACTGTTCCGCTAAGGGGTTTGTGTGAGTTTCTAATATTTCGTGATGTTTGGTAGTTCTCTCCTGGATTACTTTCTGGAATGTTGGTGTATGTAGATCTGTATGAAGCGTATTATTCGTTATATACCACGGCGCATCTACAATCTGCCGGAGTACTTTTCATTGGCTTCTTTGAATTATTGTTAAGTTTGTTTTAGAAGCACAGCCGTATAGCTCTACTCCATATGTCTAGATAGGCCGAATGACTGCCTTTCTGTTGTTAGTCTAGATTTTCTTCCAATTAACCAATTTAGTTCCCTTACTTTGATGTCTATCTGTTTCTTCTTTTTTATATGCTCCTTCCATGTCAGCTTGTTACCTAGATGTAAGCCTAAATATTTTGTAGTTTTAGTTTGTGGTATCTGCACATTATTTATCACAACTGCTGAACATAATTTGCTTACGGAGGGTAAATGTTACGTGTAGCGATTTGTTCTCATTCATTTGTTTAACCACTGTTGGAGTTCTAGCAGGTGAATCTAGTTATAATCTGATGCTATTTTAGGATTTTCATGACTGGATAGAATGGCAGTATCTTCTACAAATGTTTCTGTTGTTGTATTTTGTGTAATTGGCAGGTCTGATGTATGCAGGATGTAGAGTAAAGGCCCTAGTACATTACTTACGCCACTCCGGAATTTATAGGAAAGTAATCTGATGTTTCTTTATTTACTTTGGTTTGGAATGTTCTCTCGCTCAGGTATTGATTTTTGTAAATTAAAGTAGGTGGAGGGAATGTTTGTTTGATTTTATATATTAATCCAATATGCCATACTTTGTCAAATGCTTGACTAACGTCAAGAAAGACGGCTGTGCAGTATTGTTTATTTACAAATGCGTTGTTTATAACTTGTGCGATTCGATGGACCTGCTGCACCGTGGAATGAGCGCGGTGTAAACCAAACTGATGTTCCGGAACCAAATTTTGAGGTTGAGGTCCTCATTTATTCTGCGAAGTAATAGTTTTTCTAAAAGTTTGGAAATAACTGGGAGCAAGCTTATAGGACGATAGGAAGCTACATCTGTTGGATCTTTTCTTGGCTTACCAATCATTATCACTTGGGCAACTTTGAGAGATTTTGGCCAATATTCAAGCCTCAGTATCGCATTATAAATATAAGTTAATAATACAATGCCCCTTCTTGGAAGTTTACTCGGCATTTTAGCTGTTATTTGATTAATATAAGGAGCCGTTTTTGGGATTAAGCTTTTTTATTTTAGCAGTTTTTTTTTTGGGTAACTCGTTTAATTTTTCGATGTGGCTCTAGAAGAATGGACAGATTTTCTTCAATTTCTTGATCTGGTTCATTGTCTAGTGGTTGAAAAACTGTGACTAGATGCTCTGCGAATAGGTTAGTCTTTTCTTTATCACTCTTCGCCCAAGGTTCAGCATTATTTTTTTCTTATTGGTGGTACATTTAGGTATAGTTTAGGCTTCCTGGAGTTTTTGATTGGTTTATCAGTTCTAGTTAGTTTGGTTACGTATTCTTCAAATTGTTCATTTCTTACTTCCCTAAGTTTTGCATTCAACTTATTACTCAAATGGTTACAAGCATTTTTATCGGCGGGTGTATGACTTCGTTGCCAATTTGCTCTAGCACGTATTTTTTCTGCGATGATTCTTTTAATTTCTAGTGGTACGTCGTTATCTAATTTCTTTTGAGGAACTTTTGGTGTCGCTTGCTGTACGGATTGTTGTAGTTTTGTTATTAGTTCTTTCGTAACTATTTTTATTTCTTCAGGCTCTTTGAGACGAATTTTTAAGTCTATGTTTTCACTTAGTGTCTTACGATAAGCATCCCAGTTTGTTTTACTATTGTGTAACATTGGTGTGGGGTTTTGGGTATAACAGTATGTACCCACTGTTATAAAGATAGGGGAATGGTCAGATGATAAGTCAAAGCTAGGTACTACTTCAGTATATGTCGGGTTGATTCCGTTTGCAACAAAAAAGTCCAATAGGTCAGGTACCTTGTTTGGACCGGTAGGCCAATAGGTTGGTGTTCCTGTTGAGATGATTGAGTATCTATTGTCCTCTATTGTTTTATGAAGTTCTATACTTTTAGTTGCTATTAGACGTGAGCCCCATCTAGTATGCTTACTATTGTAGTCTCCCCCGGCTATGAATTTTGCTCCTAATGTTTGAAAGAAATTTTAGTCTGCCTTTTTTATATTGTGCCGAGGTGGGCAATAAACTGCTGATAGTGTCATTTTATATGGCAGAGTTGTTACTTTTACTGTGGTTGCCTGCAAAAAGTTTTCTTGATATTTTAATTCTTTATGATGTTGGATAGAGCGCTTAACGAGGACAGCAGTGCCTCCGTGTGCAGTACCATCGGGGTGATTGGTATAATATGTTTCGTAATGAGGTATTTCGAAATATGTTCTTTCTGTGAAGCGTGTTTCACTTATTAAAAGTACATCAATTTGAGTGTTTGCTAGGAAGAATTTTATTTCTTCTTTATGTTTGTATCAAAATATAAGATATTTATATTAATTTAAAGAATTGTATACATGTTCAAACCGCCAGAGTGGTCCAGTGGTTGAGGCGCAGACTGCGATGCGGACGGACCCGGGTTTCATTCTCGGAACTTTCTGATGCCTGGCGGGTGGCCTAATCAGTCACTAAAAATAATTGAGTTCCTGCGTTCAGTTCGAACAAGGGGTAATAATGGCGGTCGTCTAAGGCGCGGTGCTTGCCACATTTCCTCGTATCAGAGATGGTACGCGACGACCAGACAAAAGAAAGCGAACATATGAGAGCCTTAACCTCTTAGTTTGCAGGCTATGCTCCGACGTGGGTTCTAAAGCCTTACCATTACCATACTTATTCAAACTTTTAACAATAGGATAGAACAATCAAAATCATTCCATCTATAAAAATAAAAAAATTAATGTGTTTTAAACAAAAGAAGGATTTAGACAGAAAATAATATTAGTCCTTACCCTGTTTAATACCTCTATGGACGATATCATGAAAGAGTGCAAACACAATTTGAAGATACTAGTCGTAGGTTGTAATAAACTCCATCTAGTGGAGATATCAGAATACGTCTTTGCAGACGACTTAATAATTATGACTAGTGAAAGAGGATTACAGAATAATTTAAATATCTGGAATAGAACTCCAAATAAATATAAAAAGAAATATATATATATATATATATATATATATATATATATATATATATATATATATATATATATATATATATATATATGTTCCGGTTCCGGCGGTTAAACTGTCAACACGCATGTCAGTCAGCTCCGCGAAAATAACTGATTTTCGGTGCAAAAGTGTCCGCGTAGTGAATATTAGGAAAGAAACAGTTCAATCAACTCAAAATAACATCTTCAGAATATAAACATTACCCGCTAGAATTTCGTAGCGTAAGCAAGTGTGTCTGAGTGCTCTGCTATCAACTGCGCTGAGATTAACAAGTGACCTCTGATATCAGCTAACCTGTCAACTACAAATATTGAAAAATAAATAATTGCCGTGTTCCGTTGAAAATAGAGTGATATATGCATGTGGTCGTAATTGTCAAGTCTTAAAGTTGATGACGACTTGGAACCCCTACGCTTCAGACCCTAACCAGGCGTATTACGGCCAGCCGGGCGGCTACCCGCCGCCGCCGCAGCAGCAGCAGCAGCCATACCCGGGCGCGGGCTATCCCAACGCGCCCCCGCCGATGTACGGCGGCGCGCCGCCCCAGGGGTACCCCGCCGGCCAGCAGAATGTCCCCTACGGGCAGCCGACCACGCCGCCCTACGGACAGCCGCCTTACAATAACCAAGCAGCACCTGAAATGACCGCAACAAACGATGACCAACCCCAAACGAGCTCTCATGAGTGGCAAGTAATGAAAAAGAGAAAAAGATGCCCACGCTCCCCTGATAATAACCTCGAATTACAAAGCCAAATCATCGATAACAACAGATTTAATTTATTAAATGACATACACGAAGATAACGTAATGGAAACAACTAGAGACGAACCACAAGCTGCAGTTAAGAAACCCCCTCCAGTATATATACACGGAGTAGAAAATTATAACGCAATGATTACAAATCTGACAAAAGTATTAAAACTGAACAATACAACTCAAAACACTAGCAAACAACGTCGTCAAGATAAATACTAATAACCCTGAAACATATCGAAAACTTGTGAGACATCTTGATGACGAGAAAATTATTTTTCATACTTATCAGATTCAAGAAGAAAGGGCATATAGAGTTGTAATCAGAAACCTTCACCCAACAGTCGATACCGCGTTGATAAAAGAAGAATTGAAAGAGAAGGACATACTGTACGCAATTTAATGAATATAAGACACAGGGTAGACAAAACACCACTTCCTTTATTCTTTGTTGACCTCGAGCCTACCAGTAACAACAAAGAGATATACGAACTTAGATCTCTATTAAATATGATAATTACAGTTGAGCCACCAAGGAAAAAACTAATATCATCCAGTGTACTCGTTGTCAAGCATACGGACACAGTAAAACTTACTGCAGAAAACCATTCGCGTGCGTAAAGTGTGGTGGTAGCCACAATACCCTGACGTGTACAAAGCCAAAAGACACTCCTGCTACATGTGCATTGTGCAATGGAGCCCACCCAGCAAACTATAAAGGATGCTCTATCTACCAACAACTTCAGTTAAAAGAGGAAACAACACCGCCAACCCTAGGATGCAAGCACCACAAGCTCTAAAGGCGGCCACAATTCAACCAAACACATATAGGGCAAACAGGTTTCCAACTAGCTATGCCGCAGCCGTGGCTGGACAACAAAATTTCATAACAACGTCAGACTCATACAACACTCAAAATCAAAATCAAAACAGCAATGACATCTCCCATGTTTAGCCAGTTAATGCAACAAAATACTATGATGCTCAACCTACTCACTAGCCTGATAACCAAAATCTCCCAATAATGGATACCCTAAGAATAGCCGTATGGAACGCAAACGGACTTCTACAACGCCGTTTAGAAGTAGAAGCGTTTCTAAACACCCAAAAAATCGACTTGCTCTTGGTATCTGAAGCACACTTTTCTAATTACAACTACCTCAATATCCACAACTACAGAACTTATTACACCTGTCATCCCGACAACACAGCTCACGCTGGAACGGCAATTATAATCAGCAGCAAATTATCACACTACGAAATGGAGAAATTTGAAACATATCATATACAAGCCACAAATGTCAAAATTAAAGACCACGTTGGAGACATAACAGTATCATCAGTATATTGCCCTCCGCGGCATTCAATAACGCAGAACCAGTTCGAAGACTTCTTCAGGACGCTAGGAGACCGGTTCATAGCAGGTGGTGATTTTAACTCTAAACACCCCTTATGGGGTTCCAGATTAATTAACCCAAAGGGAAGGCAACTATATAAAACCATCTTAAATAATCATTATAATGCAGTAGCCACAGGTAAACCCACATATTGGCCAACCGATCTGAATAAACTGCCGGATGCATTAGATTTCCTTATTACAAAAAATTTCTCGCCCAACTACATCGATGTTGCTGACTGCTACGATCTAAACTCGGATCACTCTGCTATAATATGCACGTTGAGTAGCTGCATAATCAACAAGCCTGCAAGGCCCAGCCTACACAACAGTCTTACGGATTGGGACATTTTTCGACAATATATTGATGAACATCTATCGATTCCAGCAGTACTTAACACTTCAAATGAAATTGAAACGGCAATAGAACGACTAACACAAACCTTACAATATGCTTCTTGGACAGCTACGCCCATAAAACTACAACATAAATGTAACAAAAACACTAACAACTACTCCTTAGAAATTAGACAAAAGATCAGCGACAAACGAAAAGCAAGACGGATCTGGCAACAAACAAGACACCCAAGAGACAAAAATAAACTAAACACTCTCACCACACAACTAAAAAGATTAATCAAGGAACAGAAAAACGAAACGTTCAATGATTACGTGCGAAACTTATCCCCCAGTCAACACCATGACTACTCCTTATGGCGCGCAACTAGGAATTTGAAAAAGCCTATTATCCCTATCCCTCCTATTCGTAAAAATGATGGCTCTTGGGCCCGATGTGACAAAGATAAAGCGGTGGTATTCGGCGAACACTTAGCTGCAACCTTTCAACCGCACGAATCAGACAGAACTCCACAAGATGATTACGAAATTCTCGAATTCCTCAAATCACCACTCCAACTCCATTTACCCATTCGACACTGTACACCCAACGAAGTCCAAACAGAAGTTAAATGTTTAAAAACTGGCAAAGCACCGGGATATGACCTAATTACGTCCGAATTACTCCGTCAACTGCCAAAAAGGGATAGCAGCTATAACACGTATATATAATGCCATCTTAAGAACTCAGTACTTCCCAATCCAATGGAAATTTGCCGAAGTAATTGTCATTCAAAAGCCAGGAAAACCAGCTCAATTACCAGCTTCTTATAGACCGATTTCGCTGTTACCACTCCTCTCTAAGCTCTTTGAGCGAATTCTACTAAGAAGACTTGAACCCATTATAGAAGAACTGCATTTAGTTCCGGAACATCAATTCGGTTTCCGCAGAAAATACTCAACATTGGAACAAGTCCATAGGATAGTGGATAAGGTAGAAAAGACTTCGAGGAAAAACGGTTATGCCTAGCAGCATTCTTAGACGTGGGCCAAGCTTTTGATCGAGTTTGGCACCCTGGCCTCCTATATAAGATCAAGCAAACCCTACCGCAACAGTACTATCTGCTCTTCAAGTCGTATCTAGAAAACAGATACTTTCGGGTCAAAATCAATGACAGCCACTCGCCAATCTACTCAGTCGAGGCAGGTGTACCACAAGGTAGCGTACTGGGACCGACATTATACCAGTTGTTTACGGCAGACCTTCCTGTTACCGACAATGTTTTAATTGCTACGTTTGCGGACGACACGGCTGTATTATCTTCACACAGAGATCCACTTCAGGCATCAATATACCTGCAAAATGCGCTGAAGCTTTAGAAAACTGGATAAAGACCTGGCGCATCAAAATCAATGAAAACAAATCGGCTTCAGTGGTCTTCACCCTCCGCAAGGTTGTTCCACCTCCTATAATCTTCAACGGCACTAACATACCACACAAAGAAGATATCAAATATCTCGGTATCCATCTCGATAGCAAACTAAACTGGAAAAACATATACAGACTAAGCGAAAAGAATTAGATATCCGCGTGAAGAAGATGTTCTGGCTCCTCGGACGAAAATCCCAGCTCAGTTTAACAAACAAGGTGTTGTTATATAAAACCATGTTAGTACCGATTTGGACGTATGGGATCCAGTTTTGGGGATCTG
Source organism: Sinelater perroti (assembly GCA_036346155.1). Taxonomy (NCBI): domain Eukaryota; kingdom Metazoa; phylum Arthropoda; class Insecta; order Coleoptera; family Elateridae; genus Sinelater; species Sinelater perroti. The sequence goes on along the minus strand of JARFIY010000355.1, from coordinate 4,401,812 downwards.
CTAAGTCATCGAACATCGAGATATTACAGCGATTTCAAAGCAAAACACTTCGCGCAATAGCAAACGCCGAATGGTATGTGAACAACCGCACATTACATAACGATCTAAAGATCCCATGGATTAAAGATGTCATCAAAGCTTGCTGCATCAGATACAACGATCGTATTAGTGATCACCCTAGTGTTCTAGTGACAGATTTATTAAATAATGCAAACGCAGTTAGACGCCTGAAACGGACAAAGTTTAGTGACCTAACAAATTAGTAATAAGACTTGTATACCTTGTAATGACAGGAGGTCACTCTTGGTGTTCCTCCCCACATGCTATGTACATTAACTCATTTGCTTGTTAGTCTAGTTAGACTAGTTGTAAATATGCAGTAAATAAAAAAAAAATATATATATATATATGGATTTTCTAGTTAAATACATAATTTTTCAAAGAATGTATAACATGTAACGTTAATATCAATATTAATATAATTACTAAGAGGTCGTCGCACACTATTTCTGATATGGTACAATGTGGCAAGCACCGCTCCTAAGACGACCGCCATTATTACTCCTTGTTCGAAGCGAACGCAGGTACTCAATTATTTTTAGTGACTGAGTAAGCCACCCGTTCGGGATCTGAGCTCAAGCGGCCAAGTGCCTCAACTGTTCAACAGCACTGAATTAAACTATTGGAGTTCAATAAATTTACCCTTAAAAACCTAGCCACTATAATGTTATAAGAATGATAGTAGTGAGGATGGATATCGTATTATTTTAGTAGATAAGTTTTAATTTTCTAGGAGTTTAGCTAAAGATGTTTCGAACTTTGTTACAAAGTTTTGCAATATATTTATAGGAAGTGATGATGGAGTAGAATTTGTTTTAAGTTCTTCAACATAATATGGATATATTGGTCGTGTGCTATTCCAGATTTCGCACATTCGAACATTGAGTGACAATTTTCTGATGTAGCTATAGTTTTATTTTTATTATTAGCCATTATTTTTAAGTTGCATTCTATCGGTGAGGTTACGAAATTTAAACTTTCGTCCATTGTTTTGATAAATATTGGAGGGGGATTTTTCCACATTTCCAGAGAAACTTTTTATTTAATCTGATTTTTCTTCTACTATTAAACCAGATCTGTTCTGGACTATTACTTTTAGATTATTATTTGTTTGGATAACTAAAAGTACTGGAAGGATAGAGATTTTATAACGATGTTTCTGTTGAAGTATTCGTAGGCAATTAGTTGGTATTACAATCATTTTCATTTTATGATACCGTGATCAATCAGTTGGAAAAAAATGTGTTTCTAAGTTAGGAGATTATGTATAAGAATAACTTTGTATTTGTATTTTTATGATCCTTCACCAAGTTAAAAAATATTGCTGTTTATATTTGATTCATTTATGAGCTATTGAGTATGATGTTTCGATTTTGGAATTGTTAAGGTTAGGTATACAGTGTGTTCTTTTTGACAGTTAGTTGCGATATTAGTTCCCTTTTTTGTTCATCGGTATGTAATAAATCGCCTAAAATGTGACTTATATGTAACCAATAGCAATTACGATCATTCTTTAAATGTCATTAATAAACTGTGTTTATTATCAGACACCTTGATAATCACGCCAGCGTTTGATCCACAACTACAGGAATAATCGATCTTTAGCAGTAAAAGAATAAATAAATATAAAAAACAAATAATTTTCCACTTATCTGGTACGCCAGTCGACGAGGAACTTATAAAACATATGAGTTGTCTTTGAAAATCCAGTGAGTACAGCTAATGTAACCTTGCATTGTGAAACTCACTAGAATGCTACTGATTACTTATGAATAAAGAAAATTCTGTTCAGTAAATATAGGTATAGTAACAATTAAAAACACTTGAAGGGGAGGGGAATTGTATTGAGCAAAACAATAATTTGCTTAAAATAAATAGCTTTAGAACTGCAACTTTTGACAATGAACTACACGGTAAAGTTGTTTATGTAACGTTTTACTAAATTATGTATGTTTCTGTATGATTATCCTTTTTGTAAATACCTGTTTTGTAGTCAAATGACAAGTCGTTATTACTAAAGTCAGTTGAAGCCAGTCAATTGCAGTCCAAGTGAGGCAGTTGCTGAAAATGTCCGTCCACGAATTTTTTGTCTAAAAAAGATATGCATAATCATTTGCACACATAGTTGTATGTAGTTTCTTGTTAAATGCCTACTCATTAGCAGCTTTTACGATTGTCATTTTAAAAGTAAAAACATTTTAATGTAAGTTAATAAACGATCATTTCTATTCCAAAAACTGTATAAAAGATATTTAAGAATCTTCCACTGGAACTTTCATAGCAAATATAAGTTTTAGTCACATTCTCTTATGCGTAGGGTTTCTCAGCTTTGTTAAAGTTTTTTAAGGCAGATACTCACCCAGAAGTACTCAAAATCACGGTATGGCATTTATAATTAAAATTTATGATTAATTTTTTTAGTCTAAACATTTAAAATACTATACCGTACTCTTGTGTATTTAACAAGAAATTTATGTTCTACTACTAAATTTTTTAAATCAAATATGTATGCTTTTTTACGATTCTTTTCATTTTTTCATTTCAATCATCGGTTGTTCCTAGTTTATAATTGTAATTTCCGGTAAATCCTTTATTACGCTGGTCAGTCACTTTTTACATCTGTGCCTCTTCTCAATATTTTTGTTACCCAGTTTTGGACGTCTGTTAACGTCATCTAGATAACGAATTAATGAAACTTGTAAAATAATGCCTTGCGTGTGTGTATTTTTTATCACCTTTTTTAGTGTTATATTGAACAATCTTCAGTAACCATAACTTTACAGTCATTTATACATATTTTTAAATAGTTAGCCTTAATTTTGTAAGTTAACATCTAGATGAGCTTTTTCTCTATAGTTGTCATATATATGCTTGCTTATATTAGCTTTTTTATATACAGGATGTGCAGTTGCTTCTACCTATTTTTTGAGTTTTTTTCCACTTTAAAATAAATGCGTGCAAATGTTCATGCACTTAATTAGCAGGTGATAATCTCTCCTTTTAGTTTAATTAATTCAAATACTATTCAATTTCATCAGTATTTTTGTCATTCTTTTGTTATTTAATTATATTTGAAATTTATTCTAGAGTTGGTTTATTTATTGTGTTAATATTCTCATCTTCTAATGCTCCGTTGTTAATTACTTTGACTAATTCAACTTCCGCAACTTCTAGAACTCCATTAAATGCCGTGTCCACCTGCTTAAAATATTTTGAGCTTCTGCTAAATCGCTGTTTTTCCCGTTATAGTATAACATTTTGTGTTGGTATCTTATGTTGTGTTGTTTCATTTTCTTTTAATATTTACAATTCTTTCTTTACTTCTCTTCTTAAATCTAGACATTTTTCTTTCTTGCTTTCAGTACTACAATTGAGTGGATTGGGGATTTATTTTTTTGGAGTATTTCTACATTTTTTATCCAATCAGTCGTAGCATTTGCCTTTCTTTTTGTCTTGCCTCATTATACATCTTGAATTAGAAATTGATTTTTAATATCTTTATATTGTCTATTGATATTGTTCTCTCCTTATTGGGTATCATTTAAAATTCCCTTTGACATATGTCTGTATTCCTGAATGGTTTCTTTTTGTAAGAATTTCTTTATATTATATTTTATTCTTTTTTAATACATTCAGCCATATGACTTTACTTGTTGGTGAAAACGCCCCGTACACTGAAATTCACCGCGGACTCCAAGAATAGTATGCCGAAAAGTGTTACTCACGAACCGGTGTATTTAAGTTATGTAAGTGCTTCAGAGAGGACAAAGTGCGCGTAGTGAATGAACCGCACGATTGTCGGCCGCGAATATCCGTCACCCAGCCAAATATTGATCGCGCACTATCAAGAAACTTGGAGCGAAGCTGTTCATCAGTGTTGGTAGTATAGACGACATCATGAAAAACCACCTGCACTATCGCAAGCTGAATGTCCGGTGAATAGTGGGTACCACGCACGTGAACAAAATAGTATGCATACAAGCTGCCAGTTGTCTCCCAAAACAATTTGAAGACGAAGGTAATGTATTTTTGAAGTCTATAGTGACTACCTATGAAACGTAGGTGCACTACTTTATTCTCGATTGTCAGCAGTAATCACGCGAATGATGGTATACCAATTACCCCAAACTCAAGAAAGCGCGAAGAAGTCGTTCTGCAGCCAATGCAATTTATTACACATACTTCCTGGTAACAGACGCGAAGGAAACGATTTGATCCAAGCGGAAGAAAGGTGGAAAACGGGTAGCCTTCTTTCAAAACAATGCACGCTCCTATACGATCAAAACAACAATGGAAACCTTCCGGAAATTGAAATTGAATATTTCTACCTGTTCGGAGGTCTCAAATCAGACTTGCAAAGCATGCGGTTTGCGGACGACGATGCCGTCATGCAGATTCGGGAATGGATACGTTGCCAACTAAAAACCTTTTTTGAAAAGGGCATCAGGATGCTTCCATAACTGTGGACAAAATGTGTTGACTCTGGATGGAAGTACCTTGAAGACATGTGCAAGTAAGTGTTTGTGATTTTTTTTTGTAAATAATCAGTTTCGGTTATATTTGAACCATCTTATATACGGTTGTTTGCTAAAATTGCCTGTAAGTAGTTTCCCACTTTTACATTAAAATCACTAATACTTTTATGTCGTAGTCTGGCACTTTTTGGTATACGTTTTTAAGTCATTTGTAATAATTATGTATAAGCTCTTCGTTTTCTTCTTCTGATGGGGCATAAGCATTTATTATTGTTATTCTTCTATAATGTTTTATAGTCTGTCAGATATTACAGTAAAGTAAAAGTTTCTTTCAATTTTTTACTTATTATAAATTCTGCACCATATATCCTTCTATCACTTTCTCTATTGAAAAATAAAGAGTTTTGAGTCCAACATGTTAGTACTTTTTTGTTTTGTTTCTTGTAGTGCGATACTATTTTTTAAACAACCATGTACTCCTCCCCCTCCATTTTTGGCGCACTTATAGGCACTGCAAGTCTCAAGGGCTTATTGTGTCCACTAACATGCACTTAAATGCTAGGACATTCACATACACCCATGGGTTGAGCGAGACTCGAACTCGCCCGCGCCGGCAAGAAACACAGGCAACTGGTTGAACCATTTGAGTCACCGCGTCCCCAATGTGCCCCTTACATCCATATCCCCATAAATGTTCTTTTCTAAATTTTTGAATTTTTATTTTTTTTGTATTTGTTTTCGTTGCCGTAACCCTTCGTTTAAAACTGTTGTCAATAATATGTTGGCGTTTATTTTGTGTGTGTTGCAGTTCTTAATTTAGAGTTTTCTTGCTTTAATGTGCATATTTTCGTAATTTGCAGATTATTTTTTTATTTCTAAATTTAGTCTCTGAATATGCTCTTGGTTTCCTTTTTATCATAAGGTATTTGATGTTCATTATTTTCTTCACATTGGTTTTCAGGTCGTTGTCGCCAGTATTATTTTTATTTTTATTCTTTTATGGTAACTTTTTGGTTTTAGCGTATTGCTTTAAACATTCTTGCACTACATGCGCCATTTTCGTCGTTGATACACGAGTTGCGTTCAAGTTGTAAGGTCTCCAATTTTTTTTTCTGAAAAAGTTTACTTGCCCAAGAAAGTTAAAACTTCTATTACTTCTAAACGTACACATTCTTCACAAAATCGTTGTCATGACTCCATGGCTGCTGGGAACACTTATTTAGGGGTGTGTTTTGCCCACTGGAAAATCGCTGACGCAACAGCGGTTCGAATAAATAATGAGTGACCACTAATAGTGCCTTTCATTGTCGGAAATTCATGGCGGCATCACGTGTCAATATGTTCTGAGAAATTTATCTTCGCTATCATTTGAGTAATTCTATTCATTCATTACTTTTACTATTATACAGGTGTTTGTAATTTGTGTTGCCTAACCTTTTATTATTAAAATGGAAGTTTCTAGCTTATTTCGTACTTCTTATCATTCGTTATCAATTCTAAAATATTAGATTAAACTATTAGATTGCTTATCCTAATCTGACCTTATTGTTTTATTGGTTTATTTTTACATCCGAATTTGGATTTTAGTTTAGGAGCATTAATTTATATATACACTTAACTTGATCCAATTTAAAAATCTACCCTCTTCTTAGTGGTAACATTGAAAATGTTATAAACGTAAACATCAACAGCAATGTTCATTTAGGTGATGATGTTAAGACGTCGTTTAGAATGATTTAATTTGTTTCATTTATCTTCTTGCTACAATTTCGTAACATGGTTCGTTAAATATGGCCAAAAAGCATTGCAGGAAAGTGCAGACAAAAACGTGACTTAAGTATATCTTTAAAAATAACATACTTACAATTAACTCGTGGTAAGATGTAGAAAATGAGAACAGTGTTCTAATGAAGAGCACTGCAAACAACATTAATATCGGAAAGGAATAAGAAGCATTCCAACCGTTGCATAAGTCCACAAGTTTGTCGTGAAGCTTCATTAGCGTGGTTATATTTCTCATCATCGTTGACGTTGCAGATTCTTCTAAAATGTGCCATTATAATACCACTTTTAACTTGGCTGAAGTTGAAGCATACCGCCATTCCTATTCTTTCTACTACTGTCTTTCATTTTGCGCAGTATGTCGTTTATGCTAAGCAGTCGTAGAAGAATCGCTTGTATCACTGAACAATACTGTATTTCCATGGCAAAAAACACGATGACAGGGGAATAGTAAGCTACCCATAAAGTTGGATGTGCACGGATTGCATCGTTGAAGAGGTTTATCTGCCACAAGCATCCACCTATAAGTAAAGATAATCCCAAGACAATTTCGGCAACTTGTGTCCAAAAGAGATGGTTGTTGTAAACTTTGCGATGGTCCAGTTCGTGGACAAAAATGATGTCGACTATAGCAATTCCTTTGATGGTGTTTTTCAAATCATTTGTAATTAAAAATGCGAATATGTATAATATGTAAAGCAGTAAAATTTCCGCTACAAAGGTGAATAGTAATTCTATGCGTGTGGTATTTCCAAAATAACCGATGTCAGAGCTAACGTTCAAAGAGCTGACACCCCATATTAAGCAGCCGGTATAAAGAGACGAATATAAGATCGTTAACCACTTCAATCGAAGCAGTGTTTTTAACTGACACATCCCTTTGCTTTGTTGACTATAAGTGGAACTTATTCCACATGCTACTGAAATAGTCAACATTGGAACTAGAGCTTTGTAGAGGTGGTCGGACTGTACTAAAACTCTGAAATAAGAAATGACAATGATATTGCCTTTAACAGTATTTATGTCGCGCCTTTTAAATATTTGTCGCATTTTTAAAATGGCTGAAAACAAGTTAAATCATTCACATATAACAAATAATTATTTAACTGAATGTCTATGAAACAAAACATTTCTGATTTTGTGGAATGGTAAAAAATATATTTTTAGAAATCTCCAGGGTGTTATTAAAACTCCATTATGACTTTAATGAACACACAAATTGTGATACTGTTTTCTTTAATTTCAGACTAATGACATTTTTGTACGGAATATTTTATTTACTCTTACACGTAACATTTATAATTCAAAATATCGCAATTTGTTTCTAGTAGAACTGTTATTGGGTTAATCTGCAGATAAGTTACGAAATTATGAGTACTGCACTAAATTAGTCCTGGATTGGTTGGTAAGGAAAGTAAAAAAAAATCACGTGTATACGAGGTTTGTCGGAAAATATCGAGTCAATATTAATATAATGAAAACAGCTTGCACAGATGCAATGTGACCTAGTAACCAATAAAAATGAACTTGTAATATGTAAGTATACGTGAATTAAAACAACTTCACTGTCCGGGCCAGTTGATAAACGCCGGTGAGTGAGCACATCTAATGTGTAATTGTCGCTTTTGAAATGACTGAATGAGTAGAGCAGCGCCCATATAGCCTGTTCGGGTAATTCAAAAGGCTCTTAGAAACCATGAGTGCAACACAAGTAAATATGTGATACAAACAATCTAAAGAAGCTGTTAAACGTGATCCATCTTCTCGAATACCAGTAATAAGTAGATTTTAGTATGAAACGCGTTGCTGAAGTAGATGGAAAATTATGCTGCAGTTACTAATAACTTGCTCTAGATTTTTATAAAAATGGTTATAGCCGGAAACAAAACGTGGATCTACTTCTACGATTCATAAACAAAGGCTCAGTCGTTGTGACAGAAGTTTCCTGCTATGAAGAAAATGCATAAAACTCATAGAATGATTAAGTGCGTGAGATCCTAAGATACTTTAAAGGGGATTTGGGCCTAGCGCCATTTTTACTAAATACAAGGTGGTTTAAATATGACTGGAGCAGATTTGTGTGTAAATAAGGCGCACTGCGCAGTAGCTGTGCGAATTTGAGAGAGAGGAGCCACATGCTTCAATTTTCCTTCTTGGGGAGTTGCTAGAGTGATGACCAAACAGAAGGTACCGCGGAGCGTAGAACAAGGCATTGTATTCAAATTTTTCGTTGGAGAATACGTTCTGTCCGCTGAAATTCATCACACACTCCAACAACAGTATGGCAAGAGCGTCTTTCACGGACCCATATGTTTGGGTGGCGTAAGTGCTTCTGAGAGCAAAGTGCAAAGTTCGAGTGGAAAATGAACCGCATGATCGTAAGAATAAGCGCATTACTATCAAGCAACTTTGAGATATGCTGTCCAACAGTGTTGGTGGTGTAGAAGACATTGTGAAAAACCACCTGCACTATCGCAAGGTGAATGTACGGTGGGTACCACGCACTTCGACGGACGTGAACAAAATGATGAGTATGCAAGCTGCCAGTCGTTTCCTACAGCAGTTTGAAGACAAAATCTCTAGTGACCACCGATGAAACATGGGTGCACTACTCCACTCCCGAGTCCCAGCAGTCATCATGCGAGTGGCGGCCTACCAGTTCTTCCAAACCTAAAAGAGCACGGAGGAGACGTTCTTCTGAGAGAGGGTTATCTATGTAGATTTTCTGACGGATACCAAAACAGTCAATGCAGCTTATTACTCAGACATCCTGGCAACAAACGTGAAGGAAAATATCCAGTCCAAGCAGAAGACAGGTGGAAAGCGGATAGCCTTTCTTCGCGACATTGTCATACAGCCAAAACAACAATATAAACCCTACAGAAATTGGTATGGTATGGTCTCGATTTTGCCCCAAGTGATTTGTACATGTTGGGAAGGCTCAAATCAGACTTGCAAGGCAAGCGGTTTGCGGACAACGACACCTTCAACTAGACTGTTCAGGAGTAGATTAGGATGCTTCTAGAACGTCGGAAAAAATTTGTTGACACCGGAGGGAGTATGTTGAAGACTGCTATTTGCAAGTAAGTGTTTGGCAATTTGTTTTTTTTTTAATCAGTTTCGGTCATATTTGAATTATAATTTTAATTTTCTGTTATACGACTCGATATAATCGGGACATACCTTGTGTACGCGTGGGATAGTCAAATAAAATTCTTGATGTTGCCACAAGAAATTTAAACATTGCGATATTGCTTTCTATGTTGTTAGTATTATTAACACTGTTCTATAGGAAAAAGCACTGTATAGTTGAGCAAACTTGTCATGTTTTTATTAGTAAATCAAAAATTTATGTCATTAAAAGATGCCAAAAATGATACAGTACCGTAATGAAAGTTTGTCGCTCCAAAACTATCTATTTATACATTTCAACAGAAAAGAAATGTGGCGTGGTTCTCGGTTCTTGATTTACATGAGGAGGTCTGTGCGTTTGTGCACGCCTCTCAAGACCGCTCTCGCTCCTTGTCGAATTTTCGGGCGGATGCGGTTGTTCTGGCCGCTGCGTCGCCGAACGCAAAAAGCGCGACTGCCACGGCCATTTGGTTTGCTTCCCCTGAACGGAGCTTCGATTGTAAGTTAAATTGTTTTACGTTTCAGATCCAGGAAAAAAGACAATCCAATTAAAAATTTATACGTGTTCCCACCTTGCAAAAATTCGAGAGAAGCCGGATAAAAAATTATCGGTGTAGGACGTCCAAAATATCTTTTAGCGGGCAACCTCTAGTATTAAGATATTTCGAAACAATGCGAATTCCGTAACGGACAGTAGGTAGAAAATTAGATAAGTATCTGCTGAACTTGGAAGTAAACCTATATATTAAAACTCAAACATATTCACGCACACGCATGCAAGCAAAGACACACAGGCAGGTAAAGGGTATAACAAGCAAAAACAATAAACTGAAAACAATAACAAGCAAAATATTAGAAACTTAGAAGGGACATTATAAATTCCGTAGAGATGAAGACGAATAGTAGATACAAGAAGAAAAAAGTAATGTATAGGATAAGGAAGAGGGAGAATAGATTAACAGATAAGAGTAAATAAATTGGAAAGCCCTTGAAGAAAATTAGACTAAGGAAAGCATGCTTTAGTGATTATATAAACACGGAATTGATAAAATGTATGGGAGAACGTGGAAAGGAAAGATATTGGGAATGTACAGAGATGCTTGGAAAACAAATAAAGCATCAAAGAATTGGGAAGACGATTTAATTATCACGATAAATAAAAAAGAGAAGAAACAGAATGTGCTAATTATAGAGTGATCTGTTTAGTTTTAGTGGTTTTTAAAGTTTATACAAGCATAATTGAAGGAAAAATAAGAAGAATGATAGAAAGCAAATTGGAAGAACAGGCAGCATGCAGAAAGGCAAAATAAACAATTTAATTGAAAAGAAGAATGAAAGAGGAAAAGAATTTAATATTATTTTTGTTGGCTGCAAAGCAGCTTCTGATAGAGTAAAACAAAGTAAAATATGGGAAATAATAGAGGAGCTACAAATAAAGGACAAAATAATTAAAATAAATAAAAGCGTGTATAGGAAGATAAGAGATGGGGCGCAACTAAATGGAGAACGATTTGAAAGTTTTGAAACGGTAACATGGATAAAACAGGGAGACAACCTGAACCTACTCTTATTTATGTAAATAATAGACAAAATAATGAAAAATACAAGACACCTACTGACAACAATAGGACATAGAAACTTAATGCCTTTAAAATAAATGCAATCCTGCATGAGACGATATAGTTCTAGTAGCAGACTTTCACACAAAATTATAAGAATTAATAAACATATGAACGGAAGAGATCAAAAAATATAAATGCAAGTGAACATAAACAAATGCAGATACATGATAGTAACTATAAAACAAGAGAAGGAAAAATGTAACAAACATGACCTACAAAGAATATTTAATACAGCAAGGAACTTTTTTTTAAATATTCTGGTGCCATGTTAACACAAGGTGGAAAAATAGATATAGAAATAATAGATAGAACAAAAAGGGACAAAAATACATTCCGCGCTATAGAAAAAAAATTATGGAAAAGGAAATAGAAAATAGAAACTACAGTCATACAACATGATTACTATACCAATGATAACATGCATGTAAGTCATGGGTAACATAAAAGGCACACGAGGCTATGGTAACTGCGGATGAACTGAAACAACTTAGAAAAATAGCATGTAAAACAAAATGGGACAGAATTCGAAATAAAGAAATTAGGAACTCTTTGCAATAGGTATTTATATTACATAAAGTAAACAAAAGAAGGTTTAACTGGTTTTAAAATGAAACTAGAATGGAATAGGCTAATAAAAAAGACAATAGAACCAAATGAGGACATAAGGGAAGGAAAGGAAGACTCGGAAAAACGTGGCTGAAACATGTAAAAAAGATAGGAAAGACGAAGAGAAGGACGACGAGAGAAGTGAAGGAAATGGCAAGGGACCGGAAATCATGGAAAAGTTGAATGAACAGCTGAAGAAAGAAACAAACTCCGACTTCCCAAAGAGTAAAAGAAGATAAAGACAAGAAGAAGAATTTCCATTTCTGAGCTTGTTCAACATATATATCAAACAGTGACAGCGATAGACCGTGCTCCTATTTGAAAGCTTTTATTATTTTTATAATTGGAATTATTTTCTTGTTTTTGCACAAAAATCATTTTATTGGTATATTCCAGATATGTTTTTATTATACAACGAAGAGAATCCCCTTTAGATATCTCTACCTACAATGCTTAGAAGCCGCAATCTTCTCAGTTTACCACATGGTGCGTAATCAACAAATTTCGGATTATATATGATGTGTCTTTATAGGCAGAATAATTTTTTTAGTATTAATGACTCATTTGTTTATTTTATTAGCCCTTCCCTCAAATCACTACATCATTGACAGCAATAGTTGAACTTTGACTTATGTGACAGCAGCAGCACTCATAATTTTTTTATATATACATAATTAGGTATTTTCTATTTTGTATGGATTACCCTATATATATATATATATATATATATATATATATATATATATATATATATATATTCAGAGTATGGATTGTCAGTGTTACTAATGTTACTAAATGAGAATTATGTCAAATAGGAATTTAAAAGTCCTCGTATATAACCTGACACGTATGATTTTGAAGTATGAAGTGTTTATGTAGATAACCCGGGTGAGGTAGTAGTTTTTAAATTATTTTCGGTACAAAGTAATGGTGTAACGGTACTAGACAAAATGGCTTTAGTCGAAGCTGCCCTGACGAGACTAGAAACGAATCCTAAGGACACGTATCAAGAAACTACAAGATTACTCATCAAAATCGCTGATAACATCCTCAAAAATCCCACCAATTTGAAAGTTCGCACTTTGCAGAAGAGCAATGGCACCGTATCCCAGAAGATTCTTAATATCCAAGGTGGTTTGGAATGTTTACGAGTCATGGGGTTTGAGGAGGTAGGTACATTTAGTAGATGTGCGAGTTCTGATATGACAGGTAATTGGTTGCAGAAAGAAGAATGTTTTGTATTGCCTCCTGCGGTGTCACTGAACAGTTTGCAATCTGTTAGGAATGAGATTGTTAACAGGCGTGAGAATTATATGAAGGATGCAACCCCTAACCCAAATGAAATATCGTTGCCAACAGTTAATGATTCACCTTCTGCTGACGAAATATCGGACTCAGATAATAGTTTACTTACGCAAGACAGTGATGAAGAAGTAGCTGTAAATTCATCTTTAGGAGCTATTCCAAAACCTGTGGTGAGTTTTAAAGGAATTTTTTGGAGATCAACATGCAAAAGTTCAAATTATTATTTTGTTGAATTATTATCATTACTTGTAATCTATATTAAGAGCATGGAGGCAAGCTATACTGTGTAGTTAAAAAGGTGATGATAGGTACCAATGTAATATCAATCGGAACTGTTTTATCATATTTTTCTTTTAAAATTCAAGTATATTTTGCTATGCTTGTGTTTTAAGATCTTTAATTTTTTATCCTAATTTTGGTTGCTTAAAAAGTTATGGGAGGGTTAGGGTTTATATGAAGATTATACCTCGATTAAGTTACATACAGTGTAATCTGGGAGGTCAAAGCTTCCATATGTTTGCACCATCTCTGATATAAAGCAATGTGGCTAACATTGTACGCCAATATTATTCATTGGAAGTGAACACAGGTACTCAATTATTTTTGACGACTGAGGAGGCCACCCGTCAGGTATCTAGAGTTTAAGATTGAAACCAGTTCTATCCACACTGGTCAAGCGCTTTAATATTGACCACAAATTGGTGATTATAAATAAATGTAAGGTTTTGTTTAGAGATGAGTAATGTCCTGCCTTTCTATTGATAGAGGGATATGTCATAGGTTTGCTGCCAACTCTGATAACAATACTCAGTTTATATCTAATAGTGCAGGCATAACCGAGCTTTATATTTTTATTTTCCTGCTTGTTCAACTTAGAGATAAGTAGTTTTCTAGGAAGGAATAATTATGTCATTTTGCTTTATATATAATGATAACATGTAATATCTAGAAAATAAATATTATTTTATTGCGTTATAACTGTCATACTAAAGGTAGAGAATTTTTAACATGCTAAGCATCTTTATGATACAAAAATCTTATCTTGAATTGCTCATTTGATTTTTTTGGTTCAAGTGTTAATTCTTTTAAAATCTGAATTGTGTGAAATGTAGGATGAATCATTTGTTATGCTAATTATTGTTACTTGAAAAGAGGCAAACAGATTTTAAAAAACTGAATATTTATTTGAAGACCTTTAAAGTAACTCTATGTTACACTTGTTTCAAAGTTTTGATCATAGAGCTTTTTTATTAGGGACAAAATAAAATTTATCAAATATTTTTAAAGCACAATGCAGAGGTCCCCGGTCCCCGGCCGTGTGAGAAGCATTGGTTGCCAGAGTAACGCGTTCGGGCCATGCGGAAATACACAAACGACCGTTGCTATATATTTTATGTCAACATAAAGTCAACGCCCATTACGGCAATGCACCAGAGTGTAACGGAATTCATGACTGGCAAGTTGGAGGGTAGCAATAGTAACGATTGCTTCAGAAAGTTCATAACACTTGCATTCTCTATAGTAATTAAGTGTAGCTGGCTGGATTTTCTAGTTGTACAATACATTTGCAATGATATTTTTTAGGTTTTATGGTTTAAGGTTGTTAAGTTAAATAGTTTAATATTAAGCATTTTTTAAAGTACAGTCACTTGTGGTTATGTGTTTGCTTAATAGATCATTTCTGTTCTATCAATTTTAGTAGTAATAAAGTTGTGAAACTTTTCGTTAGCAAAGATTGCATAAAAAGGGTTTTTAATTTTTTTTTATGTTTATTATAAATCAGTAGTCGGAATACATATTCCATAAACTAATAGAATGTTATAGCAAGTTGCCATGATGAGGCTTCATCCAATGACAAAATTTCAGGTACTTCACATCAAGTCCATTGGTCAGTTTCTTTTTAGTCTTTAGGAGTTCAAGAAGGGAGTTGTCATGATTATTACTTTTTTGTTGGATGACTTCTTTTGCAAAATTTATTTTGAGATTATGTTTTGTTTTGTTGGAGACGAATCATAGGGTTTTTCGAATTGCTCTCAAGAGTTTAGATCGACATCTTTGGATTATGGTCATATTAGTTTTGCTGGTGCAACCCCAGAGTTCTATGCTATAACTCCAAATAATTATGGTTATTGTTTTGTAAATTAAAATTTTGTTTTCCACAGCTAATTTTTATCTTCTGTCTATTAACCAGTGTAGTTGTTTTGCGATTAGATCTATTTGTTTTCTTTTCTTTATTATATGATTTTTTTATATTAATTTGCTCTCCATCTTCATTCCTAAATATTTTACTTTATCTTTTTTACGATTACTACATTGTTGTTGGGCATTTCAAGAGTTTGGATTACGAATGTGACGTGACTAGATTTGATTTAATTTATCTTGATTCTTCGTTTCTAAACCAGTTTTGTAGGGTGTTAAAGTGTTTTTGTAGATCTAGCACTGCTATTTTAGGATTAGTATTTACCAATAAAATGATTGTGTCATTGGCAAATGTTTCAAGAGTTGTATTTCTGGAGATTGGTAGGTCCAATGTATAAAGGATATACAGGAGTGGGCCAAAGACACTGCCTTGGAGCACTTCTGCTTTTATTGGATCAAATTCGGAGGATTTGTTCGATTTTAAATAATAAACCAGTGTGTCAGACTCTATTAAATGCTTGGCTTACATCCAAAAAACACGCTGTATATTAACATTTGTTTTCGAATGCTTTGTTGATTATATCTGTTAGTCGATGTATCTTCTGGATAGTTGAATGACTTTGACGAAATCCAAATTAGTGGAGGGATGAATTCTGTGAAGTATGTTTCTCAAAGACTTTAGAGATTACTGATATAAGGCTTAATGGTTGATAGGAATTAACATCTGCGGAATTTTCCCCTGATTTGACTACAGTCATTATGATAATTTTAATTGCTTTGGTCAATATTGCAGTCTTATTATTGCATTAAATATATGTTAATAACATTAATGCTTTCGAGGAAGTTACTTTATCTACTCCTGATGCTTTTTTGAGAGCCCTAAGAATTTGATCTCTTCTTTGATTTTTTCGGAGTGGTAAGTGTTAGTTGCTGAGTTTCTATTAGTCTATCTAGACTCTGTTCTAGTTCATTATCTGTTTTGTCATTATGGGGAGTAAAAGTAAAAGAAAAATGTAGTGCAATGAGCTCAGATTTTTCTTTGTCACTTTTTGTTCAGGATCCTGTGATTGGGATTGTTTGTCTAATGGGTGGCACCGGGTTTTTGGGTTTCTTTACGTTTTTTAATTTTTGTATTTCTTCCAGTTTGTTTTATAGGTATGAAATTTTGGATCACCTTGTTTTGGTGGATTTGTTGAATAAATAGTTGCTATGACAGGGGAATGATCAGATGTTAAGTCAAAATTAGGGATTGCATGCATGTAAGCCGATGAGAGTTTTTTTTTGTTACAAAGAAATCTAATAGGTTTGGTGTCTTTGTAGGGTTGGTTGGCCAATATGTTGGGGTGCCTATAGATGTGAATAAATAATTATGATTCTGCATTAAACTAGCAAATTCTCCTTCTTTTGTTGTGGTTAGCCGTGAGCCCCACAAGGTATTTTTACTATTATAGTCTCCACCAACTGGAAATTTCTGCCTAAGAGTTTTAAAATGTACTTTGAAATCTTCTTTTTTAACATTATGTCTTGGTGGACAATAGACTGTTAATGTGGTTAGTTCATGGGCAATGTTCAGATTTTGGTTGTAGCTGGTAGATAGTTATAGTAATTGATAATTATCTAATGTTTGTTTCATTAGAATAGCCATACCCTCATGCATAGTGCCATTTGGGTAGTTTGTACGATGTACTCTAGAACCAGAAATATTAATGTAAGTTTTTGCTGTGAAATAGGTTTTACTAACAAGTAAAATATCTATTGATCTTTGAGAAAAAGTATCACTTTATCTATATGTATGTTCTCAAAAATTTGGTCATTATATAGATAGTTTATTTTAGTACTAGTAAAAACCCAAGCTAAATATATGGTTCAGAGTTTCGTCAACAGTTGAAGAAAAAATGGGCCAATAATCATTTTATCAGCCATATCTAAGCCATTCAGCTATATTCGGTTTAACATAAATCAAAGAATTGGCCACGTAGCTTAAGAATCACCGATATATGGCGCAAATTGTCAAATTACTTAACGATCATTTGTTTTGACTTATAACAAGTCAAGCGTGACCTAAATCGAAAATCTAAAACCTTTATGCAAAACCTTATGGCTACAAATTGGTTTGAATGAGGTAATGACTTTAGAAATGTTAGTTACAAACACACATAGTTACATTTTTGCAGTTTTATTTAAAATTTTTATCACGTATCACAAATGTTTATTTTATCACTTTGCACTTCACTTACAGAGATAACAGGGTGTTGCAGGCGTGTGTTTACTCTTTGAAAGCCAAGGGAGTACTGCATGAAAAGGTTGTTATAAAATTATTATTTATTCAGGTAGACATTTATTGGAAATGATTAAGTACATATATAATATGTCTTATGGACTTTTGATTTCAAATTTTTTTATTATGATTTTCCATTTAATTCTGTCATTAAGTCTTCTCTTGCCACTTCTACACATGATGAATCTCCCTTCAACTTCTTTTTGCTTTTCTTTTGGTTTTTTCTCTGTCTTTTGCAGTAGGTATTTTCTCAGCTAGTCTATTTCTAGGCATTCTTACAAAATGTCTATATTTTTGCTGTTTGTCAAATATTTGATTTCTTATATAGTTCTATGATTTAGTGGTTAGATCTTCTCCATTTCTTGCTTTGTATTTCTGTTCCTTCACCTATTTTTTACTATAATTTTCCATATTTTGGTCTCATTTTTTCTCACCTGCTAAAAATCCAGCTTTCACACCGATATAACACAGTTGGCCTAATTATCATTTTATATGTTCTTAATTTTGCTTTTTTTCTTTTTTTTATTTAACTCCCAGTTTATTTACAATCTATCTTAAAAGGTCAGTAATTAAATTGTATAGCAAAAGTAACTAAACGATACTATTAAAATGCAAAATAAACATAAAGCAGTTCCCCAATAGTTATGAATTTTTCTTTGACAGTCGCTTCTTATTATATCATTTGTAAAAAACCATGCAGCATCAACTTCTTTGTACTTTAGATTGGAAATCTTTTAAGAATTTCAATGTTAGTGGTGGATTGAACACCATTTAACCACACTAGCTTTATCACTATATTATATATTACATTGGTTGTAATTTGTAAAGGACCTGAGGGCGGTGCTACGCCTGAGCTAATCTGCGTGACCATGAATGTAGTTACAACGAGCAGTGTGGTAACGTGTAAATCAGTGACGTACCATTTGGGTTCAAAATTATGAATAAAATTGATCAAATATGAAAATCTGTTGATTCTGCAAGTAACTAGATGTTGCTTTTGTGGACGGACTCAGGTTAATTCCTGGAGTCCTCTGATACCTGGTGGGTGGCCTACTCAGTCACTAAAAATAATTTAGTACCTGCGTTTACTTCGAACAACGGGTAATAATGGCACTCATCTAAGACACAGTACTTGCCACATCTCCCCGCATCAGAGATGGTGTGTGATGACCGGGCAGAGAGGGCCAATATATGACAATCTCAATATCCTCAGTTTGCAGGCCGTGTTTCCACGCGGGGTGTTAGAGCTGTACCATTATTATCAATAGCTCCTGCTTAATTTTTTTTATCAGTAACTTTTTAAATATTTTTAATATGATGGGTAGCAATCTTAGAGGGCTGCAGGACTTTATTTGCTCTAGATTTTTTTTAGGTTTTGGGATTACAATTATTATATACCTTCCAATGTAGTGGATAGTAACCTAGTTTTAATGTCGCATCAAATAACTTAGTTGTGATTCATATTGTCGTTTCTGCGAATCTTTATGGGTATTTTTTCGCATTTAGATTATGTTGTATAATTTTTTTGGTAAAGAAAGTTAGATAGCTGTTGTCTAGAAAGAGAAGATCACCGGGTAGACCGAGAAAGAGATGGAAGGATGTGCTGAAATGAAACAAGCTTTAAGCTTATAAAGAAGTAGAAAAAGAAGAAGAATGAGAATCTCTTTTACTTTGAACTTTTTTGATTGGTAACTCTAGTTGGTCACTGTTCAGAGAATGCTGCTGCTTTTCCTTTGCTTGATTTTGCCCAACTATCAATTTCCAGTCGTAATTCCTGTGATTGATTTAATATTTTTGTCTCGTTCCATTGTATATTCTGCTATTTCTGTTGCTGTTAATCCTTGCAAGTGTTTTTGGATTGCTTTATTTTTTTCTTTATGCAGCATTCTTTAGCTCTTTTATACACTTATTAAGTGGCGAAGTGAAGCGAAGTCACTTACTAACTTCATGTTGTCCGTCTGTCCGTCCGTCCGTCCGAGCAATAACTCAAGAACGGCTGGGAATTTTCAAATTCTGTTTTCACCAATCGACAAGTGACCAAAAAGGCTTGTTTGCTAGTGATTTTGAAACTGATTGTTCAAAGGTCAGCGTTAGTGACCTTTACGATTTCAAATTTTCAAAATAGCAACATAGGACATGTAGCATATTATTCAACTCGTCTTTGAACACTGATTAATTTAAACATAAAACTTTGAAATACTACGTGACCTTTAACTCGGAAACGCGATTTCAAAAATTTGGGAGACTGCTTCGCCACATCGCTGCGTTGCAAGCTTTGCAGGTTTATTTAATTTGGCTTTGTTGTGTGTTGATCAAGTTTGCTGTCATTGTTTTTTAATTTTGTTTTTTCACTATTCTTGCTTTGACGTTTCTTGAACAATTCATTGATTTGTAAAATGTTTGATCTTATGATGCTGCCCTGTTTACCGCTGTTTGTATTTGATGGTTTAAATCTTGTACAGTAGTTTATAAATTTGTCAGTTTTAGGCTTGATGCTATGTTTAAGTAGTTTTCAGCTATTTCTTTAACCATGCAAAAGTCTATTACATTTAGTATTTTTTTCCAATTGGTAGGCCAATAAGTTGGTTTTCTAGTAACTCGTGAAATGAGAATATTTTCTTGTATTGCTGTATATAATTGTCGACTTTTAAACATGAGCTCTGGAGAGCCACCAGGAGTGCTTAGCATTATAGTCATCTCCAGCGATAAATCTGTATATATAATACCAAGGGTATTAAAGAATTACGTGTAGTGTTCTTTTTTTATAATATGTTTAGGTGGGCTGCAACTGTAATTGGTCCTAACCAGTCTGCTACAGTGACGTTAGTCTTCCACAAAGTTTTTGTTTACATGTTTTATTGCTGTTTTGATGATTAGTACAGTTCCAACGTGAGCTGTTTTATTGGGAAACTTCAAATAGTTTTTGTGAGTAAAATATGTCCTGGAAATAAGCATTATATCTATATTGTTGATAATTAAAAATGTTTTTTCTTGGCTTCTTCTTGCCAAACCGTTTGCGTTTCAGACACTGATTGTAAGTGAGCTAGTCATTATGAGGTTCTGCTAGGAGAACAGTGATAATGTTTGACATGAAGTTGTCTTGTTGCTAGTTTAGGGACTAGTTGCTCTAAACGTGTTTTGTTGGGCGAGTCTTTTTTCCCATAATGCTGGATACAGTTTTAGCTGAAGTTGCGTTCACATAGTGCATCCTTTGTAGCTGGCTGGATGATTACCTCCATAATTACAGCATACAACCTTTTTTCTTTTTATTTTTTCTATATGTATCCTTCAGTTAGATAATCCCCTGCACATTTTACATATTTCGTATTTCTATGCTAGTAATTCCTTGTATGACCAGATTTTTGACATTGTGTGCATTGTGGAATATCTCTTTTTGTGTATGGTTATTGAAACGTAACCATCATGCGTAGTAAAAGCTTAATATGTTAAATATGTTGATAATGTTGGTATTCTCGTTGTTATTCCATTTTCCAGTTTAGTTCTAATTATGTTACTAATTCTTGTTATATTGTCTCTCTGCTTCTTTTTTTTTAATTCACTTAGATTTGCCATTGGATGAATGGCTTTTAATACTACCGTAAAGCTCCTATTTTTCTTCAGTTCGTGTGGGAAGTACTGATTATTCCTCGTTTATAGTTCTTCTATGATAGGTAAATAAATACTTATTTTCTGCTTGAATGTTGATTATTATTTAGTTAGTATACCATTTGGTGCTATTTTGACAAGCATTTCTCTGAAGGGGTCAATATTTTCAACTTCACAAACAATTATTGGAGGTGATTTTGTTGTTTTGACTTCATTATTTTGCTTATTTTTAATTGGTCCATTTGTTTCATTTTCATTTTAGAGAGTCGCATTTTTTGTGGTCACTCTCGAATTTTACTTGCCAGCAGTTGTTAATTTTCGTCTCCTGTTTCAGTCTAAGGAAAATGAAAAAAAAAAGAACGTGCAAGGAGTATCTTTATTATTGAGTTAAGTGATAAGTGTTGCTATTGCATTATCCGGATGAAGCATTCAAAAAAATATGTTCTTCGTTTAGTCATAGTTTAGTCATTATGTTTAGATTATATTTATTCATAATTCTTATTAGATTTTTTATTGCTTTTATTTTGTACATACTATTTATGTTCCATGTACCTATTCTAATTAAATTAAATGTCTGGTTTTACTTTTTAAAATTATTCTTTTGAGTTATTTTTGTGCATATTTCATTTCTTTTTGTTAGTTCTAGTATGAGTGTGGTGTACTGAATTTTCATTTATTTGTTATTATTTCTTTTCTTTTGAGCCATTTTTAAAAATTGGTTCTGCATTTTCCTTTCTCTTTTCGTTAAGTTGTTACTGATATAATATTTCTCTTATTTTGAATGTTTTGGTTTTAATTTATTCTTTATGGTTTTCTTATTTTTATATTCATCAACTTGGTTAGTTAGGTTTTATCTTCCAGTATATGTGATATATTAACTGGTATTTGTGCTTCTAGTCTCTCTTTCATAAAATTTCCTGATTTTTGTATGTTGTTTTTTAATTTCACATTTTATTTTATTTGTTTCCAAATTTAACATTCCTTATTTCAGCTGGTGTTTTTTTCTTTCAACTTTTTTATCTCCTCCCAGTACACTCTCTGATCTTTTTTTATTTTTTAAAGTTTTTTGGTCGTTTCTGTATAAATGGTGTTTGAAGATCTTTAGTATTTTATTTAGTTTTTTATTAGCCGTTCCTTAGAGCTTTGTCTATTTTTTGCTGGTTTTCTTATTACTGCTTCTGAACAAAGGCTTTTTTCTCTTTAATTTATCTATTTTATCATATGTTGTTATCAATGCTCATCTATGCTTTTATTTCTGTTTAATTCAATGATTAAGTATTTGTTCCTATCTAATAAATTTATTCTATGCTTTCTTCTATATTGCAGTTATTTGTATTACTATTTATGTTTATAAAAATTTTAAAAGTTTTATTTTTTACCTTATTTTTCCTAGGTTTTGCTGCGTTTGTTTAATGCACTTTAATACACCTCTCATTGTTAAATATTGGAGTTTTGCCCACACGTGTTGCTCCAGTTAGTCTTTGTTTGCTCTTTGATTATGTATATCTGTTAATTAATGATTTTTATCTTGTTTTAGCACCAGTTACAAAATAAAAAGGAATCGAAAGAACATACTACCAATCTGCGTGACCTGCCTATAAGTTTATGTGATATTCCTAGGGTTGAATTGCCATCTATAAATTACGTAAGTAGGATCCATCCCACTATTATAAGTCTATACATAATATTTTTATTTTTTTAATATGGTTGCAGTCATAGAAATTCCAAATAATAATTATTAAATGTTATTATATGTGATTTTGCTATTTTTCCCAAGAGTATTATTTGTAAAGATGTTGAATTTTTCTACATAAGTTTCTACTTCTGGGCTTTTGGAACTTATATTTACTCTCAGGCATACATAGATGGTGAACATATACGCTTTGGAAATGTGGACTGACATAAGCAAGTGAGCAGATGGTAAAGGTATTTGAAAAAAGTGTTAATGAAGATGTTAAGTCTAATAGAAGAGAATAAAGGACAGACACCTAGAATGAATTGTGAGCTGCTTGAGAAGAAAAAGGAGGCGCAAAAATAAGATGGTGGGGGGCTATTCGATGAAGGGAAGAGGTCAGAGCAGTTAAAATTATTACCAAATGAAACCCCCCCAAGTTCAACGAGTCTCTCCAGACCTTGTTAAGCTGAGAATGGGAAGTGAGAAAAGACATTAAAACAATTGTAGTTAGAAACTAGGACATGATGGTAAGGATGGGTAAGGAGAACCTCTAGACATCCCACATTATCAAAATGGAATTGAAGTTACATGTTTAATAAGGTCCAATGAACCCATCAAAAATAAATGAATTCCACAAGATTAAGAAAACTTTGCAGGCAATCTCCCTCTTAGGACAATAACGAAATTGAATGAATTATTCAAACGTCTAGCATCATTTGGTGAAATATATATTGGGTTGTAAGTTCAGCAATAAGTTAGACTTGAGTATCTTCCACAAAGAGGGCTGAATTACCATATTACCTATAGTTGCACTACATCATTTGCATCTGTAAATTACACAAGTTATATTTGTAAAAGTTCTTGAATTGACATTCATTAATCTATTTCTTCATTTGAGTTGATGTTTTAAATTTATGAATTTGAAATGTATATCTGCTAAGTATAGGTAGTAAGATGTTTTTTTTTAAATTTAAAATTTTAAAAGGTGATTTACAATCCGTCTCATCTAATTAGGGTTATCTTTACTTAGAAAATCAGTAGATTTTGCTAGTTGTTTTTTACTGTGCAGATGCTGAAAATTTATGAAATTTAAAAACAATTAACATTAACATGTTCTTTTGCCATAACTTGAATAAGTTAGTGCCAGTTCAGCATTTTTTTATTAATAACATATAATAATAATGGTAAGGCTCTAACGCATGTGGGAGCACGGCCTGAAAACTAAGAGGTTAAGGCTCTCATATGTTTGCCACTGTGCTTGGGTCCTCGCGCACCATTTCTGATGCAGGACGATGTGGCAAGTACCGCGCCTTAGATGACCGTCATTATTACCCCTTGTTCGAAGTGAATGCAGGTACTCGATTATTTTTAGTGACCGAGTAGGCCACCCGCTAGGCATCCGAGAGCTCCAGAAATGAACTCGGGTCTGTCCACACCGCAGCCAGCGCCTTAACCACTGTACCATGCTGGCAATGCTTAACTTTTATTTTGGATAAGTGAAGGGAGAAAATAAAAATACACCTATTTTTTATTAGTAGCATGAATGAATGCTAGTCAAGTAAGAAGAAATTAGAAAATATTATACACGTTGGAAATCAAAAGTTTATTATAGGAGAGGACTAAAGTTTAATTGCCTTATTAGAAATTAAAATAGAAGTGAAATTACCTTTTTAAGATTAGCAGTTGAATTTGCTGTTAAAGTTAGAATTAATAGAATTTGAAAAACTTAGCTGTTTGCTTAAACAGCTTTAGTAACTCAAAATACCATTTTTTTTACATTGATGACTGCGAGAAAAAAATTCAGATCATTAAGCAGTATGCTTAATGATCTGTTAGTGGTGTTAACAACAAAGAGGTGAACCTTTGGAGACCCCCTCTCCCCTCCTTCAACTTTTGCTTTTACCATAATTAATTACCTTGATCAATTTATTTCCAATAATTAATATACAGAAACTGATTTTATTTAATACAATGACTAGCTGGATGTGACAAGTTTTGATTAAAATTGTCCTATTATAGTAATTAATTGATTAGATAAGTTACGGCTGGTCTATGACTAAAGAAATATTTTATAATAAACAAAAGAAGGCAGTTATTTATGCCAAACACAGTGTATTCATTAAAAGTACATTAGAGATATGGTTAATGGTGTTGCTACTATTTTGATCAGAGACTCACATGTTAAAATAGTTATTGATAATACGTCATGTAATATGATATATTTTTTATCGATTGCAAGTTAATTACTCCAAAAGTATTTTCCATATAGCTCTATTATTTTCCACACTAATTGCACATTTATACATTTCTTAGTAATCTTCTAATTATTGTCATGATGTCAATTGAATAGTTAAAAATATTTTTTTATGAGTTTAAACTTGGTCACAGTATTTGGAAATCGTACAATTGACGATTGGAGAATATAGAGAGGCTCTGAAAAATTCTCTTTTGGAAATGAAAATTGAAAGAGACAGTTTTGCGGAAAAGCAACAAAAAGTAGTGGATTCTAAAATTTTATGGATCCCTAAAGAAACGCAGTAAAACTATCAGCAATCATCTAAAACAAGTTGGCAAAATAACAAATTTGATACGTGACTTTTTAATGAGTTGAATAAAGCACAGATATTTCATATTTTCTGTTCAGTTTTCTGGTTTAAAAATATGAAAACGCCGTTTTTAAGAAGAATTATAAATTTCAACGAAAGTAGATTATGTATTACAGTAATAAAGTGATTAAGACAATGGAAATCCAAAACATGCTTGCAAATTTTGTATCCTCCAAAGATAATGTTTTCTTTTAAAAAGATATTTTTATAATTGTTTTGGCAAAAGGCTATTTTGACTATATGTATGGGTCCATTTCGATCGAAAAAAATATTTTCTTTAGAAAATTTTACTTTTTATAGTACTCAACGCAATATTTTATGGTTTAATTTTAATGTGTTGTTGTCCTTTATAGATTTCTTCCAATACCTTCTTAAAAACAATAGAGTTGAATTTTCATCAGGCTCTGTCTTACTCTTACAATGATTTGAAGCAGCGCGCAAAACGGCTTATACCAGTAACAAAGCTTGAAACTGCTGCGCAAAGCAGGTTGAGAGCTTTACAGAAGCAAGTAAAAAAAGGTATAACGTATTACTTCGAAATATTTTTACCTGAATGCTGATTCTTTTTTAATGCAGGCGAATGTAGCGACCAAAATGTTTCAATCCAAGAAATGCTTTTATTGGAACTACTAGATTGGTTCAAGAACGATTTTTTTACTTGGGTAGACAGCCCCATGTGTGTTTACTGTGGAGGGGAAACTACATTTTCGCATATGAGCAATGATCTAGCTATACAAAACCGAACAGACAGAATAGAAGTAATTTTTTGGTGTCTTCAATTACATAGCATTTAATTTTCCTTTATAGATGCACAAATGTGGTAATTGTCAGAAATTTACAACATTTCCTCGCTATAACGACTTATACATGTTGCTTGTGACAAGAAAAGGGAGGTGTGGAGAGTGGGCTAATACCTTTACTCTTATGTGTTGTGCAATGGGATGGGACGCGCGATTTGTTGTCGATCAATCTGACCATGTGTGGACAGAAGTCAGTGTTTAATAATCAAATGCTAGAATTAAACTAAATGTTGTGTTTTAGGTTTATTCATTTGCACAAAAGCGGTGGCTACACTGTGACCCTTGTGAAAATGTCTGTGATAGTCCTCTTATGTATGAAAATGGGTGGGGAAAGAAGCTTACTTATGTCATAGCTTATTCCCACGAAGAATTGCAAGATGTCACGTGGCGCTATTCTAGTGATCATAAAGCTGTGTTATCTCGGAGATCCTTGTGCTCTGAGAGTGAGCTTATAAAGACCATCATGACACTGAGGGCAAATCGACAAAAGAATTTTAGCGCAGCAAGGAAAGACTTTTTAACAAATAGGATTCTAAGTGAACTTGTGGAGATGTTGACTGAGAAGTAAGTCGATGCAATAAGTATTGCTTTTATTTATTGTGAATGTCTACAGAAAGCCAAATGAGACAGACAGACAAGGTCGCACGTCTGGTTCTCTAGCATGGCGCCGTGCAAGGGGAGAAACGCAAGAGTTGTCACCAAAATACTGCTGGACTATGTTTAAAGATTACACAGATGCTGGAAGTGTAACGATAAGATACTCTAGTTCCTCAAATTGCTACGAGTATGTTCTACATGACGGTAATGTTCTGATGCAGTTAGAAGAATGGCAAGAGGGTATTTACAGTGCATCTGATATGTTTCTCAAGAAAGAGCAGGACTGGAAGA
The DNA here is from genome assembly GCA_036346155.1 of Sinelater perroti. NCBI lineage: Eukaryota > Metazoa > Arthropoda > Insecta > Coleoptera > Elateridae > Sinelater > Sinelater perroti. Next base: position 4,374,838 of record JARFIY010000355.1, on the reverse strand, counting down.
TGGTTTATTTAGCTAGGAGAGGTGAGTTCAGAGTCAGCATTTATTTTACAATTAATTTATTTGCACGTTTTTTGTTGTAGTAATTTTTAATATAAAATAAGGCATATAATTATATAACATAAGCCATTAGCGTTTTTTACATGCATTAATATACTGTTACAATTCTAGTGTTGGTTGCTGTAACTGGGACACATTATGAACTATGTGATATGCTGAGTTACAAATTTTTAGAATCATCTATTTTCTTTATAATTTGCTTAGGGAATTTTTATTATTAGCAATTAACTTTAAGTGTTATAGTAAACTCTGATTTCATAACTTAGTGTTAATCTAGATCAGTGGTTTCTAAACTTCTATGTCCATGGACCGACCCCTTCTTATAGCAAAAACCTGACCATGAACCCCCAAGTGAAATAACTCTACATAACTGCATAATAGAAAAATTATAAATTTAATTTTGATGTCTTGAATGGTAAATGGTGACGTAAAAATAAAATATAAATAAAGCATTTTGATATTTAAAGTAGTATTTATTGAAATTATAACTTTTGTTTTAAAATACAGAAACACATTTTTTTCCAATGAGATGAGTGAACTTGATGGAATGATATGAGATTATTTGTTTGGTTCTGTTTGTAAGTAATATTTATAAAGTCTCCATGAGCACTAATTTTCTTTTTTTTTTGTAATGTGGTTAATAACTGCACTAAATCCATGTTCTACTAAATAGGCAGATGGGAAAGCAATCAACATCTTCTGTATCCATAATGCAGGATAAAAATTGGTATGTTTTTGTAACCAAAATTTGTCCTTGTTCAAACATTGGTTTCAACTCCTGATTTGTGGATAATTCAGCAAGTTGTTCCTGATTCATCTGAATTTGTGGGTTTACTTGCAAAAGGGTCTAATACCCAATCAGGGATAACCAAGTGAAGAATGTTTTCAAATCTATGACTGAGCTGAGAATGACGAGCCATTAAGTTTTGACAATAACTAAGTAAATTTTTATATCGTTTTTGTAATTTTCAGCATCTCGTCTCCCCAAGTTTTTTTTGTATAGAAAAAGTTTTGCTACGCGTAGGTATATTATACTTTTAGTTTTGATTAAATTTAATTGATTTTGTTAAATTCGGATAATAAGTCAGTCACAGTCACATAAGCCAAGTCATTTTTTGAATTAATTAAATTCAGCTCTAAATCATTGTCTTTACTTTACAGAAATTTGAATACGGAATCAAAGAGTGCATAAAATCGATAACCACTTTTAGATAACCAAGGAAGTAGTAAACAATTATAATCTTCATAATTTTCCATTTTATTAATTGTTTTGAAATAATCTAGTGAGTCATGCAAGCTTTCACTAAGATTTTTGGCAACTAAATGTTGTCTATGAATGTACAGATAATACATTCTGTTTAGCTTGTTTTAAGTATGCCACCAGTAGCAATGGAGAGAGAGGATATTACTCAAGGGTATAGCTTTTACTTCGAAAAATCTTTTTAATTTATTAAACATTATTTTACTTTTTCTATCAGTTTCCAAACAATTTGTAAATAATAATTCTTGGGAAATTTTTTCTTTTTTTACAAATCTCACATAAGCTAAATGTAAAACTTTGTTTCCTGGCAAAGTTGACTCGTCAAGCTATATAGAGAATTCAGAGGTTTTTAGGTACTGACATAAAGAATTTTCTATGCACTGAACCATTTTGTCAATCCTTCTTTGTACTGTGTTATTACTGGTGGAATTCTTATAATATTGAAAGCTGGTTTATGCAGCATGGTGCATACTACTTCACTTACAGCTGGTAGAATAAGTTCTTCACCAATGGTGTGTGGCTTTCCGGACTTTGCAATCAGTAAAGAAATGTAAGAAGCACGCAGTCCACTGTCTTCTCGCTCAGATGTTATCGCGAAAAATTGTGGCAATGACGGTTTTCAAAAATTTTTTTTTGACCGTTTTAAAAAAGTTAAACCTTTATCTTTTTTGTCGCTGTGGACTTTTGTCAAATATTTCTTAAACTTAGAAGGTTTCATTGATTTGTTTGTCAAAGTTTTATTTTCTGGTATAAATATAAAAATAAAATCTGGAATAAAGCCATATTTTAAATATTAAACACTTTATGTCTGTATTTTTGTTTCGGCTCCCTCATACTGTTATCTGTAAAAAAGGATATAAATTTAAGATATAAGAAAATAAGAAAAATATTTATTTTTCAAGAAAGAAAAGTAATTCAATTATTATCAAATAAATTAATAAATAACAAAATATGATATTGATAAATATTATATAATAAAACCAATATATATATATATATATATATATATATATATATATGTAACTTTAACAAAAGTATACCTTTGTTTAAATAAATTTAATATACAGGAAGATATCAACTGTATTCAAAAATACTTACCTAACATACACTATCTTCGTAACAATACAAAAAATGATACTGCGTTTTGTTCAAAACTAGGAAAATTTGTTGCATACACGCACCAAACCGAACTAAAATGTTTATTAGATGAACAACTCTTTTATAATGTCATGTTTTAGATAAGTTATTGCACATAGTGGTGGGATTCCATTCCTATTTAAACCTGCACAGATATATAGAGAGACGGTCATGGGTGGCCTGACTCCCATCGTTCGATGCTTGTCATTACTTTTATTTTATGTACCTACCTATGCTTATATTTTACTCAGGACGTAAAAATGGCTACCAACTGATCTAGATAAAAAGTGCCCATCATTAAGTTATATTAGTTTACGTACAGGTACTGCTTTATCTATACATGAATATTATTAAATTTCATTATTATTTATATAAGAAATCAATGCTGTAACTCTCCCCTTCTTTTACTTTATTTATAGTTGAATCAATTTTAAAAGAATTATTTAGAACTCCATCTGCTTGAATGTTTCAGTATTAGTTAGTTGATAGTGATGTGAATATGTAATGTTTTATATGTTAAGCCTTCAAATAATTCAAGATGCCTTAAATAGTGGACCTAGTGAAATTGGTGTACTATAAATAATTATGATTATAATATTGTGTTTGTAGATGAGTTTTTTCATCATTAGGTATGTTTGAACAAATATGACAAAATATATGTTACGTTCTCTGAAAAACTAAAATATATGATGATAAGTGTAATAAAGTTTGGGTTGAGCAGTTAAATGAATTATATGAGTGATCTATCATTTCTGCAAGTGAAACGTAAAATTCTCGTTAAAAGTGTGGGGAAAATACTTATTATTGAGTTATTACATTTTATTTCGGTTTATTATAAATTTTGACCTTTTTATTACTAAAATATGGGGTGCTCTATAATTAATGACTTTAGTGTTTTTTTTTCTTCTAATAATGAAAGTTATATTGCAGAGGATGCAGACAGTGGCAGCATATGTTGGAAATTTGAAGTGGAAGATGAACAGAAAACTGTTATAGATACTATAGAGGTTTCATTTCAACATAAAGCTTATGAAACTGGTAAAGTAGATGTTATGATAGATGGAGAATCTGGTACTACTGTACGTTTTCCAACAAGTAAGTATTTTGTTATGAAACTAAACAAATAATTCTTGTAATACTATGATTTAGAGATTAATTAAAGCTGCATTTGGAACACATCATACTAATTTAATTAAACTGTTTCTTGGCAAAAATTGATTGTTATATTTTTATGGGAACATTGTGTTAATAGTGGCATTGGGAGGTTGTAGGACTGTATCTTCTACATGTATAGAAGATAATTGCTGTTGAGTCAGTTTATACTCTGCTATCATATTACTTATGTCTGTCCAATTTGCACAAGTGTTGTAAGAATATTGTCATGCAATCGTCATGATGGCTGACAAATTTGAACAATTTACTTGTATTAAATTTTAATGTGTTTCTAGAGTTTTTGAGGTAAAATCAATGCAACTTTTATTTCTGATGAAAGCTCTTTGTGGCTTCATTGTGAAATACAGCTAAAACAGAAGATATGGCACTTTTTGTCAATTTAGCAATTTCTTTTGTAATCTAATTAGCAATGAAAATACAGAATATTCTACAAGCTAATTTGTTATCTTACAATCTAAGTATTAACAATTAGACTTAGATAAGGCATGATGAGATCGCACCCAACGATGGGATCTCTTCCATTTTATAGGTCAGCTGGCCATTGCCTTTTGATTTTTCTTGCAGGGTCTTCCAATAGGGGCTGCATTAGAGGATTTGTATGTATTTCTAACTTTCTATGGTGAGCGACACTTCTCTCATGGATGACTTCTTATACAGTTGGTATTTTCAGGCCATTGTGGATCATTTCATTGTTTGATCGGTTTCCATACACAATTATCGTATCAGTTTAAATTCGATAGGTAAGTTTTGAGCGGCTCTTCTTTTACAGTTTTAAGTTTTGATTTAAGCTTGTCGCTAAGTCTGTTTAGAATAGAATTTCATGTTTTATGTCTTCTACGTCAACCGAGTGGTGTAAATATTTAACTACTACTCTATATGATCTTTCCTCCTTAGATTGGTATGTGTGGTAGATTATATTATTTTCCTTCATATATTTAGCTAACTTTCTAAATGTATCTGAAATTTGACAGGTTAATTTTACTGTATTGTTGGCCATATTTCTGGTTGAGTATTGTTCTATTTCAACTATGTCATTTAATTTTGAGATCATTTGTGGTAAACTTACCACACCATACACATATATGGGAGGGGGTTTAGGTATATCTTTGCTTGTAATGTTTTTATTAGTGTTAACTGTCTGGCTATCTTCTACTGCATCGAATGCATTATTTAATGGTAACTCTTTGTCTACATTGTTTTTGGCAATCCTATTCTTTCTTCTTTTATTTCCTTTTACTACTTGCCATAGATTATCTTGGGTGGTATAAGTACTATCTTCTTCCTTGCTAGTTGAAGTAATTTACGTGTATTCTTGTTGTCTTCTTTTATTATTTGTATGAAATAATGAATTTTGTTGCATCATAATTTGCTCTTGATTGGGCGGAAGACAGAACTGACTCGTAGATTGTAAAGAATAAATTTGCTGATTAGCTGTCTGAGGATAAATCTATGGTGACATATTTGGCTTAATCGTTGTTTGTTTGTGTATATTCATTAATGGTTGTGAAACATAAGGTTGACCCTGTATATTATTTTGTGTCATAGAATTAGGAAAAAATCCCATACCTGGGCCATTTTCTGCTGGCAGCATTTTATTTGTTGGACTTGTGTTGTTTATCACCGGTATAAACCAGGTTTCCGGTTATATGCATATAAGGTCACCGCGCTAGCACTTATCGTCCGAATTGTAGGACACACGTCTTTACGTTTCGAAACTCAAATGCGAATTTGTAGCAAAATTGAAATAAAATCATTTTTAAATTAAAAAAGATATTTTTAATTTAGTAGGTAAGAATATAAATTTTACTGTGCCAAAAGCCAAGATTGACTTTAAACATAAAATGGAGTAAAAGACAAGATACAAAAAAGACGTCTTTGAAATATTAAATAATGAATAGTCAAGATGAAGGAGCAATTACAGTTTGTCAAAAAACTATGAAATTGATATAAAGAAAATTGTAAAATAAAAGAATTTGAAGAACAAAAAGAATACTTGAAATGCAATAGGAAATTGTGAGAAACATAAATAACGCATGAAGTAAAGGCAACTGATAATAAATAAATAATAGAGAATTACAGAATATAGGGATAGAGTCTTAACAGCAAATACAAATTAGAATCAAAGAAAATGAAATAGGTTTCATTATGAAGTTGATTTCAAATAGTAAGTCGCCTGTTAAATGGATATTGATAACATAAAAAAAAGTTAATAGTTTAAGATTTGGATCTGAAGTTGAACTGGTCATTTGTCAAAGGTAAATTTTTATATTTGATTGTAGATTGTACTTTGGTACTGAATAAAAACTAATCTTAAAATCAATTTGGAAGCCATTTTATTTAAAATTTAAATCCGTCATTTAATTTGGCTCACCTTTTAGATTAACCATTTGATAAATAAATATTGGCTATTTTTAAGATTGCCAGCTTTAAAAATTGAAATTGCATTTGCTTTTTGTAAGACAAGAATAATTAATGGCCAGGTTCGTTTATATTCATTTATCTTGCAGATGTGGCTGAGCTCAGAACTAGTGCCTTCTCGGGATGCAAACAAATTTTCCTGACTGCGCGTCTTTCCGGAGGGGAAGGAGAGGTTGCTTGGCAACATGCCCAGCTTTTTAGACAGTCGATGACTGAAAACGCCTTCCCGTTTTCTGTAAAATTTACCTTTAAAAGCAAAAATTGATTTTTATTGATTAACCTAACTGCATATCCAATTGTGGATTAATTTTGCACAGCAGTTTATCGCAAGTAAAGTGTAAATTTAAACTTGTTGCTAATTGTGAATCAGATAAAATGTTTCAGGTTACTATAAAGTCTGTGGAATTGTAACATGTAAATGATATAAGTAGTTAATTCAAATGGGTAATATTGTTATATTTTTGTGATATGTATTAACTCAGTCAGAATGTTCATATAATTATAATTTTGAGGGGCTATTAGAACTGTCCTCATAATTCTGGAAGTATTATAGAAATTATATGACTTTTGTTTAATGAGTAATTTTGGTGTTTTAAATGTTAGTTTAGATATAATAAAATATATATTTTTAAATTGAAAACGTGGTTGTATGTGTATTTATCCTTCCCTCCTTTGTTGTACAATGTAATTTTGGTGTACTGTTTTAGTCCGTACATATTTATATTATCTACTTACAATAGCAAAGGATCTATATATTTACTAAAAATGATACAAAATACAAGAACATTAATCATAGTCTTAGTCTCTTTTAAAGTAAGCACCTTGGGATTTCAACTAGCCTTTTTTCTACTCTTCAAAATATTTTGCAAGTTTCTGTGTTACATCACTCTGAAAAAAACTCTTGTGTATCATTCAAATGGTTTATGTATTTCATACATTCCACACATATTTGTTGCTCTACTCGTTTAATCATTGCAAATGCGAGCATCACACACTAGATGTGCTCACTCATCAGCATCTAACTCCCAAATGACCTGGTCAGTAAAATCGGATCTTTTATATTATTGTAATTATTTGTTTATATAATTTGTATGTAAAGGTGCTACTCTAGTTCAGAGTTCTTTATTAAGTGGCGAAGCGAAGCGGAGTCACTAACTTCAAGTTGTCCATTCGTCTGTCCGTCCGTCCGAGCAATAACTCTAGAACGGCTGGGAATTTCCAAATTCTGTTTTCACCAATCGACAGGCCATCAAAAAGGCTTGTTTGCTAGTGATTTTGAAACTGATTGGTCAAAGGTCAACTAGAGGGTTCTCAAATTTGGGAGACTGCTTCGCCACTTCGCTAAGCGTTGCATATTTTGTAGCTTTATTTTATAGTTAATTGCAGTTCAGCTGTTAATGGTAGCACAATGCGTATGTACTACTGTTTCTAGATGTGAATTTGTTAATCAATTTTTAAAAATTGTGAGGATGGGTAAGTTGATCAAATGAATAAAAGAGTGACCAGGGTTCTAAAGTCGATTCTTATATTTCTCTATGCAAAGTGGTTTTCATCTCAGATTAAAAATTATCACATGATTGAAGTATGCTAAATTCATATTATAAGGAACTTCTGATATCTTTTATTGTTTAGTCCATAGACCAGTTTTGGAATACAACATTAAATGCTTTAGCCTTTTCGGATATGTAAGAAATGAGTAGGTTAATAAGTATACGCTCCAACAACGGAAAGATCTAATGCTGAAGTTGAAGAATTTTACTCGCAAATCAGAGACATGACACGTTTGACAAAAAAACAACATATAAACATCATAATGGGTGATCTGAACGCAAAAATTGGAAGTGGGGAAGTCAATGACATTGTAGGTAAATACAGCATAGGAGAAAGAAACGAACGAGGAGATCGGCTAATCCAATTCTGCCAAGAGGAAAATTACGTAATAAGCAAACTCATGGTTCAAACTGCCAATTCGCAGACTACATACTTGGACTTCTCCTCAAAACAGGAAGGACAACATAGTTAGAAATCAAATCGACTATGTGCTTATAAATAAAAGATATCGTAGCAATATACTAAGTGCCAAGACATACCCGGGCACAGACATTGGATCAGATCATAACCCCATAATCATCAAAATGCGAGTCAGACTGAAAAAAATTATCAAGAAGAAGAAAACAAACAAAAAACTAAACGTGGATAAACTCCGAAATGCAGAAACAAAAATACAAGTAATAAATAATATAAATAAAGAAATAGCAAGTTTGATAAGTGATGGCTCACAAACAACAGGGAGCACACAAGAAGATATTGATGATTTATGGCAAAAATTGAAAACAACGATACACACAGTTGGAAATGAAAGTCTGAAATTCAAAGGAGAAGAGAACTTTAAACAGAAGTGGATGACGAAAGAAATATTAGACCTAATGGATAGACGGACAATTGTCAAAAATAGCAATGAAACAGAATACAAACAAATAAATAGAATTATACAAATTAAAATTAAAGAAGCAAAAGAAAAATGGATGTGCGACAGATGTACAGAAATAGAAAGCTTGAACGAACAACACAACATGTTTGGTCTATATAAGAAAATAAAAGAAGTTGTTGGCACCAACAGAAAGAAAACGCAAATGATGATAAGAGATGACAGCAACAAAATAATAATGGACGAAACTGAGAAAATAAGAATCTGGGAACGATATATAGAAAAATTGTTTGACGACGAGAGACCAGAAACAATTATACAAAACAGAGGAGAAGAACAAAAAGGACCCACAATTCTAAAGCGAGAAGTAGAGAATGCAATACACCAAATAAAAATAGGAAAACCCCAGGACCGGATAACATATATATGGAACTAATTAAACTAATAAACGAAGACAACCTAAAGATACTAGTTGATTTGTATAATAAAATATATGAAACGGGTAACATTCCAAATGACTGGTTGGAATCAACATTTATTACTTTGCCTAAGAATGCAAATGCGAAATCTTGCAATGATTACAGATTAATAAGTCTCATGAGCCATGCCCTTAAAATACTCTTGAAGATAATGCAAAACCGAATATATAGAAAATGTGAAGAAGTAGTGAGTGACAACCAATTCGGCTTCAGAAATGGGATGGGAACGCGTGAAGCTCTCTTCTGCATACAAGTAATGATGCAAAAATGTAGAGATCAAAAAAAAGATGTGTATCTGTGCTTTCTCGATTATGAGAAAGCATTTGATAAAATAAGACACATCAAACTCATAGAATGTTTGGAAAACATTGGCTTAGACGAAAGAGACATAAAACTAATCAAAAATCTTTATTGGAACCAACGTGCTAAAGTAATGGTAGAAGACACTGAAACAAACAAAGTAGAAATTAAACGCGGGGTATGTCAAGGCTGCATACTGTCCCCAATGTTATTTAATCTCTATTCAGAAGTAGTTTTTCAGAACGCCTTACACAACTGCAATTTAGGAATAAAAATAAACGGGGAAACGATAAATAACATAAGATACGCGGATGACAGCGTACTAATAGCAGACAACCCTAGAGCATTACAACAGCTAATTAACAAAGTACACGAAGCAAGTTTACAAATGGGCCTAACAATCAACACTAAGAAAACAAAAGTCATGCGAGTGAGTAAAAATCCGAGGGGTATAAATTTTACAATTGATGGCAACGCTTTAGAAGAAGTTGGAAAATTCAAATATTTAGGTTGCTGGTTAAACTCAGATCTAAACTCAAATATAGAAATAAGGAGTAGAATAGAAATAGCTAGGCAAGGATTTATAAAATGAAAACACTCCTGACAAAAAAATCTAAATTTACAAATCAGATGGAGAATGGTAAAGAGTTATATATGGTCAATATTGTTATATGGAACGGAAGTCTGGACACTAAATAAACACGAGATAGACAAACTGCAAGCCTTTGAAATGTGGTTGATGAGACGAATACTTAAAATCCCATGGACAGCCAGGATTACAAACCAAGAGGTACTACAAAGAATGAACTGTAATAGAGAAATTATAACTACCATAAAAAGAAGAAAAACCGCCTACTTGGGACACCTAATAAGAAATAAAAAATATAACCTACCCCAACTTATCATACAGGGTATGGTTGAAGGCAAACGCGGAAGGGGTAGAAGGAAAACTTGTTGGCTTAAGAATATAAGGCAGTGGACAGGCATGAATGTTCAACAAATATTTAGAGCAGCTGCAGAAAGAGAAACATTTGCCAATGTAATCGCCAATCTCTATTAAGAGAAGGCACGACAAGAAGAAGAATAAGTAGACATAGTTATCTTTTTTTTAAGTAAACTTTTATACTTTAATTTTATTATTTTTATAATTAGTATGTTAGAAAGTTTTATTATATTATTTTTCGGCCATATATGTTTTTTTTCAGATTTATTTTATTCAAACAAGCAGAAACTCATGTTTATACATAAATTAAGAATCCACGGGAATGGGGGCAATTACTGAGTTTGAAAGCGGCTCTATATATTATGTAGTAAACTGCCATGTTTGACATCTCCCGGGAAAATGTATTTACAAGTGGATCATGGCTTCTTGCATCCATATTGAAATTTTATGACGTTGGATCATTGGTTGTTTTGAAATTTTGCTGGATGTCCACAAAATATAATGTCTGCACAAGACAATATAATGCAGCAAACCATTCCTTGATGACTTAGAAAACAGTCTGTATGGTTGCATTCTATTGATGTCAAGCCACAGAGAGTGTTATATAGAAGTTCAGGTTTTCTGTATTACTTGGTGGACATGTAGAAGTTAATACAGCCAAGAGAACATTTGTGACCAAGATTATTTTGGAGATGCTGTCATTAGATTGGGCCCTTATATAATTTTCTGGGTCTTTGTTTTGTCTGTACTAGAATATGATTATTCAACAATATGTTGATCTTTTTAGGGAAGTAATGGAGCCCTCTTTCTTGTTTATAGATAATAATGCATGTTCTCACTGAAGAGATTTTACTATCAAGTATACAGATTGGCTATTGAGGCTTTCTGATCTAAATTTTATTAAATATGTTTGAGATATACTTAAAAGACACATTGTTATAGAAGTGAACTTCTACTAATAATTAAAAATAATACAAATACCGGAATTATTATTTAGCTTTATTTCAGAAGTTTTCAAACATGGCTATAGTGACAATTGAAGATGCTCCAAATTTTTATTTTTCGAAAACAGACTAAGCGTGGAGGAGATTGTGAAATTCTGTAAGGCAAAAGGGCGGTTAAAATGTAGTGGACCAATATACTGGGAATTTCGTGAGAAAGTATGCAAGATTGTTTCAAAAATAAAACAGAAGTATTCTAACAATCGGGATAAAAGAAGATTCTTAGCAAATGAAAACCACTGGGTGAAGACAGTGAAGACTCTTATTTCAAAGATAAAATTGATTGGGAACATTATGATGAAGAAGTTGAGGTTGAAGAAGCCTTACCCAGATTGGTTGGACGTTCTAAACTGACTTTTGAAGTTCCAAAGGCGACTACAAAGCATAACAGAATTGCAGATGTGGAAAACTTCTTAGAAGATAAACCATCATCTGTTGTTTTTTCACGAAACCCAAAAATCATGCAATGGCCGAAGTTTTTGAATTGGCTTTTAACTCGCCTGATATCCTTGCTGAACTGGTGCGGAAAAAGGATTTACTTGAAGCTGTACACTACTGACGAGGCTGTATGCTTGGTACTCGAAAATAATTTGAGTAAAATGTCATAACAAGCTATTAAAAGGGCGCTGAGGACTCTGGGTCTCATATTTATCCGCTATATTATAAAGTACAAGCAGCAAAAAGGAAATGTAATCCTAGAGAGGATTTGCGTATTCTGGATGATGAGCTGAGCTGTAGCCTTCAGGGTTTATTAAACCATACAGTAGAAATGATTTTGAAAAGCCATTATGAGCCGGTTTTTCGCTTCCTAAGAAGACTTCACGGTTCATCTCTATTCTTAAAGTTGTTTTATTCTCGGGGATATGATGAAAGTACCAGTCACTCCAATTACAAACAGACTTTTCAAAGTGATTTCATAGATTCGTCTTTGATGGTCACTGTTTTAATACCATTTCAACTCGTGGACACTAACACGAATTTCGTTTTATGGGCAAATCTAACGCCACAGTTGGTTCGTTTTTGTCGTCCAATACACTTGAAATTTGTGTTTTTAACTATTTCAAATTGAAGATCCGTTCTAGCCATTTTACTTCGCACTCCATCATAATCAAATTCTCAGTAGAATTCATAGGCCCTGATTTAGCAATGCAATGGACTGATGCCGTACATTAAATTCAATAGAATTTTTACCTTACGCCTGAACATTTTCTTTAGTGTTGCAAAGCAGATAGGACAGCATTGAAAAGATCTGGTGTTGGTAATTACAGACAGCTTCTTCCCATCAATTAGCGTCTGCATCAGCTGGAAGTCAACTTTGACAAGGATTTCTTCACTTTCATTTTCAAGACGTTGTTTAAATGGAAAAAAGTTTGAATGTGAGATTTTACATATTCTTTCTCGTATCTTATGACTTCGTTTGTTTCTTTTAGGAAGCAGCAAATTGAACAGCAATTAAGAGAATACAGGATTAATCGTTGATCAACCAAAACCAGTAGGTAGTGGAAATACAAATGATGGCAACAGATCCGGAAAAGCCTTTCAGTACACAGACCAATTTGCCTAAATCTTAGGAATTGAACCGTGGTTAACTTTTACGGTTCACACTATCCTCTGTGCTATATTTTCTCAGTCTTCAATCTTCAGAAATGTGGAGCTTTCTGTGATCAGTTTATTGATTGATATATCCAACGTTATCCATACCTTTAATGTAACTCTTTATTCTTTATAAAATGTTGTTTCTTGGTGCTAACATAATCGAAGCTTCGCCTTTACTACTTGGGATTCTCAGTGAACAAGCAACGGGGTTAAGAAACAAACTATAGAACAGAGAATTACATTCTTGAAAAAACAGCAGGGTCAATTCCTTCGCGATGTTTTCCTTAGATCTTTGATAATTTTGGATTCTCTCACATCATGGTGTTCAAAAGATGTTAGGAAGAATTATCTTTATTTAACTATACCTTTGTCAACCTTGGTACTACTGCGTAAATCTGAGGCCCCGACTATATTTTATCTTATGGATGTTGCACTGGTTGATGATCCCTGCGAAATGATATGTTTTTCCAGAATATGGGTACCTGAAGCTGAGGAGCTTGATGAAGTTTCGTAATCAAATGAAGATATGTTTGAGTTGGATGATTTTAGAGAAGACAGATTCTCTCTTGCGCTAATGGAACTTGAACTTGATGCTGAAGATGGTAAGCATCATACTAACTCATAGAATCGGTTGGATAGCCCTGGAAAACTTTATTGTAGGCAATGTTTTGCTACTTCAGTTTCAGGCCAGACTTCATTTCTTAAGTACCCCAGTTCAATCATTACTTCTTAAGCCCCGATCTGAGCATCACTTCTTTAGTCTTAGTCCAGGCATCACTTCCTTAGTCTCAGCCCAGGCATCATTTTGAGGTATCAGTTCTTAAGTTTCAGTCCAGGTTTACCTTTTTAATTTCTGTTTAGACATCAATTTACTAGTCTAACTGAAAGCTTCAGTTCATCCCTTCAAGAAAGGATTGGAGACAACAATTCGCCACTCAAACAAATCTCACTGTATTTTAAGGATCTAAATAGCAGGTCGAGTCCAGTCAAGCTACCAACTGCACAAATGAAATAATAAAATGTTTTAAGTTGTATAGTAACTAAAAATTAACATATTAAATATTAATGTATAAAGAATTACGATATTTCTTCACCTGTTTTGTATTTTCCTTGTTTACATACAAAGGGTTTGGGCCATATAATTTAATGATTTAATTAATAAATAATTTATATTATAATATTTAAATATGAAATAAATAGTAATCAGCTAGTTAGAAATGATACGGATGAATTGATTTGAGTCTTAATATTACTATACTGCATAAATAATTGTAAAATATTTTTCTTATAATTAATATTTTTACATGGGATGGATGAATAACTAAAACATTGTTTACCTCTAATAATATACTATTTCTTTGCAAACCTGCAAATACAATTATTTTTGTAGTAAAATCGTTTAAAAAAATTGTTATAAAAATGTGACGTTTTTTGGTTAAATTGTGCACCTCAAATACTAAAATTCAAATAAAAATATGCAAAAGAAATAGTTAAATAACCTTTTAATATCAAGAGATCCCGCGTTAAAATCTCCTGCATATTAATGTTTGTCCTTTCTTTCAATTATTTAATTTTTGCCCAAAGCTGCCGCCCCGGGAGTAATGGTGGGTCAAAGTGGATGGTGTGGGGGGTGGTGGGGTTGGGGTCCTTGAACCTCAATTGCCTATAACTTTTGATCTCAACGAATCCTTATGGAATTTTCACTGATATGTGGAGAAAACAATTTTTTTCCTGTTCCTACCAAAAAATGGAAAAAGATTAGTCACTTCTCCCTCAGGGAGGAAACTTATCCTGTGATAGTTCATTTGATTCTCCATGATCTCAGGATCATTTACGTAATTTGAGATCGCCTAGAATTTGCGAATTAAAATGACTTTTGTTTCTATATGTCTAACTACTGTGTTTGCAAAGCATGGATCTTGATTATTGCTAAAGGTGGTCGGCGAATGCTTCACATTTTTCTTCGTCGTTGTTATAAATTGCATTGCACGAGGTTATTGTGGGAATTATTTTGCGGCTGTTGTAAAATTTTCTTCGTAGTTTTCTATAGCCCGGGTGCTAATGTGCTTCTGATATGTACTGCTTCTGCATTTACCCAATTCTCTTTTAATTCTATGTGATAAGTTATTTTTCGTTGCAGTTGACTTTTTTACTTTTTAAATTGATTATTTGCAAGGGAGGAATTTTATGGTTAGTGAGTTTTCGTTTTAGGCTACGTAACGTATTTTGCTAGAAAAGTTGTGAATTATGTTTGTTGGGCCTTTAGGCCGTTGGCATTTCAGTTTAGAATGTTTGAATAAATAAGAGTTTATTGCAATTATGATACATTTAGGAGAAGTGGTAAAAGGTTGGTTAGCAAGAACTGTTTTATTTGACTAAGGAATGGTTTAATCATGTTTAGAAGTGATGTAAGGATTGTATTGGTTATATGTTTAGTATTAGAAGAATTATTTGTTGACTTCCAGGATTGATTTTGATTATTTATATTTATGGAGTTTTTATCAATCATTGGAAAGTTGGTGAGGTTATTTTTTTGTGCTGGTTGAATGCTATTATTAGCTTGTTTTCTAGTGCGTGTATTCTACTTTTGGAGAATTTGGAGTCCTTGAAGTTGGCTGGATGATTATCTCTACAGTTAACGCAGATTGGGGGAGTATTTCTGTCCTTATTGTAGTCAGTATACATACGATTTCCCAGATACGTTACACATCTGAGTTGTAAGCGACAATAGTTCTTGGTGTGGCCGTACCGTTGATACCTGTGGCATTGTGGCGTATTATTAGATGTTTCCGTAGTTCTACCCTGACTATCGTGTGATATATTCGATTTTGATGATATTCGCTTTTTTATTGGCCGTTAGTCGTATTGTACATACGGGGATTGATATTCTGTCTACGTTGTAGAGTTGTGCGATGCTAATTATGGGAAGATTATGTTCAGAGTTCTTCTGCTAGATTTTTTCCAATTAGAAAGACTGGAATAGTCTTAATCGCAACTAAAAGTGGTCGTTCACTGGCATTTGGAAAGAGTGAAAAGCAATTTGATTTGTTAAATAATATTTTGGTAAGGCTTTGTAGTCGTTGTCAGTCGAGGATGTAATATTTATTTTTAACGATGCTTTTAATATCTGCGATAACTGTCTTGTGATCAACTGGCCTTTGTAAGAAAATTGGAGGGATTTTATTATTAGTTTGTTTATTTGTTTTCGTACGTGTATCAGTGTTCGCCTGATGGTTGAAGGTGTTTTGGCAGATAAAATTTGTTTTTCTCTAATAACGGTGATTACAATACAATACAATTGCAATACACTTATAGGAGGTGATAGATGACCCGAGTTTTTTTCGTTTGGTAGCGTTACTTTAACCCCCTGAGGGAAAGGAAGTGAAATTACGACGTACGTATAAAATAGTTCGCTGAATGGTAAATATAAGCGTGAATTTAACTTGCACAGCTGATAGCTAATAAACTCGCATGACCGTTCAGCAAGAAATCTCGTGCTGAACTTGGCATATTATGTTTTTGGTGGGTATACGATTTGGGGTAATAGTAAAATTATTTGGGAGCCTGAATAGTTTGATGAGTATTCGGACAGGTTATGTATGAAGGTGATGGTTCGGCACTGAGTTAGATATTGTAAATGGCACTCGTATTTTGAAAGTTACTAACAATTGCGTTCTTAACGTTGATATATAGGCTTGTCACATATATAAAATATATAAGTGCTTTCTTCTAAATTTTTCCCCGGGAAGGGGGGGAGGGAGGTTGAAAATGAAAGGATGAGTTTTTTTTTTTCCTTGAGAGCCACTGGAGATGTACGTATTGTGATGGTATATAGATTCTTTATCACAAATAAACATTAACAACAATTATTAAAATTGGTATTAAATTCTTCATTAGAAACAAATAAATGCATCTCTTAGAATCTTTCTTAATTCTGCCATTGTGGAGGCGAAAATTTGAGGAACAATACTTATATCATGACCCTGTTTTACAAATAAATCACACATGGATTTTAGCTTTTTCCTAAAATCTATTTTTAAACACAATAAAAATGAAAGGGTTAAGTTCTTTGACACTCGTACCTTGAGAACTGTTAAATATATGAAAGGAAAATTAATATAAATATGTTTTTCTATAAACAAGCACGTGTAGTACTTCCTTAAAGTCTGTCTTAGGCGAGGGGGTATAGGAGAACCATATTTTCAAAATGATATTTATATTACGGAAGCCGGTGATAGTGAACGCATGAAAATTGGTGTGTTCCTAGTAGATTCCGTACAAACATGTTGACCAAACTTAAAAAACATGTTTTGTCCGACATAATCATATTTTGATGTCTTTTGGATTCCTGCAAAAGTAAATTGCTAAAAAGTATGTGTATTATACTTTGTAGAATTAGGACAAAACATTCATATTTTTATTTTAAAAAACAGTTTCACACAATTCTGAAAACCATACGAGCGAAGCCGCAAACAACTGTCAGTTAGTAAGTAAAGAGGATTTTTCAAAGTAAAATTGCTGAAACGTTTTATTGATTATAAGTATTTATATATTCAATGGTTTTACAACTTTTGTATATTTATTACGTATTTTACATTTAAAAATACAGTAGTTTTTATCTATGTGTACAATAGATATGTTATTGGCCAAGAACAGGAGTAGTCATATTCGTTTCAATATTTAGCTTACATTTCATAGGAAGCGATGCTTGCTGAAACTGCAGCATTATTACTACATATGTAGCGGCAGTTCCAACGATCTATTAAAAATAAGTAGTAGTAGTAATGACTTTTGAATTACTTCCCTATGCTGAAACCTTGCCTTACCGTAAATATCAGCGTTGTATCCAATGTAAATATTCCCCAAATAGTGAACTTTACTTCTCGATGTAGTAGTTGATTTGAAAAAATCATAAGCTAAGGAAAGGTCAGTGAATACATATATTGGTTTTACATGCTTTGTTTTGTGCTATTAGGCCATCCATTACAAAATTACAGTTGACTAAAATGAATGTATTGTACACATTACGACAGTTTCTGGATGATTTTAATTGGATTATTAACCGTTGATTTAAAATTTTGAATTAGGCTTTGGTGCCACTAAATTTTCCTCTATAAACAATAAAGATAGCACATAAAACAAAAGGGACAGCCAAATTTGAAGTGGAACCTAAAGTGGTCTAAAAAATAGCCCCTTTCACATTTATATGCTAGTGGCTACATTTAAGTGGGGGAGATGGTAGGGTTTGGACTTCTTACAAGGCGCGAAGCGCCTCAACGCACACCGCTCGAAAGCCTTACCATGCATATAAGTATACTTTAGCAAGGTCGCAAAGCTGCCTTTACGTTATAATCTGGTTACTTTAGATAACAAAATTTCTGAGGAAATTGTTTTATCATAAAATATGACTGAACTTTTGATTGAAAGGTACTAGGAAACTAAATCTCAGCCGACTTTTCTACTATAAACAATTTTCTTAATATTTCTTGATTTCTTTTTGACTAGGGTTACATGGTTTAAATTAGTTTTATCCACGACCTAGAATGAATTCCCTTAATTGGTGTAATTAGCTTACTTGATACAAAATTAGTCAAATAATGGACTTCAGAACTTTAATTGATAGGGAAAATTCATTTAGTAGTGGTAAGCTTTTGCTTTTCATAAGCGGACTTTGATTTGTATTATCTCGGATATTTTTGGTTTTAGTTTGCAGGTCGATTTTTCTTGGCTGTATTTTAGCTTTTGGTATCTTAATTTTTTAATCATTGCAGTTAAAAAATGCAGCCGGCAAATAAGTCGTAGCTTTGAGATGGATGACCGTAGTACGTACTTCGTTTTTTATTTGTGGGTTGCAGCTCTTGGTCAACATTTTGTGAATTACTCCGCTAGTCATTTTTGCCTAGAAATTGTATAAATTAGCGTTTTATTAAAGTTTTTCTAAGCAATATGTACCTGTTTTGCCGTTATATGACACGATATCAGTAGGTGAAGTACCTCCATAGCCTTCAGAAGCGACCACAGTAACCAACATATAGAAGAAATCGGTTTGGTGGAGTACTAATTGGAAATTTCTATTATTAAACATTTTAAAAAGAAATGAACAATATTATATCTTATATGATAGGTGACTTGTATAGAGATTGAAGCGTCCCATCTAACTGTGTTTAAGTGGTTGAGGTGAGTGTGGTTATGAAAACTCTCTTAATTGTATAAAAATTGAAAATCTCGTTATATGGTATATCATAGGATTGCAAATTGAATAATTATTTTGTTTTTAGTGTTCAGTCTATCCGTCCAAACTAAATATATTTCTGAAGGTGGGGGAATTACGGTAATACATTGGAATTAACGACACATAATTTTATAATATATTTAACGAGCTGTGAGATGGGTTGCTGAATGCTATTTATGAGATTTTCTTTTTCCACATTATGAGAAGAAAGGAAGTTTGAGAATGTTGGACTTTGCAAGAAAAAATGATATGTGATATGGCAATGAACAAGAAAGAAGAAGGGAAAGTGGAGGGATGGAGGAAGAAAAAATGAGATAAGAACTATAAGATGGAAAAGAGAAGAGTTTTCAGGAAAGACGCAGGAGAGTTATTTAAGCTATTAGTTGACATTTAGTTATTAATGGGGAAGATTCTGTAAGTTCTGAAGATCAGATAGGAGAGGGCGCCCGTAGGATGTCTTAAATCTGCTCATGTTGTATTTGTGCTAAAAACTATTATTCATAAATAACATCATACAGATGGAGAAATGTGAAGTACTTACTATTTACTAATTATATTGTAGAGTAAGTTTAAACCATAAGTTTCCTATTATATTTAGAGGTCTTACCTTTATTATTAATAATTGTGAATCATGAATTTGAATCGATGGTAAAAATAAACGAGCCATCAGGATTTTGTTTCTTTTTCAACTACATTTTTTATTTTAATTTTTCGTAGGAGTAATAGTGCACGCTGCTGAATCTAGATGGTGTGATTTAATTTGAGAAGGGTCTTGCCTGTTGTTACTAACGAACTGAAGGTTCTTCTTTGTACACCCGCTTAAGGAGTTGTCCTATTAAATGACTCAAAAACGGTTTAAATTTAAAATTGAGTTTTCGAAAATTGAGTCTTTAGAATCCGCAAAACTTAAATTTTTTTCTGGTGAAATTGGTAATAAATTTATCCTCATGAAATGAAGTTTAATAGCAAATCTGAGAAGGAAATTTAAGTTCTAATGGTGTATTATTAATTGAATCTAAAAGAAATATCACAAGATAAAAGAAACTAATAATCGAAATAAATTAAAACGAAGCTGGCAGTGTGAAATTATAAACGCGGTAGATATAATTGTAATTTCGGTTAGCGAAAGAAGGTTAATTGACAATCGGAACTAACGAAAATATAGAATTAACTATAATAGAGGTGCGTAATGAAATAGCGTTAAAGTAAAATAAAAATAATGCATGACAAACATGTAAATGTAAGTAATAAATGTACAAAGTGCTACTGTTTCGGCCATTAAAAATCTAAGAATGCGTAGTTGTGCTTACAGAGGAAGGAGAAAAGTTGGAAAGTCGATGATAAAGAGAGTTGTGAAATTAAAAAGTGGAATATAAAAAAATCATACAGATCTCTAGATGTTTAAAAATAAAAATGAATGTGATATGGGAGAAAGGATAAAATAATTGGTAAAGAAAATAGGAACAATTAGAGAAGACTAGAAATATTATTAAAAAAATTAAATAAGTTATTAGGAACTAAGATTATGGAGAAATAGCAAAAGAAAAGAACATTACTATTAGGAGATGCAAATTTAACGACGACATAAAAAATAAACAATTGAGCACTTTGCAAATGCAGATGTTAATATTAAAGATGTTTAAAAAGCAAATTAGAAAGACGTGGTAAGTAGACTGGGAAGAAAAATAATTAATAAGGAAAAATAATATAATTTAAGAATTTGAATTATTATATAGAACACAAGACTAAAACTAAAAACAAGAATAAAAAAGCAACTAACACATATGGCAAAAGCAGAGTAAGAAAAAGGTAATAGAATATTGACTACCAAAAATATCGAATAAATGAAGTACAGTAGAAATAAAGACCAGCAATTGGAAAGTTTCAAGAAAGTCAAAATTATACTATCAAATCAGAAAATTAACTGGATAAAAGCAGGTTAGAACGTTCAAATGACTACGCTAGTTACAAATAAGATTATTATAAACAAATTAAAAGGATTCATACACTAATAGGTAGGTAGCGAATAGGTACTTCTTTACGATCCCGGTAAAGGACAGACCTATTTCAGGGGGTGGCGACCCTGCCTACGTGAGCTCTTGATTATCCTCCGCCTCCTATAACAGGAGGAAATCAAGTCCCTACCCAAAGTCCTATCATACCTAACAAAATTTACCGTACCTTATCCTAAACCAACTCACCAACCCGCATGGCAAGCGTGGTGTTTTAATGCCAAAATACCTTTCATGATGATATTAAACCCTAAAGAAGTCCCCGGCGGTCCGCTTATCCCCGACCATGGCGGCGGTCGGATAATGAGGCAGACCAGGGGTGCTAAGAATCCCCGGGTTAGGACAGGCTGCCAAAAAATAATTGAACTAATGATTGGAACCATAAATACCAGAACACTACTACACGATCAACACATATATGAACTGGAGCATGAACTAACTAAAATAAAGTGGGATATTATTGGATTATCCGAAATAAGGCGCAGAGGAGAAGAAAGTATAATACTCGAATCAGGTAACTTATTGTATTATCGAGGATCAGAAAACGAAAGCCAACGTGGGGTAGGTTTTATGATCAATAAAAAACTAATACACAATATAACCAGGCTAGATAGCGAAACAGATAGAGTCGCATCAGTAACAATATAAATATCAAATAAACACAAATTAAAAATAATGTTATGCCCCAACAACTGCCCACGATGATGAAGAAATGGAAAGCTTCTACGAATGCATCAATGGTAATCTATCCAAAGAAAATACTAATTATACCCTCATCATAGGCGATTTTAATTCAAAGCTAGGCAATAAACAAGAAGAAAACGAAGAATATATAGGACCCTACAGTTTTGATGAAAGGAACGAGCGCGGAACAGTGATGCTTGAATTTTTAACACGCCACAAGATCTATGCAATGAATTCATTTTTCAAAAAGAAAAAACAACGTAAATGGACGTGGATATCACCGGACACCCGAACAAAGAACGAAATAGACTATATTCTCTCAAAGGATAAGCATATAGTAAAAGATGTAACAACGCTAAATTCTTTTAACATAGGCAGTGATCATAGAATGGTTAGAGCTAAAATAAATATTAATAGCAAAATAACAAAAAAGAAAAGAAAAGAAATATATAATCTACCAGACACTCAACGATTATTGGAGAAAACGGACGAATATCAGCAAGATCTACAAAATGCACTGCAACAAATAGAAGAGACATGGAATAGTAAAAACTTAGATGATCAAAGTACCATACTGAACGAAATAATGAAAGATACCGCTGATAAAGTTGCACCAAGGAAAAACAAAAAGTAGAGAAACTAAAGCAAACAACTAAGATTAAAATAGAACAAAAGAGAAAGTTATTTAGAGAAGGTAAATATGACGAATTTAGAGAAATGGCTAAAGAAACGAGAAGATTAGTAAGAAAGGATCTCGAAAACTACTATGAAATAGAAGTAGAAAAAATAATAGAAAATAACAGGGGATTGAAAAGTTTAAGAAGTAATAGAAAACAACAAATAGTGGTATTAAAAGATGAGAGAGGACAAGAGATACGACAACGAGAAACTATGCTAGAAATAACAGAAAAGTTTTATTAAAACTTGTACAGTTCAAAGAAACAAGAAGAACAGGGAGAGAATACAAAACAAAAAATAACCAACATAGGATCAGAGGAGATGCCCGAAATAACAATAGAAGAAGTATACCACTCACTCAGGCAGATGAAGAATAACAAGGCGCCAGGAGAAGATGGAATTTTGACAGAGATGATAAAAGCAGGAGGAAAACCCATAATATCAAAGCTATGTGATCTTTACAATAAATGTCTCATGGAAGGACGAGTACCCGAAAGTTCCAACAATGCGGTAATTGTAATATTATATAAGAAGGGAAACAAGGCGGATTTGGAGAATTATAGACCAATCAGTCTACTCTCACAGGTATATAAACTATTGACAAAAATTATTACAAATAGACTTAATAACAAAATAGAACAGTATTTGACAGTAGAGCAGGCTGGATTTAGAACAAACTACAGTACACATGAACATCTATTAAATATGCGAATTCTCCTAGAAAAATCAGTAGAATATAATCTGAATGTACATATGGCCTTTGTTGATTTTAAGAAGGCCTTTGACAGCGTAGAGCACTGGGCAATCAAAAGGTCGCTAAATAATGCAAGGGTAGATCATCGCTACTCAATACTTTTATCATATATATATGAACATGCAACGTCGACAATACAATTTCATGAACATACTAAACCTATCCCAATTAAATGCGGCATAAGACAAGGAGATACGTTATTTCCCAAATTATTTACGTTAGTTATCGAAGATATCTTCAGACAACTTAACTGGGACAACAGAGGCATACTAAAAAATGGAAAACGTCTAAACCATCTCATACATGCAGACGACGTAGTACTTATCACAGAAAACTCTGAGGAGCTACAGAATATGTTAACTGATTTAGAACAGCAAGCATCTAAAGTTGGTTTAAATATGAATTTACAAAAAACAAAAGTAACGTGCCCAGAAAATCCAAGAATAAATGTAAGAAACATAGAAATCGAAAATGTAGAAAGCTATATATATCTTGGAAATATGATAACGTTAGGAAGGCCTAATCAAAAAATAGAAATGAACCGCAGGAAAAGACTAGCATGGAGCGCGTTCGGAAAACTAAGTAAAACACTAAAAAATAAAAATATACCTATGCGTTTACGTAGCAGACTATTTGATCAGTGCATATTACCGCTGTTGATCTACGGAGCACAAATATGGACCCTCACCAAACAGTCAATGAGCCAATTGAAAGTGACGCAAAGAGCAATGGAGCGTCAGATGTTAGGAATATCCCTAAAAGATCGTAGAAGGAATACATGGATTCGAAGCATCACGAAAGTTAAAGATGTTGTTGAGGCAGTGACAGAACTGAAGTGGGGTTACGCAGGACATGTTGCTAGATACCAAGATGGAAGATGGTCTAAAATTATTATTAATATTATTAAAATGGAGACCATACCTAGGAAGAAGAAACAGAGGACGACCCCCAATGCGCTGGACCGACGACCTTAAGAAAACGGCCAGGTTAGCATGGATCAGAGAGGCTCAAAATCGTGAACACTGGAGAAACATGAAAGAGGCCTATGTTCAGAAATGGACCGAAGATGGCTAATGATGATGATGATGATACACTAATAGAGGAATTCGACAAACCATTAAAAGACAAAGGACGAAACAAAAACCAAGATTAAAGTAGAAGCTTTAAAACAGTCTAAAATAATAAAAAATAGATAATTACAAAGATGTTAGAATTAAGCTAAACTAAGATAAAATGTAAAGTTCAGTTGTCGTATAATGAAGAAAGTGCCTACATTGTTAAACAATTTGTTTTCTAAACATAAAAATGCATTATATGCAAAGAATTAAAAAATATGACAGAAATGTTATTTAACAAAATCTTAAATGCCATCAGAATGCTATAGTCTTATGATTAAATAAAAACCATAGATTAATAACGACTAACAGCAAATGTTTAGAAGGCTACAATAAAAGTTATTACCTTTCGTAAAAAAAAGAATAGCAAAATTAAGAAAAAAATTAACAAAGATATATACAAAATTTACAGAGAAAGCTAGAAAAAAGAAATAAAAATAATAAAATTAGAACAACAGATAAAAAGTAGAAAATATTAGAAAATAACATATAGCAAGGGGAAATGCAAATACGTGAAACGAAAACAATAGATTATAGGCTTAAATGCTTAGGATGGTAAAATGTACATTTCTAGTAGAAAGAATAAAGTAACATAGGTAATAAATGGGATACATAAATAAGATTTGAAACTCTATAAACAGATGAAAAGGAAAAAACACATTAATAATAAAAACATTACAGATAATGGAAATAAATTAGTGATGGGTAAAAATATGATAGCAAAAGTATGGAGAAAATATTGTAAAGCGAACTTTTGCCTTAAAAGAGGTGAACAACCGAACCAGCCCAATCTAAGTCTTTGCGGCTAGACTAATCACCGGCATATTCCAAAAAGATACCAATAAATAAAACGAGCCTTGGAACTGGACGATCAAATCGAATACGATAGGTGAACAGGTTAAAATTTGGAACATGGGATATTACATTTGTCACGGGAAAAATGAAAGATAACAGAAGAAATTAAGAAATAGAAGTTACAAACGTTAGGACTTTAAAAATTAAAATAAAAAGAAGTTGCGTGAAAAACATGGACAAAGGGTGTATACTACCAGATATATAGATACATTAATGAGAATAGAACGACAGAAGGCTAGCCATAATACTCAGAAAAAGGAAGCCAACTGGAAAACCATCAATTCTAGAATGATACAATAAGTCAAGAGTACTATGTGTCGAAAAGGAAATAAATCAATATCAAGCATAAAAAAAACTAAATGGTAGAATAAAGAAGTGAGGAATAAATTAGATGAAAGAAGAAATCCTGCAAGAAATATATAGGAAATAAAATTAAATAAAATAGAATAGAACATCTAATAAAACAAAATAAAGTAAAATAAGCGTCAAATCAAGAAAGACACGTGGGTAAAAATTCGTTAAAAAATAGAAAATTGCTACATAGAAGACCAAAAACAATTTTGGAACACAGTTAAACCACTAAAGGGATATCAAAGTAAGAAATATTAAAAACCAACCAGGAGAATTACAAACAACAGAAATACTGAAAACATGCAAGGAGTACTACGCAATAAAATTTGAAAGTAACGAAAAAGAAAACCGGTGACGCAAAAAACAGCATTCTTAGGAAAAAAGAATAGAAACAAAAATCGAGGAAGAAATAAGAGATGAGAAAATAAAGAAAGCCCCGAGGAAAGCCAAAAATGGAAACATAACAGGGAAAGATAATATAGCCTTAGAAATGCTAAAAAAGCACAGGTTATAATTAAATGGGCGTCACCTATACTAGAAGGAAAACAAGCGGCATTTAGATCCACAATCTAAACGGTGATGGCACAAGATTTGACATATGCCAACAACAAAGAAAAACTACAACAAAAAGTGAGTGTGAACTTGACGCTATCCGGGCAAAGAACAAAAAGAAGAAGAAAGGTTTCTATTTTTTTACTTATATCAATAGAAAGTGTTATAAGGTGTTTTTGGGGTTGTCACATTTTTATAGTTATGTAGTCTTCAAATGGTTGCAAAATATATTGTCTAGAAAATTAATATGATAGAGCATGCCCATATAAGGTAAAAGTTTATTGGTGACAAGAAAATGTTATCGTCTAAAATGACCAATTTGGGTCTGGATATAGTTTTTAGATTTCTGTGGCCACTCTTTAGTTGCATTAGAAAAATAAAATCTGATTGACCTTTACAAGTCAAATTTGGTTGAAAACTCTAATCTTCATCATGGAAGATTATTTTCCAAGTCTAACGACTCCTAAATTGTCTGTTGGTAATTTTCGATTGAAGTTTTTATTTCTTTCTAAATAAATTAAATTTAGTGATGCTTCTTAATAATTAATCGTCATTGAAGTGAACTAAAGACTTAATATAGTATTTTGTAGGTATCATCTGTGAAAAAATACCTTTGTTGCAATTTTTTTAAAGACAATTATTCTGTGCTGTTTTCCAATGCTGATTTCGTATTTCGTATAATTTGTGGTTTAGTATATAATTAGCTTTGTCAGGTTATTAACGATTATAATTTGCCTTTTAAGTAACTTATACTGTTTGTATTTAGGGCTTCAAAATAATTGGCACTACTTCTTAAAACACCGGTCGCAGATTAAAATGCGTGCTTAGTAGTAGGTGATGTCACCAGAAGGCGTTGTTGGAATCAAAAGGAAAGATAATGAATAATTTTTGATAGTGCTGAGAGTGCAGTTGTCGAGAATGATTAGAAAAGTATTGGACAGCGTATTTTTTTTAAAAGGGGGAATTACTATTTTCGATGTCTATACAAGGTTAGTAGTCATTTATGGAAACGCAGCACTGAGTCGCACAACTGTGCTTTTTTAGATGTTAGAGTTCAAAAGCGGCAAGTATTGTGCTAATAATACATTATAAGCAAAGTCCGAGGTAAGTTACATTACCCGGTTAAGACTTGAGAATTTCATACTATTATGTGTGAGGATTTGAAGACGTAATAAGTTACTCATACATCTCATCGTAGAAGCACATGAAGGTATGTTAACAGTTGCTAAAGCTGTGTAGTGCTGATTCAGAGACGTTCTTTGAGCGTCTAATTATAGAAGGCAAATTCAATAACAAACTTTAATTAGCTGTCCACAAGTAACACCGCGCTACACTTAAAGAATGGTTGTTGGTTTTAACTTTATAAAAGCTGCCGGGGTGATGCCAAAAGTTTATAGACATTGGAGAAAAATACCTCTAAGAAAACGTGTATCACTTGTTTTACAAAGACAAGTGAGGAATAATTATAGCACCGATCATCTTTGAAGAGTAAATTTGCCTAATCTGGTAGAATCTCCATTTAAGATAGGATGATTTATGATTTTAATATTTTAGATTTGTAAAGTTTGAGAATATAATTCAGTAAATACTATTCTAGGTCTCAAAACTTTTTGATGCACAACCTTCAGCTCATTTTGATTTGATGTCAAATAGATTGCAATGAAAAAACTGTTCCAGTAAAGGTCATGAATCCTAAGAAGAACCTTGTTCTGGTAGTCCATGAAGCGCAAAATTATAAACAAAGTAATAGAATTCTTTGACTATGACAGATCCTGAAGATGTTGGTCATCAAGAGACTCCAGTATACGCAATTTTAAGTGGTGTTTTGGACTTTAAGTTTTCACAAAATTCATGAGGTTTTGCCGAAAATTTAACAAATTGCTTCAAAGCACCACTGTCTTCTTCAGATATGTCATCATGCGACTTCGTCCTGTTCAGTCAATTAAATAATGATTTTGAGTGAACTCGATTTGACTCAGCTATTCATATTCCAGTCAGGGTGCCTAAATATTTGTTTATGGTTAGGTTGCTGTTATTTGTTTGGCAATATTTTTAGTAAACATGTACAGTTTTGTATTTACCTAATTCAATTTTGCATTTCTATATTGTTATATTTTCTTGAAGATTATTAGTTGGGTTTGACAAGTGATCAGTTTTACATGGAAGTCGTAAGTACAAGATTTCCTGTGTTCCTTGGACTCCTGATTGGATTGGTTTTAAGCTCGTTTTTCCATCATGTCTGGTACTACCTTTTTAAATATGATTTTAAAAATAAATAGATAGTAGTTTTTTGATTTTGAACAGTAATCCCGCGTGCCAAACCTTATCGAAGGATTGGGATACGTCTAAAAACACAGCTAACTAATATCTCCCTTCTTCGATATCAGAGTTTATATGTCGTACTATACGATGTACTTGTTCGATTGGTCCGTGCTGTTCTCTGAAGCCGAACTGATGCTCAGGGATTAGGTGCTTTTGTTCAAGTATCGGTTTGAGTCTTTTAAGCAAAAGCTTTTCAAGTACTTTAGACAGTACTGGTAGAAGGCTGATTGGCCTGTATGACTCTACGTTTTCAGGATCTTTGCCGGGTTTTGCTATTAGTATGATTTGTGCCACTTTCCAGGAAGCTGGAAAATAATTTAATCTTAATACTGCGTTATAGATTGCGGTTGTATCTCGAATTATATTTTCTGGAAGTTCTTTGTCAATTATTTGCTGGACTTTGTGGATCTTGAATCTTTTTAGTGGGAGTTCCATTTGTAGTGGCGAATCTAGGAATGTAAGAATGTGTTCTTCTTCATTTTCAGAAATTATTCTCGGAAAAGGGCTAAACGTGTTTTCAAGATGTTTTGCAAATATTTCTGCTTTTTCCAGATTAGATCTAGCCCATTTGCCATTTTCTAGTTTAATTGGAGAATTTTGCTGTTTGGGACGCTTGATGTTTCTTGTCGCTTTCCATAGAGAGTAGTTAGTATCTTTAGTTGGGGAGAGTTCCTGTAGATAGTTTTGAATAAACGCGTTTCGTTCTTCTTCTAAAAATCTTTTTAATTCTTTTGTTGCTTATTGCATTTTGTTTTATCTTGAGGAGATCTCGTTTGCTGTCATCGTTTTCTTAGTTTCCGTGTTTCTAAGACTTTTTCTTTGGCAGTATCAGAACATGGTCTCTGCTGCGGTTTGTCCATTCTTTCTGCTAGCTTTTGCACTATTTCTTCAAGCTTGGTTATACGATCATTATGTTGGGAAGAGAAAGCTGTTGTTGAACAGTTGGTATTAAATTACTTTGTAGTTTTTGTCAATAAGGGTTAGCTACTTGAGATGTTGAGGGAGCAGCGCGACTATCGGTAACTTGCACATTGGGGGGTTTTCTTGCGTATGTATTTGTCTTTCTTTTAAAACCTTTTCTCTGAGAGAGGGATACAACCTCTGTTGTAACTGCTTCCATACGCTACATCCTTTATAGCTAGCAGGGTGGTTCTCTCCATAATTACAGCATAACACTTCCTTTCTTTTCTATTTCCATGTACAGTTCATTGTGAGATGACTACCTGCACATTTCACACATTTAGGTTGCTTGTAGCAGTAGTTTTTGGTATGTCCAAAGGCTTGATATTTTAAACATTGGGAGATTTCTCGTTTTTTATATGGCTGTTCAAAGTGTACAGATGTGTGCATTATAAATTGTATTTTATAAATATCTTTGTTATTTTCTTTTTGTTATAATTCTACAAAAAAGGAGGACGTTGGGATTATTGTGGTTTTATTATTATCATGTTGCAATCTTTGTATATTATTGATTCTGCGCACCTTGTGACCTTTGCTTTCTAATTCTTTTTCTATATCGCCGATATCGAGTGTAATCCTTTTAGTACCACTTTGAAACTTCTCTTATCTTGCATCTGGTAAGTATAGCACTGTGTATCCTTTTTGTTAAAAAAGGGTAAAAGCGGCAAGTACTGTGCTAAAAAGACAAAATCAACAAAAGTCCGCTAAAGGCGCGCAAGTTACATATTATCCAGAGTATCCATGACTTGATGGAATTTTGCTTATTATTTTGTGCGAGGATTTGAAGATGACGTAGTAAATTACTCACAATTCTCATCGCAGAAGCACATGAAGGTATATTAACAGTTGCTAAAGTTGTGTAGTGTTGATTCAGAGATGTTCTTTGAGCGTCTAATTATAGAAGGCAAATTAAATGACAAACTTTAATTGGCTATCCACAAGTAACGCCGCGCTACACTTAAAGAATGGTTGTTGGTTTTAACTTTATAAAAGCTGCCGGGGTGATGCCAAAAGTTTATAGACATTGGAGACAAATATTTCTAAGAAAACGTGTATTCACTTGTTTTTAGTAAAAGACAAGTGAGGAGGAAATAATTATAGCACCAATCATCTTTGAACGCCCCGAGTAAATTTTGCCAATTTGGTTAGAATCTCCGATATAAGATATAGGATGATTTATGATTTTAATATTTTAGATTTGTAAAGTTTGAGA
Source organism: Sinelater perroti (assembly GCA_036346155.1). NCBI lineage: Eukaryota > Metazoa > Arthropoda > Insecta > Coleoptera > Elateridae > Sinelater > Sinelater perroti. The sequence continues at coordinate 4,344,317 of JARFIY010000355.1, read as the reverse complement.
ATATAATTCAGTAAATACTATTCTAGTCTCAAAACTTTTTTTATGATGGCACAACCTTCAGCTCCTAATTTTGATTTGATATGTCAAATAGATTGGATGAAAAAAAAAACTGTTCCAGTAAAGGTCATGAATCCGTAAAAGAAGAACCTTGTTCTGGTAGTCCATGAAGCGAAAAAAATTATAAACAAAGTAATGAGAATTCGTCATTTGACTATAAGACAGCTTGCTGAAGATGTTGGTCCTATCAAGAGACTCAGTATACGCAATTTTAAGTGGTGTTTTGGACTTTAAAGTTTTTTGCCAAAATTCATGAGGTTTTTGCCGAAAATTTAACAAAAATTGCTTCACAAGCACCACTGTCTTCTTCAGATATGTCTCATGCGACTTCGTCCTGTTCAGTCAATTAAATAATCATTTTGAGGAACTCGATTTGACTCAGCTGAATTTCATCATTCGCCTCTTTTTTCGTCCATCACTGAACATTTTGTAAGTCATTCTGATAGTTAGCTGTTATCTTTTGATATCGTCTATGTAGTGTATGAGTGGTCTTCCTGTATCTTGTTTATCAGCTCTTGGTTTCCATTTCGGCATCTTCTGTGTCGACTTTTCTTTCTTCATTATGGCTATATGCCCTATTTAATTCGATTTTAAATTACTTATTCTTTTATTATTATCTGTAACTTGCATTTTTCTAATTAATTCTTTATTTCTCATTTTATCCCTAAGTGTTACTCCAATCATAGATCTTTCCATTTTCCTTTGAGTTATCTGAAGTTTTTCTGCTGTTTTGTGAATCAGTGTCAAGGTTTTTTGCTTCATATGTCATCACTGATCAAATAATGTTCTATTGTGGTGAATGGGGATGTCACCTTTAAATATGTCTTTTAAGAATCTATACGCTGCCCCTTAGATTTATTTATTTGCCGCTATATTTCACCAGTATGGTTATCTTGCGATATCAAGATCTCGTGATCTATATATTTTTTAGTTATTTCTATGTCCACATCTTTCAGTTTTGATTTTTCACAAAGTACTAAGTTCGTTATAAGCTTTGTTTTACCGGTGTTTATTTCTAAGCCAATTCTCCTACAGATAGTGTGAAGTTTAGTTGCCATTGTGTTGATTTTTTCAACTCATCTGATATTAAGACAGTAATCTCGGAAATGGAGATGATTAGCTCCTCTGCGTCTATTGACATCTCTTTCGCATCCCATTTAATCGTTTTGAAAGTATGTCGTAGGACAACTGTAAATAGTTTTGGTGATAGTGTATTGCCTTGTCTTTCTCCTCGTTCTACTTTTATAGGTTTTGTTTTTTCATATAATTTGGCCGTCATAGTTGGATTTGTGTAAATGTTATCTATAAATTTAATATATCTGTAATTGTTCGCGCCAATCTTCTAATTATATTTATTTTTGAAATTTTAAATTAGGGCCGGCTATAATTTGACTCCCTTTCGTATATGTGAAATTTATTATATCGGCCCAATTGACTGCAGGCGCGCGTGGCGATTAAGGCCGCGAGTCGCGCTCGTGCAATTGGCTTTTAGAATTGGCTTTTAGCACTTGCTTTGGCACGTTGGTTTCGTTTAGTTCGCGCGACATTAAGCCTTTGCTTTATTCATTTCAAACTGGCCATTTCAATTACGTTAAGTTCACGCGACTTTATACTTTTGCTTTATTAAACCTGCATTACGCATTTGCTTTTGTTCGCGCTTTTGCATTTGGCATTTTTTCGCCGACAAATTATCAGCTCGACGAGGGAACCTTTATACCAGGAAGACGCCCCCGTTTCGTCTGCTGTAAAGATTGGGGTAACTTGTACTAATTTTTTTCCATATCCTTCTCCTTTTCTTCTGGAAGCCCCAGGGCCAACAGCAGAGAACCGATATCTGCGGGAAGCGCTGTTTCCACAGGTTAGTGTTTTTAATTTTAGAGTTGTTTGAAGTTTTCTATTCAAAATTAAAAATTACCTATACAGTCCACTTATTCCGGCCATACCAGTAATTGATACGAGTTTTCCCATGGCAGCCATAATGCTATCACTTTCGATGATATCGAAAGCTTTGCGAAAATCAATAAACATTAAGGCAAGTGATCTATTGTATTCAATATTTTTTTATAAGAGTTCCGATACATTGAAGGTGATATGTTGGGCAAAGGCTTTGTCTAAAGCTGATCTGGTCTTTTAGCCAATAGAAATCTAGTTTTCTTTCAAATCTAGTTGCTATTATTTTAGAGAATAGTTTATGGATATGATTTAAGAGGCTTATCGGTCAATAATTTTATAGATCTACTTTATTTCCTTTTTTTTTGTTACTTCATTATTCCATTTAGTGGATATTGTAGATTCTAATAATTATAGATTAAACAGTTTTTTTATTATTTTAGGAATGTGTAGCCTTACAGCTTCTATTATAATACCATTTCCGCCAAAGGTTTTATATGATTTTTGCTTTGTTGTTGTGCTTGTTTACTTTTACTTCTTTTTGTTTTTTAGTTTTATTACTTTATGTTTTCCATTGCTGAGTTTTGGTTTTAGTACTTTAAGGCTTTTGTATTCATCACTAGTTTGTCGTATTTCTTTATCTCTATATCCTCCAATAGCTTCTGTGATGGCTTTTGATATCTTTTTGTGTATTTCTTGTAGTTGCTTTCCGTCTACGTTTCTGTTACTTCTTATGTTTCTTCTTTCTTCTATTATTGACTTTGTTTTATGACTAATTTTTCCGACTTTCTTAAGTTTTTAGCAGTATCTTTTTTGAGTTCCTTTTATTATCTTTATCATTTGCTAATTTAACTATCGGTATTTGGATCTGATGTAATCTTGGTTTTAAACGTGTCTCCAACAAGTTGTTGATATTTATCAACGCTTTCCGAATCGGTCCAGTTTGGTCTAGATTTTCTTTGGATCAGTCTGGTTATTTACCAAAGTGTATCTCTATTGTAGCTCTTACTATTCTGTGATTACTGGCCGTTGTAAATTTATTCAGCACCGTAACATTTTTGAAGATTTTTTTATCGGTAACCTATTTTGTTACGAGTTTTGCCGTTTGGGATCTTCCATTCCATCTTCGATGTGGTTTTCTGTAAAAAAAGTTATTTATTTGGAATAAGTTATTTTGTAATAAGAAACCCAGCAGAATTGCACTTCTGTCATTTCTCCATTTAGAATCAAACTTTACATTATGGTATCTGCTTCTTCTTCCTTTTCAGACCTATTTTGGCATTGAAATTGCTATAAATTATGGTGAAATGAGTGGACGTTTCATTAATTGCTTGTATAATATCGCCATAGGAGTTATTCGCTTCGTTATTTGTGTGGTCGCCATATTTGTATAGTTTTTATGTCGTACCTTTATGTGATCTACAAACAATAATATGCTATTCTCGTTAATACTTTTTATTAAGTTGATGTTGTTAGCATGCGTTTGTGTACGAAGAAGACAACACGTTTATATGTTTTTATTTTCACGTATGTGATAAAATATGTGTCTTGATTTTTTAGTGTCTTTAAGTTTTTTCCACATCGTTTAACTTTAATTTAACTACGACATCTCATTTGATATTTGTCGGTTTAAACTCTATTTTGATTAGTTTTTTTTCTGACATCAAAGTTGCTGTGTTATATGTTGCTATATGTAGTATGAATGTTTTTTTGAATTTCTTATTTAATGTTCTTTGCTTGTCAGATTTTCTTTCTCCTCAGAAGTCAGTCTAACATTCTCTTTACTACTTACTTACTACATTTTGAAAATATAAAATGTTATATTTTAGATAAGCTTGGTAATGTTTTATAACTCGCCTTGCTTGCAGTGGGTGTTAGTGAGTTATAGAATAGGATGAGATAAATATGAATATATTATAGGACTTGGTAGGATATAGGGTTGGGACATGACTTCTCCGGGTACTGTGATAGGTGGAGCAACCATGACCTGACGTGGGCAGGGTTGCTAAGCCCCTGAAATAGGTTTGTCTACTGAGATCGTAGAGACGTAAAAACGTAAAAACCGATGGAGGTGCTGGTGGAAAATCCAAAAATCCAAATGATTTGATTAAACGTTAGCATATGCGTACCGCAACTGAAGAGGATTATTTTGAAGGAAATAAAATAAATTTGTTTGAATAATTACATAGTATGTGTTTTAAGCAAACATTCACCTTGCTTTTTGAACAGAGCGATATTTTAAACGTTGCTTGTAAATAACCACTTACCATCCAGTAGGTGTAAAAAACTGAAAATAAAAAAATTCCATACTGAAACATTAGAACTACAGACTCTTGCATTGCGTAATTGCCGTTAACTACTCTTGCAGTGTCGCACAAATCACTATGCATTTTCATTAGAATCCGAATCTTTTGCAAAATTGCAGCATCGTTCTTTGCTTCGATTTTCTCCATAAATGAATCTAAAAATACCATCTTTATACATTTTTTATTGCAGCAACAGCAGTTCTTACCTGTTCTGTATAATTTATCGCCCGCAGTATCTACCCTAGTTCTGACATCAAAGCACTTTTTTAGCTGTCGGTTGACCATGTTAAAACGCTGAAAGATTAGCAGAACGGTGTAGGTAAATTGATTTTCAAAAATATTCACGACAATTGCAGGGTGCACAAAAACGGAAAAAGTGGCGACGGAAAACTCCGGAAAATTCTCCCGGTGGACGTTCTCAACTTGCAGCGCAAAAACAGCAAATATAACGATAAGCATCAGCACCTGCGTCAGAATTTGATAAACAATTGATTTCATGTAATCCAAATCCTGGCCAAATCCTGTCAGCGTCCTATCGATCGCCGCTAGCTTTTCAAGGGCGTCCTTGGTGGATTCAGCGCGGAGGAATCCGCAAATGTAGATGACGTAGGTGTAGGTTATGCCGCCCGCGAACACCACTTTTATCCCCACGTTAGAGACTATGTTTTGTTCGTAGAAATTGTTAAAGACGGCGCTGGACTTCACGTCGGCTGCCGCTCTTAGGACTAACCCGCTGAGGATGACTACGTAAGAAACATTTATGGCATACAGGCGTTTGCTTGTGTATAATTTGCGCTTGTTGTTTTCGTTTCTTACGAATATCGGAGAAATTCCCACAACTAGAGATAGTGCAATGGACGGAAATATGCTGTCGTAGAAATATTCGGCGGTTTTCATCACGTAGCTTAGTCACACACGGAGTATCGATATGTAATTGTTATATTTAGACTGAACGATTGACTTGTTAGTGGTTTGTTGAAATATTGTGATTGGTATAGGCATTTTGGTAAAGGACTATTTAGTAAAGTGAAGTATGCAATCAATGGAATTATAAATTACAATCGAAATGAAATGACAGCTTTCACTATGTTTATAACATGGTAATATATTATTTTAATATTGGGGTAATAGACGTACAGTAATAATCATTTTATTTTAATGAAAAAGTGTGCTTTCACAAGTATTATTGTAGGAGATATATTTTTCCTTATTGAACATGACCTCAAGTCACCTTCTATTCAACTTTTTGATTGCTTGTTAAAATCAATTGTTGGTTCAGGTTAAAAAATTTTCTTTTAATGCCGTTATGGATAGTAAGGCTTTTGCTATCATGCTAATCTTGCAAGTTTCTAAAAATTTAGTAATCTTATATAGGAAAAAAGGTGGATAGGGTAGTTTTTCCAGCCAAATTCGCCTATTTTTTCTGAGGCGATGCGCGTTGTGCGTAAAGAGATATTAGTTTAATAGAATATAAGGCACTTGCGATTGACCAAAGTTAGACATTTTTCTAAAAAGGCTTTCTTTGTACTGTATAGTTGATTATATAAAACTTCAGTCCGATTATTAAATTTCTTTTCTTCTAGAAATCTAGAAATAAATTACACTTTGAAAACTCTACAAAACACTAAGTAACGTCTTCATTGGATAAAGCTAGCTTTATATTGAAGTTTTTTTATTTTTACTGGTGTTTTTATATCCCATCTATTTTTTATCTCTTCCCTCTATAAATAAGGATAGCACATAGAATCATCTAGCCGCCGCTTTCCTCTGGAAAAAACAAAATGGACAGCCAAATTTGACGTAAAATCCGAATCCGTAATCGGAAATTCAAGAAAACAAGTGCAAGTGGCTTAAAAAATAGCCCCTTTCATATTTATATGCCAGTGGCTACATTTAAGTGGGGGAGAAGACAGGACTTGTATTTCTTACAAGGCGCGAAGCGTCTCAACGCACACCGCTCAAAAGCTTTACCATCTCAAGCATACAAATATATTTTGACTGATACTTGGTCGAATCTCTTTCATTGTAATGCAATGAAGTGCATTTGGAGTATTTTTTATTTTTCTGTCTGTTCCCAGTTCTTCGGGATCTTTATAAATATGTTTTGTTGGATAATGTGCCATAGATTTTCAATCGGGTTTATGTCTGTAAACTGTTCTGACCATAATAAAAGTAGAATTTCTCTTTCCGAGTAGTAGTTGCGTTATCTCTCATGACACTATGTTCCTTACCGAAAATGTTATTGAAGTTTATCTTTCAGCATTGTGATGTATTTGGTGCAGCCATAGCACAAAAAATATAACGGGATCTGTTAAATAATAAATTCCACTTTAAACCATTATTGTTAATTTTCCTCTTTTACAGTCCGGTGAACAAATTTATTATCTAGTCGTGGTGTGGCGGCCTTTTCGCCCTTGAACCGCCTGTGTATCGTGGCGGCATGCTGGTGGCTTTGATATCTGCCGCCACGTTTTGCTATCGCACACAAAACGGACGTTTGGACGTTTGCTCAGCCGGCGGCACCCTTTGAGACGCAAAGTGCTGTCGAATTAAAATTTCCCGCAAATGATCTACCGCTAAGCCAGGCGCGAAGCCCGGCGACATACTTGATCCGCAACGCGGCCAGTTCGGTCGTGTTTAACCAACCCGCAAGACATATTCGACCCGCAACGCAGCCTATTCGGTCGTGTTTAACCAACCCGCAAGAGATTCGATTCGCATCGCGGCCAATTCGGTCGTGTTTATTTTACCCATATTTAACCACACCGTAAGACTTTCGCGTCGCATCCAGGCCAACGTTTTACTTTTCAAAACGGGCCGTACTTAGTTCCCCACACCGCACCACGAGGGCACGGCTATTTACACGGCTGCCTCTCCAAGTCGATTGAATTAATGCCCCCATACTTATGCTCCACTATTGTCACTACAAAATCGTCGAAGTAACTTAGGAATTTGTTTAGGTTGTATTGCGAGAAAGCCAAAAAATCGCCTTATGCGCATATGCAATTGTCTATTAGGTAACAACATATTAGCTTTATTTAATCAACAATTTATGATTTCCACAAAATGAGCCGAGAGTACGACCGCACCGGAAAATTTCCCACAAAAATTATTGCATAACTTGGTTACAAAAAGAAAACTTAAGTTTACAACGTAGCCAAGAAGTACAGGGTATCTGACTACCAGGAGGAGGTAACTGTTGACAGGATAACTCACAGCAAGCGACTTGATCTCATGAGGAGATCGATCAAGATCCTGGACGGAGCACAATTGGCCTAGCAAAAGAAATGGGAATGGCGAGGCTGACAGTTACTGAAGCAGTGCATTAGGACCTGTATTACAAGTCTTTTGCCTTGAGAAACCGCTGATAGTTAAATGAGAAAAAAAATAAACAAGAAGTTAAAGGCCCGATTACTGCTAAATGACATCAAAAATGACAGCACTGGTGTTTTGAGATTTTTTTTGGATACAAATAACTTTATCTCGGATAGGAAGGTGAATCACCAAAATTATCGTTGGATCTGCTAAGATATCTCTGAAGTATCTAGCGTCATGGATATAACCTTTTTCGGCTCTGTGATGGTGCTGGGGTTTATGAGCAGCGAAGAGGATGTCATATCGCTCCAATTATTTTCGGAAGGCTTGAAGGTGACTGTGGATACCTATATCAACGTGTTGGAAACAGTTGTCAAGTCCTCGATAGAGGAAGTTGTATCTGGGTGGGAGTACGTGTTTCACTAAGACTCCAGCTTAAGGTAGACCCCGACATGGCTATACAACAACTTCTATTATATGTCCCCCGACATATGGTCACGCTGCAGCCCTAACTACAATCCCACTGATTACTACGTGTGGAGCCTTGTAAAAGGCATCACAATACCAAGAGTAACTTAAAGGCCTCCATCATGGAAATAATAACACATGTGGACAAGGGAGAAATTTAGGTTGCGGTTCAAGAAAGTTCTGTCTGGCGATTGGTGGCTACACTGAATAATATGTTTCTCAATACTATTTATTTAGTTGTTCCTTGTTTTACGTAAATAAATTTAATTGTTCTTGCATTGTAATGTTATTTTTATTGTTTATTTATTTTTTGATTTACATACATTGACGACCTTGTTAATTAGCACTATCGCATTTTGCCAGAAAAAATAAGAGACCGCCAAATATCATCCTGCTAAGAACGTACATCTGTTGCTCATTACTGTTTACGCTTTTTCTGAAAGGGTGTCAGCAAGGGATTTGTCTCGGCGGCGCATTCATACAGTCCTTTAATATGCGAATCCAGAAAAGATTGAATCACTGTTTTTGGGAGGTTTCCAACAGCTGTTCTTATCCCTGCAGGTTTTGTTTGTTTTGAGAGTTTTAAAAGAGTATTGAATAATAATTTGATTTACTGATACAAAGTGTATTTTTAAATAAACAAGTATTTCTTTTCGGGAGCACCGTAATCAACTTATTAAATGTTTAAGAACATTATTCAGTTGCAAGCAACTGATAGTTTTTCGCAAAATTTTACTTTATCACTTTGAATTACGAACTTTCATTTAAGTATCTTACTCCGACACCATAGTGTATATAATTTGAAAAGTTGGGTTTTTGCATTACGTAAAAATTATACAAAGTAAGTTTTATAATTTGCTCCATCACTTGATACAGAATTTTTAACTTTAATTTAATCTGTCTCCTGGTAAAATTTTCAAATCACTACCTTGCACTTCGAGTCCACTGAACACGTTTTTCAGGAGGAACAATTTACGCTCTTTTTGCCTGACACATATGTCTTCTACGGACGATTTGACTTTCTGAGACAGAAGCTTCCATGCCACCTAAAATCTTCAGACTTAGCACATTCTGTAAAGATATTTTAAGGTTTTCCGTAAGGTTAGTTAGCTAGTCTCTATTGTTGTTATTTGTCTGTTCGGTCCATACACAGTCCATAGCTCGAAATAAGCGTGCATTAAAGATCTATAAGTTGTAAGTATCAGTGTAATCAGCTAGGTTGTTGACCGAGTTGGGCAAGTGCTTTTTTGAAAGGCTATTGAGTTTCCTTAATATATAACTTAGAATGTTTTGAAAGGAAAGCAGTTAAATGCAATCTTACTTATTATACTTTTTATGCAACACTAACAAAAACCACCCTTTTTTATTTTAATGACAATTATTGCATGTTTCTGGATTGGCTTTCCCACGTCTTCTTATTACTTTCAATGTATTTTATATTATTATCCTTAATAGTGGTTATTGTTGTTTTCAGGATTAAATCACTACTGGAATTGATTAATGTTAATATCTGCATCTGGTTTTATATTACAATATCGAATCTATTATTTTATCTCTTCAGTAACACACAGCAAAAAAAATGATAGAATAACTTAGGATAAAGGGAAATCAAATTTATTTAAATGTTATACTACATTAATTTTGTAGTGATAACTTTCTTGTTTGGTAATTAAATCTTCTCTACAGTTAACTTCTAGAGTGTAACTAGCACATTGAAAAGCAAAGTTTCCAATAAGTATAATTAGTAAGCAACTTAACAGTTTCGGGGATTCGTTATGTCCGCCGGACCCAACCACTGGTTAATAATAAAGAGAAAGAAATATGTTTTTTAACATAAGGGCTCATTAGCACCTAAGCTTGTTTCAGATAATTAAAATATAAAATGCCAGGGAAAACTTTAAAAGACGTACTTCAGTTTTCAGAACACGCAAGGTTTGTTGGACCCATCCTGCACGAGAACGGGTTAAAAGTGAAAGGATACTTAATTTTACTGTCACAAATTTATTTTATGGGTTCAATTTATTTAATTTCACTTTAATTATTTGTAATACAGAGACTCATTTATTTCTACAGATTGTTAGTTGCCTATTATTTAACGTGATAATACTAATCATTTGTTTTCATCAGTCGATCTTTTGCTTGAGGTGTACGTCGTATAGAAAATTTTCTGAATGTTTGCATGTTAATTTGTGGCTGTGACTATGGCTATGTTATTTATAAAAACAAAAATAAAGCACTAATAGAGCTATTGTTGACATCTTTAACGAAGGTTACAGGTTAAAGGGCTTGATATTTTGTTGAATCATATCCTGTTTCAGGGCTCTTCATATATTGAGGTAAGTTAGATAATGAGAAAAGAGTTGCTTGACCGTCAAATAGTATATGGAACGTTTCTTGTCTGGTAGTCGTAGAACGTTACCTTTTATAGGATACTATCACTGTAACTTGTTTAGACGATCAATTTTTTTTCTAAAACTATAGCTGATCCTTTTAGATCTGCAAAAATCTTGCTATATACAGTAAACCGTGGATATATTGGCCAGACTATCAAATAGACATTGGAATACTTCGGTGGTCACTCTAAATCGGTTTTTCCCATTAGCATACTTATTCATAAAATATTTGAAGCTCAAATGGTTTTCTGTTTTTTTGGATCTCCTTATAACTAAAAAAGTGAAATGACTAATATGCACCACCTTTGAGTTACTATGATTGTGGAGCTAAATTGTGCTTTTTGTCTCAAATGTTCCTTTCTTACCTCTAATGTTATATTGGCCTTTCACTCGGTCGTAAACATCTGGACGAGATAATGTATTGTGTTTAGTTTTGTGCTCGATCGGCCCATAATAATCTTCTATAACTTGCTCAATCGATGGTTTCATTTCGAATTGTTGGTTGCACAGGCAGTCGGGGCTTTTAAAAGCATAATACAGGCTCCAATAAAGAACTTTGAGAAAAAAGAATGGTTTAGAAATTTGGAAGGAAAATGAAAGGAACAGTCTAGAAAATTAAAAAACGAGGTAATATTAATATTAGCTGATAGCTTAAATAAGTTTATTTTGGGCTACAATACCTTGAGCGTTGACGACGGAGAGTTTTAGTTCCTTGAATTTCAAGAAGCTCCTCTTGTATTATAACTTAAAGATATCGTGTTACCAGCTTAATGCGAGACAATAATATTGGTAAACCTGGGGAGCTACAGTACAGATACATACGACTGGCAAATAGAGCAACCAAAAATCTTAATAGGAAAAGCCCTCACAAATGTGATAAATGGCTGTCAGAATAATAAATCTTAATCCAGGACAACAAATGATGTGGGCGTACATTAGAATCTTGCATGATTTGTTGTCAATACTGTACGTGCCCCAGATCCAGAACCTTACAAGAAAACAGTTTTAAAAACCTATTGTATGATTCTAAAATCTAGCCAAGTTACCGAAAATTATGATTAGAAACGAGTAGAAGCCTTTAAAAAATCTTGGGGAAGTGTTTCAGTGGCTCCAAAATGCTAATTTAAAACTAAGTCTCAAGAAGTGTCATTTCTTTTGAAAGAACATAGAGCACTTAAGTTATACAGTGTTGAAAAGATAGGGTGGTGGTCTGTCTAAGTACTATCGACATTTTGTTTTGAGATTTCTTAACGTTGCAAAGCCGCTGATTATCTAGCCAATTATTGCTAGAAAGCCTTTGATCAATTAGAACAACCCTTGAGTACGGCACCGACTTGGGTTATTTTAGACGAAAAATTTATACATCAATCCGCACTAGTCTCTGACAATGCTATCTGAGATACACCCTATTAGATCTACGACGGACAAGAAAAGCAATTGTTTTGTGAAAAAGGGAATAGAAGTACTGCATCACACGAAGAAAGTTATTAGCAGTTGTGAAAGCCAGCGCACGTTTTTATAAGTATTTCTATGGATTGAGCAGTTACAGAAGTATAATTTTAATACTAGGCTCCGAACTGAAACTAATTACCCTAATGCACACGCTTTGTCGAGGAAACCTTTGGCGTTAACTTTATTGGCGAGATTTAAAGTTCATGGCTTTAGTCCCTAGCCTCAGTTCTCTAAATACGATCCTGTTATAGGTGTTGGATGGCCGTATAGGACGCCTCCGTGGTTCCTTACGGAGGAATCATGATCTTTGGACACTTGCGATGTGCGTCTCGGTCAGCCTCAAAGTTGTAAAAGGAAATACAATTACTGTGGTTATGTATGCTCTAGTATAGCTCTTGAGGGCTGTGAGAGATAAACTTTTGGATTATGTGAACTTTAGCATCAGATAGAGGTCTTGGGATGGACTTTAAGACCCGATTCTGAACCAAATGGAATTTGTAAAATTTTGTGACCTATGACAAGGCGGATGATTGTCTTGTATAAGATCAGTTTGTTTTGGCTTGGCAGTCGGTTTCGGGAGTGCAGGGGGGAACCGAGTGCTGACATCGCTACTTTCGTTTTGCGATAAAGTGGTAATTGGTCTGTTCATCTGCAGGTTCGTTAGAACATTTTGCCAGTGAAGTGTTTTTTTGGTGGAAAACAGGACCGCCGAGCTCTTCTCAGGATTGATACCCATTTATTACTTGTTGCATTAGTCTTCTAGGAGGCCTAGTTCCTCCTGGAACCTCCGAGTTACCAATATGTTTTCAGCGAGCTACACAACACCATCGTGTCATCCGTGTACTGGGCCAGTGTGGTGGAGAGCGTTGTTGCCATGCCCTAGACGTAGATATCGGATCACATCGGAAATAGCACAGATATTTGGGGGACGCTGGTTTGGAGTTATCTCTCCGATGACCTCACGCTACCGAATTTGATGTGGAACTTCCTCCAGAGAAGCAAGAAACAAAGAAGCTGGACGATTGACAACAATATTGTGATGGAGGCCATCCTGCACACGAAACCGTTGTATCACACATTGTCGAAGATATTCGACATGTCGAGAAAGAGTACATTTTGGTTTGCTTCTTTGTGTAGCCCTTGGTGATATGCTCCACTACCTTCAAAAGTTGGGCGTGGTGGAGATAGCAGGCCAATCGGCTAATAGTTATGGGGGAAGATTCCTGATTTTTCTTGCTTACAAGGTATGCTGACGTTCACTACAAGAGCTCGGGAAGTAGCAGAGGTGGCGGACAGCGTTGGTGATGGGGTTCACGCAGACGATCGCCTTTCTGAGAAGAGTCTGCAGTGTGCAGCTTGGTACCTTGTGCTGCTTGAGGGATGAGCTAAAGCACTTATTTATAGGTTATTGGGTTGACCTATAAAGCGGCAGAAGTGGTAAAGGTCAGCGTCGTTATAACTGAGGTCGCACTGACCCTCTAGGTTGTCAGCGAATGTTTTAGCTTTGTTCTCAGTTTGACAACGCCATGCTTTCCATGGATAGGGGGTGTCAAGATAGGGTACGCAGTAGACCTTGACTAGCCCGAAAGGCTGTTGGTTACGTTGGGTGCCTCTAGCTTGCTCTTTCAGGGGCATTGCGATGCTCGGGGAGACGGTAATATAATGCAGGCAGCCCAATGTAGAAGATTGCAAATAAGATTGCTAGTCTATTTTCAAAGACAATGGCAACAGGTACGTTCTCGTTGCTAGATACTACAATTCTAAATGAAGCGAAGCCTATGCGATACCGAATCAAGAAATATTTACGGCGCTAAAACATTTATCAAAGGGTTTTGAGATATTTTTGAATATCAATTTGAAACAAAAATATAATTTTGACGCAGCTCTTCTTCATATTCAATAATAACTGTGACTCTAGCTGTTAATATTAAATTTTGGTTTTTCAGTCTGTTCACACTTCTATAGCTTTTGCTGTATATTGATCTATAAGCAGTTAATGATCAAGTAAGACTGATTGCGGTCAAATAGTGCCCTTTCTTTAATTAGCTAAAGATATTCCATTTTAGCTCTCTGTTGGTGCTATTTGAAAATATATATTATCGGGTATGTTTTGCAAAGCCAGCCAGTGTTCCGCCCCGTCTCAACGTGTTTACCTGCTCTGTATTGGATCTACCCTCCCGCTGTAAAACCGCATTTTTTTTCCAACCCGGCGTACCTTTCCTCTATTAGCGGTTTTGTTTGTGGGGAATTGGGGGGTACTATTAAGAAAAAGCTGTGCTCGGAAGCGAAGAAGATCGAGGAAAGTGCTAAATGTGATTTCGTTTGCTCTTTCTCAACATTTTTTTCTAGCGTAAGTTTTAGGTGCTGGAATATATTTTTCTTTGCTTTTGTATTTGTGAGTAGCAAGAGCTAAATACTTTTTTTAGCATTGTATATTATTTGCTGCTGTTTATGCATAAAGTAATCTTTTTTGATATTGAAAATATTTTTTGAGAAGTATTGTAACGCTTTAACACTTAGATGCTTTTGTATAGAAATAATGTATTAAAGATTTTCTAGTTTTTCTTGTAGTTGGAATCTTTTCCTTTTCGTCAAGAGAAAGCTACTTCAGCAATGTTTTTGTTAGGTTTGTTTATTCAAAAAATTAAGAAAACTCTGTTTTATAATAAATTACATAGTTTGTTCTATTGCATTAACTTTTTCCTCCAAACACCAAAAAATTTACATAAAATTACGATTTTGATGTTCGACCGGGTTTTGCATACAAACCTGAGTGTTGTTGGAATAAACTTATTAGATTAGCAGACAAGTTAAGAGAGTGGCTTCTTATTACCTCTGTAATCTAGTTTAATAACTTTCTCACTTATGTATTAAAATTAAGTTTATTACTTATTATTGTTGTGCTAATTACCTTACTTCTAGACTTATGTAAAAATTTTAGTGCTCCTACTGGGTAAGACTGAAAAGTTTTCCATCTTACCCAATGTTTTCTATATATGCTTCAATAGTGTTTCTACATTTTTTTGTAATTAACCGAGAAAAATCGATTAGGGTATCTGGAGTCAGAAGAATGTAAATAGGGCCATAAAAACGTCGTTTATGGTCATTTTAGTGTTGCACATAAAACAAAAAATATTTTGTTTTAGTATTGTGAACTGTTAATTCCTACTTTCACTGAATTTCAAGAACGTAGCTATAAGAATTTTTTTGAACCACAGGAGAATAAATTAATCAAAAATTTTAAATCAGACGACAGCACCAATTATGACAAAACTAGGTCTGCAATTTACAAGATTGCACCAAGGCTTCAAAGTTATAAGAAAGGTAAATTTAGTTTGCTCAAAGATAATCATTGGGTGCTTTGTGCTAATTTGTTTTATTTTTACAAAAAAGGATGTATTCCGAATTTTTTAATGTTTTGTTAGAACGGTAATTTTTTTTGCAATATTTAGTCTGTCTAGAGTCTTTGAGAAGGCAACGGCGGATTTGTTTAAGAATAATGATTCACTTTATGCAATTATGAAAACGTAGAAATTTCTATATGTGTCATGTGTTTTCCTCGCACAAGTCACGGGTTCCAACCGCTGGAAGTAATTCTCACAATTAATGAAAAACGACATAAGAGGATTTCTTAATTTAGCATACAATACTATCATAAAGTTTAAGATTAGAGTTATACAATCTTAAAACTTATAGATAATGTTAACATTATAAAATAAAGATGGGTGAAATAATTATTTGACCTTTATTTTAGTTGAAGTTAAATAAAAAAAGTAAAAATGATAAATAATTAAACACTCATCTCAACAAAAACCTTCGTCACTGGCTATAAATTCCAGCTTAGGCAGATTGATTATGAGCTTTTTAGTTTTTTAGATTTTGTAGTGTTCTATTCTTTGACGTTGACTTCGTTGGCTATGTTGGGAGTCTTTGAGTTCCTTTTTTCTTTGGTGATCTGGCGTGGATGGTGGTGGGCTTGCATTAAACCGCCATAGCACTGCCTTAGGGCGGCATCGGAATCTTCGGGTGCTCGCTGCCAGCAAACCTGTTCAGGTCGTGGCCTTCGACGCTGAAAAATAGCTCGATAGTGTTTTTAGGAGATAAATTCCTGGATGGTTAGCACGTCGGGGTCTTAGTGTAAAACCGTGTTTCTGATAAATTAGGAAGCGCCAAAAATGGACATTAGGACCAGATTTTAGATCATCTGGCGTTTATTGACAAGTGTCTTTGCGTAGTACCTCCATATAGGGCAGGTACACATCATGATGCAGTCTTATATATGGTGAGTTCCTTGCGAAGGAACAGCCAGTTTCCGGACAGAGAAGAAAATTGTAGACCTGATTGGGCTGCTTATGGTCGATATTTCTGAGTGTCTTAAGGTCTGGTTGCCAACAAAGTCACGTTTTCATGGAGAATAAGGCAGCGGAACTCTTTTCGATGTTCACTCCTATTTTACACGTGCTGCATCGTTCTCATAGAGAGCTCAGCTCTTCGTGGACTTACCGCCTGCATACTGTGTCCTTATCTGAACATTTTTATTATGTTGGAGAATGTCTTCGTACTCGTCGATAATGTTAAGTTTATCAAAATTCAATGGGATTATGATCTGGTGATTGCTGCAGCTACGTTATGCTTTTTTAGAGTTTTGTTACGTTTGTGCTTTCACAAATAGTTGGGGTCGTATATTGTAATATAAATGGTTTTTTAAATTGGAAGGAATTGGTTATTCTAAAATGGCTTTGCCTTGTTATTTCTTAATGACATTGTTGGTTTTTATTATTTTACCAACTCTTGTAACTTATAAAGCACCGAGTCACTGTAATGCTTGACGGTTAGCACTACACAATCTGATAGCAAGTTCTTCCAAAAAAAAAACCCTTTTAGATATAAATCTATTGTTTAATATTTTCTTTGTGATGTAGTGTGATGATAATAGCACTGCCATACGTATTAATAGTTATTGAAGACGGTTGTCTACTTAGTTCTTTGGTAATTTTGCCCAATTTCTTACTATATTGAACACTATCGACAAAATCTGATTTATAAATATCGCGACTTAATTGTTAAAACATAAATAAATACTACACTATAGTTAATTATGCATGCTAAATTTAATCTTTTAAAAATCTTAATCACCTTCACTGCGCAAGGTAGTTTTATTTATAAAAACATAAACTTTTTAATTTATTTCAATTAAAATATGGTTTGAAGTATGTTTACATTATGATTGTACCATAAGCGTATATAGTATAGCGTCGGTCTTAAACTTTATGACGGTAGTGCACGTCAAAGCTGTTACTTTGAGAAAGCAAACATGTAAAATTAATCTGATGTTGAAGCACAAGACTTGTTTCAGTAGAAGCTATTGTATAACCTTCTTCCATTTTATCAGAAACTACTGAGCAAATAAATCCCATTAATAAAGCTGAAGCTACTGTCAATGTAGTAAAAGAAATTGTAGTTGTTGACCCTATTGCATCCTTCAAAAAGTCTGTTCTTTGACATCGTTTATTTGTTATTTTACCGTTTTTATTTAAATCAGAAAAATAGTATAACATCCTTTTGGAAGAAGGGAATTTAAGAAAAGTTGCCCACAAGTTAAAGTAGGAAAAACTTGCTTTCAAAGATATACAATCATTAAAACAATTACACGTAGGACTTTCTAGATGACGATTTTTCTAGGGATAAGTTTTTAGTGCCTAAATATATCGAAGAAAACTATAAAGTGTTAATTTTTTTCTATACAAAAATAATTGATGTTCGAACTATAATATTTAAGAATTTCTTTTCAGAAATGAAAAACTATATAGTTTTTTTCCAAATTTTTGGAGATTGTGAATGCATCTAAAGAATTTATAAAATGCAAGCTATTGACACTTACTTATTTGACTTTACTTATTCTACCTTGCTGGTTTGTTATAACTTGATTTTGAAAGAAAGATTATCCTTCAAAGATACAATTGATTAAACATACGAGGTTTAAAAAAAGGTTTTTTACACCTGCAAAAATTTGATGTTTGTCCTGAAGTATCTGGAATCGTTTACGTGAACTTGACTTTGTGGACAAGACGCTAAGATAATGTCCTCATGAATTAACTGAAGTATACGAGGTCGACAAACAAGTCTAAATTTATCGTCAAATGCCAGAAAATTCACTGGTTGGATCAATTTTGAAAGTTTAATGTCACTTGTGGTGATACGTAAATTTATCTTGTAAATCGTGATTGTCTCCGGCAACAAAGTCATATTCTCGGTTTAGTCGAATATTGACGGCAATTGTGCACTTCAAATGGTTCCAAATGGAAACCGCATAAATACATACCAATTTACAAATTCGACAATTTACAGATTGTTGGCTATGACGTTTAGTATTTGTTATATTTGGAATTAATTTGCGCATAAAACCGAATTACTTATTAAGAAACTTTTATTGCAACTTAGAACGAATTCAAAGATTATACGAAGAAATTGTTCGGATGTACTTTTTGCTTTTAGAAAATCTAGAGAATTGACATCTCCTATCTTTGCTTATTTAAAATTACAAAAATATAATATTGATAAACTTTAGATATTTATTTAAAATTAGTTGGTGTTTATTAAAATGTGGCATGGAACAAATGTTAACTATAAATATCATAATTTTGTGCTAACTACACTTTAATATTTAATTTACATACACAACATTGTATTACATAATGTAGGTGGAATTATTGCGTTTTATGATGCATGTAGGTGGTTGACCTGATTCGTGGAACTGATACATAATCAGAATATAACTTGCAACAGTTGAGACTACCTGCAAAACAATATAAAATTAAATTATATACAATAATTTATAACATTTTTAATACTAGGACATATATCATTTAAAACACTGTAAACTTACTCATTAATCTATTCTATGATTTATAAGTGTAGTTCTAAAAGTATAGTTTACCAGTGTTATCTTGTACCTCTTATATGCATTAGTTTATAATAATTGAAGCTGCAATAACAGTTTTGCATTTGAATGACATTTTTATTCTTCTTTTCGGTATACATTACTTTAAAATACACCTTCTACATGATAAGACAACTAGTGGACTGTACCAGAGAAAAATAGATTAATAGTTGGTAGAGTTTGGATACGACAATATTAAAGAAAGCTACAAACATCTAAAAAATATCATAAAAGTTGAAGCGCTAGGAGTGGCAGAAAAAACGAATATAAAGTAAACCTTACTAAACGTATAATAAAAATATACAAGAGACAAAACTTAAAAAACTAAGAGGACCTATAAAAATATAAGTAAAAGATAGAGAAGTGAAAAGAGGTAACAAAGAAAAAGAGCAACCGAGACAAAGCATGTTTACACATGTTGACCAATACATTGGAAGAGTAAGAAGCTCAGAATCATGGTAACTAATTAAAGCATCCAAAACGATTATAAAAGGAAAAGTACATGTACACTACATAAAAATAGAGCAATACAAAAATATAGAGATAACATCATCGAATAAGAGAAAAATTAATAATAACTCAAGTAGAAGTAAACATAACAATAAAAGAAATGAAGAATAACAAATTGTTCCGAAACTAGTAAAATACGGATTGCAAAAACTGTTTCAAACGATACACAATATGTTCTAAAACTACCAGGATAATGAACAACAGCTTACATCATCTACATAGTTAAACAAACAAAAATTTGTTTTATAGGTAAAGCAGAGGGACCCTATACATGAAACTAAGTTTAAGCTTTAACAAAACTTTATTGAAACGAATGACAGCGAATTATATTAAAATGAAAGTTAATAGCAGCAAATTTAGCGGCCGGAACTGAAAAATTTGCGGCCACTTCCGGTTAAACCGGTCTAGAGATTTTCTGATCACGCTGATTTTTGCCGTCTGGACTTGACTTATGGTCGGTCCTTAGTTGAATACTGAAAACGTTGTCTCTATCTATCACAGATCAAAAATTGTAAGGCGTGACAGATGATAAAAATGACAGAAATAGAAGCTGGTCTTCAGCTTAGAAGCTGCTTTGATTAAATGTTTTAAGGCGAAACAGACAACAGACATAACAGACGATGGATATGACAAAAGTAAAGCTGGTCCCCAGCTTGGAATCTGGGCCCGCTAAAAAGGCAATAGATTGGAAAAAACTATATAGCTGTGATAACGACAGTAGGAGGAATATATAGAAAAATTATGGAAAATAAAATATAAACTAAAATAGAAGGAAAAATACAAGAAGACCAAGCAGGACTTACAGCGGGAAGGCCCTTTAAGGATAATATACATTCTATTCAACGATGAACAGAAAAGAAACAGGCGAAGAATAAACGTACCCTTAGCCTTTATAGATCTTAAAAAAGGATATAACTTAGTACTAAGAGGAAAACTGGAAGATGGAAGTAACAAAGGAACTAATTCAAGTAGTTCAGCTACTATACAAGGTTTGTATAAAAACAATCACGGGAGACGAAACTTGGATATTTAAATACGACCCGGAAACAAAACGGCAACGTTTCGAATGGGACACTACGGCATCACCTGGTCCAAAAAAGAGTCGAATGACCAAATTTGGAGTAAAAGCCTCATCGTTTTCTTTGACGCCAAGGGGGTGGTCCACTACAAATTTGTACCTGAAGTGCAGACAGTGAATGGTGCTTTTTATCTAGAAGTGCTAAGAAGACTGAAGAGAAGGGTCAACCGGGTGTAGCCAGCTATTGCCGGAAATTGGAAATTGCATCGCGACAATGCACCCAGCCACTACCTGGTATAGCGACGTATCACAAACCCCCTTACAGTCTCGACTTGGCACATGTAGACTATTTCATATTTCCAAAAGTAAAATCCTCCCTCAAAAGACACCATCCTGGGACCTTAAATGCAGTTAAAGTAGTTTGCACGCGTATCCTTAAGGACGTTCCGGAACTCGCATACCAGGAAGCCTTCAAGTCGTGGAAAAGCCGCTGGCAAAAGTATGTCGACGCTCAAGGGACGTACTTTGAAGACTCTTGAGATATTGTAGGAATATCTATTTTTCCGAAACTTTTCCCAATATTTTTATACAAACCCTCTATAAGAGTAACAAAGTAGCAGTGAAGAAAGAACTCAACAATAGTAACTTAAAACATCAAAGGGACTTTTACAGCGGCTCTCAACATCACCAACTCTATTCAAGATATATTTAGAGGATACACTGAAAAATGGAAAAGGAAGTGGGAAGGTACAGAAATCCCAATTTGTTAGAAAAATTTATATACTCTAAGTTTCACCAACAGTTAAATTGTAATCGCACAGGACGACAACAATTTGGGTTACGTGTAGTGTAAAGCATGTGTTATATTAATGAATAATTTGTGGGGTGTAGGGTGTCATTTACGGATAGCACCTCTATATCCGGAACTGTCGGACTTGCTGAAAGTCGTTCTGGACTATTGGTTCTCAGATGACATCTAACTCTCATTTATGGCTTCCAGAAGCTGTACAAGAAAGTATAGCGGCCACAACCCGGTAACTGTGTCGATACACAGGCAAAACTAAGTGAGGGGAACCATCAGAGGCAACTTTCACAATTGAATTTAATGGCTCTCTTGGTAATACTGCATTAAGCGTTCGGCAAGTTAAGGTTAAAAAAGGTTAATGTAGTATGGAGCAGGTCAAGATGGGATGCGCTCGTATATCACCGGTGGTGGAAGATCCTATAATATAGGACAACAGCAGCGAGAAAAGTCGTAGTTAGTTAGACTACCATCTAATCACCAATACGCAAATTGGCCAGCGTGGTGGTTTATAGGCCTTTTAACCCCCCCCCCCCAAGTTTAACATGAATAGAGTTGATGCGAAAGGGCCCTCAGTTCTCGGCAGCATGGTGATCCTGGCCAAGGACGCAGACCAGTCAAGCAGAGGGTGCGAAGAATCCCCGAGCTACGGCAGGCTGCCAGAAGAAGATGATGAACGTCGCTACTTATAATGTTAGATCGCTGTTATCAGATAGTAAGCTAGAAGAATTAGAACTAGAGCTAGGAAAAATCCAATGGGATATAGTGGGACTGAGTAAGATCAGAAGAAGAGGAGAAGAAATTGTGAAACTAGAATCAGGTAATACCGTGTATTATAGAGCAAAAGACGACGAAAGTACTGGAGGCGTTGGTTTCATAATAAATAGTAGTATAAAAGGCAAGATTATAGAATATGGAAGCGTGACAGAAAGAATTGCTTATATAAAAATGCAGTTGACGCAGAGATACGTCTTGCAGATATGACAAGCTTATGCACCAACCTCTGACCACTCTGATGAGGAAGTAGAACAATTTTATGACGACATTAGCAGAAGTATAGAAAAAGAAATCAGTCATTTTAAATTAGTAATTGGAGACTTTAACGAGAAGTTGGGCATTAAAAAAGAAAAAGATGATATTAATGTTGGACCTTATGGCCTAGGTAATCGAAATGAAAGAGAAATGTTGCTAAACTTTCTTGCGAAACATAAATTATACGCAGTGAATACGTTTTATTACAAACATCCGAGTAGACGTTGGACTTGGGTAAGTCCGGATGCGAGTACTAGAAACGAAATAGACTATATAATAACAAATAAAAAATATGTAGTAGAGGATGTAACAGTTTTGAATAAATTCACCACAAATAGCGATCAAAGACTAGTTAGAAGTGGAATAGTTATAAATACAAAAAAGGAAAGACAAAAGTTAATATTTAATTGTAACGCACAGAAAATAGATACAAGCAGATTAAAGCAAGAAAGTACCAGCAAGAATTTAAGAAATATTTCTTAAAAAACTTAAGTCACGAAATGAAAAATAATCTGAACAACCTTAACGACACAGTGACGAAAGGATTAATAGAAACAAGAAATAGGATAGCAACAACCATGACAAAGACAACATCCAACAAAGTTAGTAAAAGAACTAAAGATTTAATGGCAGTGAGAAGGCAATTAGCATCACAAAACAAAAGGAGTACATAAGAATATAGAAACCAAAATAGAGAAATTGATACAAAATTAAAACAAGATATTAAAAACTATAAGGAAGATATATTAGGAAACAATTGAAAATAATGGAAACCTTAAAGTAATGAGAAGAAATGTTATGAAAGGTAAAGAAATAGTAAAATTGAAAGACGAAAGTGGCAAAACGCATAACAATAAAAACAAAATAATAGAAATAACAGAAGAATTTTATAAATCATTATATGCAACAGAAGAAGAACTAAAAATAGAAAACCATAGAATACGAAAATTAGTAAACATAAACTCCGAAGAAATACCAGAAATTACAATAGAAGAGATAAAAAATGGACTAAACGGAATGAAAAACAAAAGAGCTGCCGGAGAAGACAAGATAATGGCAGAATTCATAAAGGAAGGAAGTGATGAGTTATTACAGCTACATAAAGAAATATTTAACAAATGCCTAGAGAAGGCACAATACCAAT
Source organism: Sinelater perroti (assembly GCA_036346155.1). Classification (NCBI taxonomy): domain Eukaryota; kingdom Metazoa; phylum Arthropoda; class Insecta; order Coleoptera; family Elateridae; genus Sinelater; species Sinelater perroti. Next base: position 4,320,990 of record JARFIY010000355.1, on the reverse strand, counting down.
AAAATGGAGGAACGCAATAAAATCCTAATATATAAAAAAGAAGTAAATTATGACCAATTATAGACCGATGAAAGTTTACTCATCTCAACTGTACAAATTAATTATCTCAAAATCATAACAATATGACCTAGTTACCAATAAATTTGATTTCATATACAAACGCCAGAACAAGTTCTCGGATTCAGAAAAGGATATAGTACACTGGATCATTTACAGACACTCAGAATTTTGATAGAAAAGTCTACAGAGTATAACTTACCGATATATATATATATATATAAAAGATTTATAGACTTTGAAAAAGCGTTCGATAGTTTAGAACACTTAGCGATAATAGAGGCGCTTAATCACTGCAGAATAGATTCTAGATATAGCACACTGATAAAATCATATATAAAAGAATGCAATTGTAACAATTAAATTAAAAGACCAATGCACAAAGCCTTTAAAAGTAGGGAGAGCAATCAGGCAAGGAGATAACATATCGCCCAATCTTTTTATAGCTGCTCTAGAAGATGTTTTCAAGACACTCAATTGGAAAATAAAGGAATAAGTGTGAATGGAGAATGGCTTAATAATTTACGGTATGCAGACGACGATGTGATAACAGCAAAAACTATAGAAGAATTACAAGAGATGTTGTATGAACTAAATGAAAATCAAACAAAGTAGGCTTAAGAATAAATATTAATAAAACAAAAATAGTGATGAGAGAAGAGGAAAATGAGGGACAAAAAATAGAAATAAACGGTAGGCAAATAGAGAAAGTATCAGAAATAATATACCTAGGACATAAGATCAAAATGGGAAAAGCAAATCAAATGGCAGAGTTGAATAGAAGAATTAAACATGGGTGGGGCGCTTTCGGTAAACTAAGTTATATATTCAAAGGTAAATTCGCAAACTATCAGAAAGCAAGAGTATTTAATCAATGCATTCTCCCAGTTTTGTCATATGGTACCGAAACATGGGTATTAACAAAAAAGATTATGAATATAATGTTAATAACACAAAGAAATATGGAGAGAAGTATGTTGGGAATAACACTCAGGGACAGAAAAAATAATACATGGATTAAAGAGAAAACTAAAGTAGAATATGTAGGAATAACAATAACACAAAAGAAGTGGCGATGGGTTGGACACGTTGCTAGGATGAAAGAAGATAGATGGACAAAGAAACTGATACAATGGAGATCTTGGAAGGAGAAAAGATATAGAGGACGTCCTCAGCAAAGGTGGATCGATGATATAAAGAAAATAACTGGACCAAAATGGATTCAAATAGCGCAGGAGAGAGAAGAATGGAAAATGATGGGGGATGTTTATGTCCAAGGATGGACGGAATAAAGCTGGTTAAAGAAGAAGAAGAAAAAGAATGTAACTTGCAGCGAATAGGCAACAATTTGTGAGAGCCTGGAACATTTGTCTATAAGAACTATTCGGATGATTCAGAAATTATGCAATAAATACAACGTGAATAAATTTTAAGAGATAGTTGTAAATTTTTTGAAAGTTATCCACGTTCTGATAGACTATCAACGATCAGAATACCGGAAAATGTTGAAGGTGTACGAGCTACAATCAATAAGGATCTGCAACTGATAGTTGGGAGAGATGAGATGAGTTGGGTGTTCAAAAAAGCAAAATGTGTAATATTTTAACGTTTATCTTATGCGATACGTCTATTATTACCAGAACAAAAGTGGAAAAAGTTGTAATATTTCGCAATCTGACCAATTTTTTTATAGGTTTATGGCGTTTTTTTCTAAATGGAAAATTGAAGTAGTTTAGTTTCTTGGTTGTCTTAGGAAATTAGGGTAAAATGTTTTATGCTGGTTTTGGTGTTTTTGTTCCATACATTTTGCAGCTGTAGATAACCTTGGATATACGGGTATTTTTATGCTTACTCTGTATGTACAAATTCTAACATAAAGGGAGGGTAAAAGTAACTAACATTAAAAATTGTTATTAAAGTTTATATTTCTAATACAAATTTATTGAAATAAATTGTGCTTGTATTTTTTTACATAGAAAAATGAAAGCAAATCTTTAAATTTCACCGTAAGCACTGGTAGCCTCAACGAATTTTAGAATTAAGAAAGTCGTTTGTGATATTTTTGAAAACCTCCAGACTCTACGCCTTTAGGTCTACTATTGAACAAGGTTTTATCTGTTACGTAATCCCACAGGTAAAAATCACATTGAGTGAGATTTCTACTTCTTGGAGACCATTTATGAAACCGCAAATTCTAGAAAACGTTGGTCTGACCACGCACGTATAGTAAGTGTAAAATGGGATGGTGCACCATTCTGCATGAAAATGAAGGCGATAATGCGGTAATTCCAGCCAGATACCGTGAGCCACACGCAATTTTCGAATATTTGAATGTACGTACAAGATCTTGTTTGCGTTATATGTGTGCCTCTAGCGGCCGATGTCTGTACTATAGATGCAGGAAATATAAAATTCTATGTACTATCGTCTATTTAGAGTGTTTTTATTATGTTCTATACCAATTTTTAATGCTTAGTTATTTTTTAGTTACCCTGTAAATAATTAATAATTTAAATACATACCGTAAATAACAAAGTTGCATCTATAACAAACATTCCACGAGCTGTGAATTCTACTCGTCGGTGCATCAGTTGCTGAGAAAATTCCATGAGCTGCAATTGTAGACAAAAGAAATTTTACATAGCTTAAAATTCCTTTTTAATTGTTAGCAAACATTATTCACAAATATATATTCGCACTGATGAATAAGAATTAATTCTAAACAGTATAGCCAGTAACAATACTTTATTTTCTTTACTATTGTAGTGATGCATTGTTAATACAAATAAAACTGATATTTTATGCTATGAATAAATATATTTTTTTTAAAGAAAAATATAAAATGTAGATAAAATCGACAATTCCAATGTACATAAACCTTATGAATCCTTGGACCAAAAGAAAAAAACAGAATAAAGTTGGTATAGCGATATCAGCAGAAGGGAGTAGTTATTTGTACCGTATATGCTGCAGTGCATTTCGTTGCAAAGTTAAAAATTTCTCTACAACTTGAACATGGAAGCTCCACTGCAACAGTACATGTATGCTCAAAGCACAAGTGAATACATAATAATATATTTTTTTATTTTGGCCAACTATTCCATTTATATTTTGATCAAAATATTTGAACGTTGCAGGGGAAATAGAATCACGTTGTTATTATTTCCGTTCCACTCAAGTCATTGGGTTAAGCCACTAGACTTGACATTTTTGAGAGTCAACACTACTTATTATAAATAATTTTCTCCCGAAATGGAAATAAAAGCATCTGTCCAAATATAGCAACTAGGGAAAAAAATCTTACGATTTACTTCAGCAATCAAATAGGGCAGACTTAACATATGCTACAGGGATCTCAGGGTTCTCAGCTGCAGGAATTTTACCGAATAACTTGTGAAAGTTTACAGAGGTTGATTTATACCCATATGTGATATAATTAAGGAATAGACAAAAATACTAGTTAAAGATTATCTCATGGAAATTGTGACTGGAACTTATGCACGTATCTACTATTTTGCAGAGCCAAACACTTAAATTATTGGATGAAAGTTCTTTACAAGTTTTTTTTTAAATTTATTTTTATTTATTTAATTAGCAATCAAAATACAAGATATTCTATAAGCTAATTTGTTAACCTACAATCTAAATTTAGGATTTAGATCGATTAATAACATGATGAGATCTCATCCAGCGATGAGCTCTCTAAGTCTATTTATAGGTCAGCTGGCCACTGTCTTTTTAGTCTTCTTATTGCTGTGTCTTCTAGTAAGGGCCCTGTATTAAAGGATTTGTGTGAGCTTCCAATTTTTGGTGGTGGGTGATGCTTCTCTCATGGATAACTTCTTTTATAGTTGGTATCTTCAAATCTTTGTGGATCATTTCATTTGCAATATACCATGGGGCATTAACTATCGTTCTTAGTATTTTGGACTGGCACCTTTGGATTATTTCGATATTGGACTTGCTGGCACAGCCCCATAGTTCTATTCCATACGTCCATATGGGTTTGATTACTGATTTGTACAACAATAGTTTGTTTTCTATAGATAGCGGAGACTTTCTACCGATCAACCAATATAGCTCTCTCTGTTTTAGGTCCATTTGCTTTCTTTTTTTGCAGATGTGTTCTCTCCAGTTTAATTTGGAATCTAAGTGTATTCCCAGGTATTTTACTGTCACAGTTTGTGGTATTACTATGTTGTTTAGGTATATGGGTGGACACGGATCTTTTCTCAGGGTAAATGTGGTATGAGTAGATTTTGTCTCGTTTACTTTTACATTCCACTTTTGAAGCCAGTGTTCTAGAACATGTAGATAATCTTGTATTAGAGTGTGTGCTTGGAGGACTACATTGTGGCTAGCCAGTATGACAGTGTCGTCAGCAAATGTGCCCATTGTGATGTTTGGTGAAACTGGAAGATCTGATGTAAATAAGAGATAAAGTAGCGGGCCCAGGACACTGCCCTGTGGTACCCCAGAGTTGATTGGGAGTATAGTTGAGACTTCCTGTCTTACTTTTGTTCTGAAGTGTCTATCACTTAGGTATGTTTTAAGTAGTTTGTAAAACGCTGGTATGAGTTTTTTAATTTTAAACAGTAATCCTGGGTGCCAGACCCTGTCGAAAGCCTGGCTTACGTCTAGGAATACAGATACGCAGTATTCTTTGTTGTTTAAACTGGCGAGGATAGTTTGCGATATGCGATGACACTGTTGGGTGGTCGAGTGAGCCTGTCGAAATCAAATTGATAATCGGGTATCCATTCAGTATTGATTCTTTTAAGAACTAGTTTTTCAAGCAATTTTGAAACAGCTGGTAATAAGCTGATAGGTCGATATGATTTTGCGCTATTTGGGTCTTTTCCAGGCTTAAGGATTAAAATTATCTCGGCAGTTTTTAATTTTTGAGGCCAATATTGGATTCGGAGGATTGCATTAAAGATATACGTCAGTAATACTATGCCTTTTTTTGGCAGTTCTTTAAGCATTTTTGCTGTTATAAGGTCCATGCCCGGGGCTTTTTTTGCATTCAGGCGTTTTATTTCCTCCTTTATTTCTTTAGGTGTGACGGGTTTAATTGGTTGCGTTGCTAAAACGGGAGATTCTAATATTTCCATTATTTCCTCGTCCGGGTCATTTTCGTGCGGCTGAAAAACATCGGCAAGGTGTTTCGCAAATACTTCTGCTTTCTCCTTATCACTTTTGCCCACTGTTCTTGTGATGGTTGTTCCATTCTTAAAGGGGGAAGAGTTATTATTGGTTTGCTTTTAGCTTTGATCGGTTTCCAAATAGAATTGTCATAACGGTTAAGGTTAGATAAATAATCTTTGAGTGACTCTTCTCTCAGAGATTTTAATTTAGATTTCAGCTTATTACTAAGTCTGTTCAATATTTTCTTGTCTGCTGGGGTGTGTGTTCGTTGCCATTTGGCTCGTGCTTTTCTTTTTTCAGCTACCAGTTTTTTAATTTCGAGAGGAATATTCGTGATGTCTTTTTTGTATGTTACTATTGGAGTAGCTTGTTGGGCTGCTTCTTGAAGGGTATTTATAAGACTATTTGTAGCTTCCTCAATTTCATTTGAGTTTTTAAGCCTTAGATTTAAATTTATTGTATCTGACAAATTGCGCCTATATTCGTCCCAGTCAGTTTTCGAATTATGTAGTCTAGGTACAGGTTGAATATATAATGGGTATGTGCTGTAGGTGGCTATTACCGGTGAATGATCTGAGGACAAGTCGTAGCTAGGTGTAATGTCCATATAGGTTGGCGAAATATTGTTTGTGACAAAAAAGTCTAGTAAATCCGGTAACTTATCTCTGTCTGTCGGCCAATATGTTGGAGTTCCCGTAGATAAGTATGTATATCTTTTGTCTTGAATGAGTTTGAATAGCTCCCTTCCTTTTGTGGTGGTTAGTCGGGATCCCCATGCCGTGTTTTTACTATTGTAATCTCCTCCTGCCAGAAATTTGGTGCCTAAAGTGCTGAAGTAGGATTCAAAGTGGTGTTTTTTTATATTATGTTTTGGTGGACAGTAGACTGCACTAACTGTTATTTCACATGGGGACACGAATTGAGGTAGCTTGGAGATAGTCTTCAGCAAACTTTGGTAGTTCATAGTGACTTATTGTTTGTTTTATTATTATAGCTGTGCCTGCATGTGCAGTGCCATCCGGGTGATTAGTGTGATATACATTATACTTCGGTATTTTGAAATATGTCTTTTCAGTGAAATGAGTTCACTGATCAGGAGGATATCTATTAAGTTTTGTTTTAAAAATAACTGAATTTCATCTTTGTGTTGAGCAAGGCCATTGGCATTCCATAAAGCTATTCTAAGAGCCATTGTTTTGTTTATTGATTAGCATTGTTAACATATTGAGCACCATACTATTCTGCTGTATCAGTTGGTTGAACATTATTTTAAATTCTTCTAAAAATTTATTTAGTGACATGGTCGATTCAGCGCCTTGAGTTGTATTCTGGGGTTTAGTTACACGACCATAGCTTCTAGTTTGGGGTCTTGTCGATAGCGGTTGCGGTTGACTTTGTTGTGTTATGTTATTTTGATGTGTTAGGTTGTTTTGATGATTAGGATGGTAATTGTTTGTTTTAGCTTTATAATTTTTTGGTATACTCACATCCCCGGTAGTTAGCTGGATGTCCACCTCCACATAGGCCACATATAGCTGGCGTATTTTTACTTTTCTTACAACTTGATGTAATGTGTTGGCCACCGCACTTAACACAGGTAGGGTCTATTGCAATAGGCTTTAGTGTGGCCGTATAATTGGCATCTGGTACATTGCACTAAATTGTTGTCTTTTCTTGGTGGTTCTATTTGGATGACACTGTTTAGTAATCTGTTTATTTTGTAGATATCCTTGTTATTCTCTGACGGTTCCAGGTCAACAAAGAACATATTAAGGGGATATTTTGTTACACGATGTTTCATATTTATTATATTTCTCACTTTGTGTCCGTGTTGTGTGATTTCCTGTTTTATATCTTCTAGGTCAATCGAATGGTGTAGGTATTTAATTACAACTCTGTACGACCTTTCTTCCTTCGGTTGGTAGGTGTGATGAATTATATTATTATCTTTCATGTATTTTGCTAATTTTCTAAATGTGTCTTTACAAGTTAGAGTTGTTGATATCTCTCTTTTGCTTGTCCAAGTTTTGTCTCTAAATAAAAGCGAATATATGAGAAAATCCAGGAAACAAAATGAAAAATTGTAATGAGATCTCTAATGAAAACAAAAAAAAAATTGTTGAAGAAAATCTGAAATAACTGAAGAAGAAAAACTAAGGACCAAAGCATTAATAAAGGTTCGATGAAAAGTAGGAAGGTCCAAAACAAATATTTCTAAAACTAGCTCTTTAGATTCTGAAAATGAAGATATAAATATTGAGTTGTAAGAAGAAATGAATATGATTTCAGAGAGTAGCAGAGATCCGGCATTGTATATGATATGCCTGTGTCTAATTCGAAAAAGAATGCGAGTTATGTTTTAGTAGTGTTTTGTGTGCTGGCTGGGTTTATGCAGAAAATAAAATTAAACATTGTCTTTGGTAAAATATTTATTTTATTATGTAACATAATTTCCATTGAGGGCCATATCTGTTTCAGGTTTTCCATTCTTAGTTTCCGGTCCTCTAAGTCTTCCCAAACTTCTTTTGTTAGTTGTTTCTGCCATTACATTCTGGTTCTCCATTTAAGCTATGTCCGTCCTCTTATTCTTCTGTCCTTAGGCGACCAATTCATAATTATTTTGAATTATCTCTCCTCTTATACTTTCTAGACATATGCGTACCGTTTTAATGTTTTGTTACTCTTACCTACCTGTATTACACTTTAATCTCTATCCAGATTTGCTGATTTGATGATTCTGTTAATCATACGCTAGTTTTCATTCGTAAGTTGTTATGTTTTTAATATTTCCTCTTTATTTGGTAACATTAATCCGTGGTGTGCTCTAGCGGTTTCCTTTTCTTTATATTATTATTTTTTTATTATTAATTATACTACAATCTGTCTAAGTGCGTCAGTAGTTTGTTTAACGTACATTGGGTAATTAAGAACTGAAAGGCATGAAGGTAGAGCATCCAGTGATGTCTCACCTATATTAATCTATATCTAGTTTAACGTACACTTATTGGTCTATAATTTATACAGCGCAGCAGTGTTAAGGAAATCTGTTTATTAAATCCAGCGGTTTGAATCTTTTTAATCGTGGCTGTTCTACATCGTTTTCTCATAAGCACCCCATTAGAGGATTAGGGTGAACACTAATACGTTCACAGTAGCGCGCACTAAACTTTTCTATTTCTTGATTAATGGTTGGGATTGAAAGATCACGTGGTATGGTTCCGTTGGTCACATACCATGGTGCGTTTACACTGGACCGGAGCACTTTTGTTCTATGTTGGATATTTTGACTTTAGCTCATAGCTGTATTCCATATGTCCATATGGGTTTGATCATGGTTTTATAAAGCAGTAACTTGCTTTCCAAGGATAGCTGTGACTTGCGCCCTATCAGCCAATACATTTTTGTAACTTAAATTCTAAAAGTTTACGCTTTGTGCGTTTTCCACGTTAGTTTCTTGTCTAGATACATTACAAGGTATTTTAGCACTGTCAGTTTGTGAAATTTCTTGAATATTAAGCGTCACCGGTGGGCAGGTGACTCTTCTTAGTGTAAATGATACGTTCGCTGATTTACTTTCATTTATTTTTATGCACCACTTAGAACACCAGCCCTGTATTTTATTCAGGTGAGTTTGTAATTGTTGGGATGCCAGATTTGGGTCTGTATGCGATGCAAGAATTACCGTGTCATTGGCGAAAGTAGCGACCATGTTACCTGGTGTCGTCGGAGATCCGCTGTAAATAGCAGGTATAGAAGGGGACCCAGGATGCTACCTTGGGGAACACCCGAAGCGATGGTATATAAAGGCGTTAATTCGCTGCCATATCTAATTTGAAAGTGCCTGTTGGTTAAGTACGATTTTATAATTTCGTAGTAATTTGGGGGTAGAGTTTTCTTGATTTTACAGAGCAGTCCCTCATACCCTTATCAAAGGCTTGAGTGTAAAATACTGTTGAGCAGTATTTTCTCTCTTAGAAGGCTTTAGTGATTTTGTCGACTACTCTGTTAACCTGTTCAATTGTTGCGTGATTGTTACGAAAAGCAAACTGGTGGTCAGGTATAAGAAGGTTGTCCTGGAGTATTGGGTGTAATTTCTCTAGTGTCATTTTTCGAACACTTTTGACAACACAGGCAACAGACTGATAAGTCGGTATGATGCAGGTTGTTCTTTTGGTTTGCCTGTCTTTGGAATTAGGATAATTATGGCGTATTTCCACAGTTTGGGAAACTGTCGGAGTCTTAGAATTGCATTGAATAGATGCGTTATAAATTCATAGCCTTTCTGCGGTAGTTCTTTGAGAACGTTGCCAGTAATTAAATTATGACGTGGCGCTTTATACGGCTGTACTTTACCGCGAATGGTGTTTACGACTTGGTTGATTTTGAAGTTTTTGATAGGCAGGCTCATTTGATACGGCGTTCATGTCCATGTTTTTGACACCTGGATTATTGAGCTATCGTTCGTTTGACGCGCGGGGGTCCAAATTTGAATACAGAGTGTATAAGTTTATTGATATTATATACATCTTTGTTATTATCAGATGGCTTTAATTGTGGAACGAAAAGGGAGAGCTCTTTTTTTCGTAACAGCTTGTTTCACATTCCATATGTTCGTTACTGTGTGTTCAAGCGATTGTAGTTCATTTTTTGTTCCATTTATGCTAGTGGATGGATGTAAATTTCTAAGAAAGACTCGGAAACTACGGTCTTGCTTTACTTGATAGGTATGGAAGTCAATGTTTTTTCTATCAGTCTTTTGGTTATAAATCTATATTTTTCGGGAGTTTGTGTAAGTATTTTGATTTTGTCATTGGTGAGAGCCTTGGGAGTATACTCATCTTTAGCTATAATTTCCAAAAAAGTAATTAGGGGCTCAGTAGTTTTGACTCCGGAAACAAATATCGGTGGGGGTCTCCGTTTAATGTTTTGGAGATACATGGCTCTTGTTCTTGTCGGTTTTTATCAGCTAGCAGCTCAAAACGGTTTGTGGGGTTTAGACAATTACTTGTAGTTTTAGGTTGTTTAACCCGATCGGTTTGTTTGCCTGTGTTATCTTGTTTGCCTCGTTTTTTATTAACAACCGTTTGTCATTCTGAATTGCGAGATACTAGTGTTGCTGTTGATAGGTAAAATGAGATTGATGTAGTGTAGTGTTTTGGAGCTGAACGGGGAAGTGCGTGAATGTGTTATTTATATTTGGGGGTTGGGTGTATTGATAATTTTGTTGAGAGCCCCGGTTCGCAGGTGCCGCTGAAGCCCTGGTCGCCACCGTAGGGTTCGCCCTCTGTGCTGGCGCAATCCTGGCAGCACTCGAGGATGCGTTCGCTGGGCCACGTAGCGTCTGCACCGTTTCACTGCTCGTACCCGAAATCTTTATATAATTGAACAAAGATATTTATATTTTATATACGTTTGTTTTCTTTTTCTTCTGTATATAAGTTTGTGCTCTTTTACTTTCTTTAACATCTAACTCATGTTTTTGTTATCCCGTATGACAAATAGTTGGCCATCGGTAACTATCATAAACTATTTTATTTCTTACAGATATATCCGTTTCTTACGGTCTCTGAGCTACTGTTCTAGCCTTTTATTAACCCCTTTCTCTTTCTCTTTCTCTCCCTATATATATTTTCAAAGCTGGTAATATACTGATTCCTTGACAGTTTTTCCATAAGGTATAACTTTTTTTTGTGTACTAATGCGATTATGTTCGTGTAATTTTTTCCTTTTCTATTTTTTTGAAACATTTACGTTATTATTTTCATCGACTTAGTACATCCGTATTTTACTAACTGTATTCTATTCACCAATTTATTATTTTTAGTTAATTTTAATGCTTTATTACATTTTTATCTTTATTTCTACACCTTATTGATTTACATCTATTTATTTTGGTTTTATTATATATGGTAGTGTTTGTTTTTGTAACTAGAAGTGTTTTGTAGTATTCTGTCTATTAATTTGGCTTTAATAAACTAATGTGTAAAGATTCATCGCAAAATTATTCTCTCATGTTTTATTAGAATTAATAATAATAATGGTTTGGCTATAACACCTCTCACGGGAGCACGGCGTACAAACTAAGAGGTTAAAGCTCTCAGATGTTCTCGCTCTCTCTTCCTGGTCGTCGCACACCATCTCTAATGCGGGGGATGTGACAAGCAGCATGCTTTAGACGACCGCTATTATTACCCCTTGTTCGATGTGACGCAGGTATGAACCCGAGTCCGTCCGCACCACAACCCAGCGCCCCAACCGTACGGCTACGCTGGCTCATGTTTCCTTAGACTTATAAAATCTTATTGTGTTTTATTTTTGTATACTTTGTCCTAATATTCGATACTGTTTTTTATTTGTCTTTTACATTTTACGTCTTAAACTTAATATTTTACTATATTCAATTCTTTTTTGTCTTGAATTATTGTCTACTGTTTTGACTACTGTTTAATCTCTAATATATCTCTAATAAGTTGTGTATCTATGTTTTGCGTACGGTAACGAATCGATGCAAGAGGTCCTTTTAGAATTTTTGTTCGATACTCTTATTCCTAAGAGCTGCGGTACCTCTTTCGCATGTAGTTTGTTCATGTATAATTGTTTATGCAGGATATTAGCAACATTACTGTTAGGTTAGTGATTTCAAGTACTTTTATTCGCTGATTGTTCAGAACAACAACGTAAATTTTTTTAACTGTGCTCGTATTAACCTCAACCTAATGTACACAGCGGGCTTCATACTCCACTTTAATCTGGGTAACCCCTCGCTGTACAAATAAAAACTCTTTATCGCTGCACGAAATTCTTTGAGTGTCGACTTCTGGTTCAGCTTTGATGTTACTTGTTTAAAGAGCGACGCCAGCAAACCAATTGTAACTCAATTTCTTATTTTCAATTAGATTTCCAAAACAAAGCCACTTTGAATATTTTTTGAATGTGTGATAGATGTAATTTGTTCGGAACTATATATGACGAATATTGCAATGCAAACGCATCCCGGCTTTTTCAGATTTATTTTGAAATAAAATAATTAAAACAACTTAAGTTAAAATGACCCTTAATTGTTGCAACAAACCTTGTTTGACGTCTCGTTTTCGGTAACTATCAACAATAGCTTGTGAACTTCCGTCTTCGTGTAGGCAGACTGCAAAGCGAAACAATGTTAGACGCGCCTCATGCGTAAGCGCCTCCTCAAGATTCATCGCGAAATTAGCTTTTATCCATTTACATTCTCTTTGATACGCTACAGCACATTTTCATAACCCAATTAAAGAGTGTTTTACCTGATTACCGGTAACATGACAAGCCGTGGCCTTGCGGAGTAATTCGATAGACTTAAGAACGCTCCATGCAAGCGAAATCAGGGAGTCGACCGGCGCCCGCGAGTACTGCAACGTAATCAGCTGAGAACTACGTTATATGTAACTGCATTTATTCGTACGTTCAAGTAGACCGCAAATAGCTTCGTTACTATGAGTTCGAATTGCGTGAGAGTGCTGGCGAACATTTGACCTCCGTAAGTTTCATCTATCAGGGATGAAGTGTCGCACAACCTGTCGTGCAATCTCATCAACACGTCCAGCTTCTTCAAAACTTCGTATGTATTACTTTTTCTTATAAGCGAATCTGTTAAAATATTAAAGTAGAGTATACAGTAAGTTTTTTAGTTTATCAATTTCTTCAATTTCTCAATATAATTGCTTACAGCTATTAAGAATGTAATTCTATCACTTTTTTAGCTTCTAGCAATGGCTAGGACCGCCGTAATTTTAGGCATTTCTACTTATATTATGAATTTATTAATAATTTTCAACGTAGTGCTAGTTTTTGAACGCCCCTAATACGAATCATGATTTATATGCATGTAGTCATGTTTAAGTTTTGCTATTTAAAAATTAACAATGTAAACTCTTTTTTCTAGCACGAAATTTATTGGATTATGGGATCATGCGAAAGAGGTAGAAGCGGATTTTAATAGACTTCGCAATACAACCCCCCGTCACTCCATTCAAAGAGTGTATGGGAGTGGAGCATTTGAAAATGAGACATAGAGGTAAAGGCATATTTAGTATGAGAATAAAGCATAAGACACCAAATTGCACATTTAACATGTATTTTAAGGTTAATATTATGGATCGAAATGAATATATAAAACAAATAAGTAACAAGAACAGATCCGGAAAAATTACTTGGTATACAGACGGATCAAAGACCGGATCAGGAATAGGAGGAGACATATACTGTGGAAAACTTTTTATTATGAAAATGCACATTCAAGCGAAGATATTTGCTATACTGCAGTGTGCCAGGCAAAATAAATTAAGGGATTGTCGAAATAGGCGAATCAATACATTCACGAATAGTCAGACATCTCTGAGGGCATTAAAGAAGCAGAGAGTAACATCCAGACTGGTGAGAGAATGGACTAGAAGAAATTACATAAGATCGGAAGAATCTATCGGAACAAAGTTAATTTTATTGTGTTATAGTAAGAAGCCACTGTGGTATTAAAGAACAACAAACTCTTACTAGAATAGCACAGAATACAATAGTATAGACCCCGAATCTTTTCATAGGAGCATTGTTAAATTCGATACTCAACATACACTGGGTGATGTAGAATGGACTAGCAAAAAATGGTACATAAATACCGAAAAAATCTATCGGAACAAAGATAATAAAAACTTTTATAAAAGAACCACCTTATAAAAGAACTAACAAACTCTTACTAGAAAGCAAGAATACAAAGTATTATAGATCTCTTCATAGGGCATTGTTTTCTTCGACACCTCAAGAAAATAGGGATGTAAAAGAGGCGAAGATACTGAAAAAAGTGCTGTAAAAAAATGAGAGAAGTACAATAAGTCTAAGAGACTCTAGTGCTAAGGGAGACACAAATCAAACGGCCCTTAATATGTATTTCTCAAGCTCTAGGTTAGTACTATCTGCAGATCTTGTACTATATTTTATTCTTAGCTTAACTTTTGTTATATCTTTAAAAGATTCCCTTTCTATTACTTGTTTAGTTGCTCTATTTTGATCACTTTGCATTATGTGTCTGAATCATTTTATTTTATATGTTTTTATAAATTTGATTATGTCTTCCTATTTTACCTCTATTACTAATTTATAGTCCATTCTTCGTTTTACTGTGTTTTGTCTATACTTAGTGGATCTCTATCATCCTTAATAATTTTCTTTCAGATGTTTTTATTTTTGATTCTTTCTTTGTAAATGTCTATGTTTCATGTTGCACTTTAATTTGTTTGCTAAACCTTTTCTATTAATATTTTTTAAAGTTTTTTTCTAAATTTTATTTTTTATTTTATTCTTTCTTTTTCTCTCTTTTACTAGTTAGTATTCATATATAAAATGTCTCTAATTTTTCGTTTTTCGTATATATAATGCGTTTTTTATTAGTTTCTAGACGAAATGCTTTTATATTTTTGTTCAGTCTTTTTTTAAGTATGCATTCTCTTTTGCATACACTTTTCTGTATATATGTGTTTACTTTTATTATTATATTATTTATACACTATGCCTTGTTGGTCTTAATAGTATTTATGACTTCTGTTACTCCTCCCAAACTCGATTGTTTCACTCTATTTTTATTTTTTTCCCGCATATCTTGTTCATTCTTTTGATTTTCTTCCATCTTTTTAGATTTTTTAAATTTTCATATTTAAAAGTTCTTATTTATTTATTCTTTACATTTTTGTTGTTTTTTTCTATTTTGTGTATTCTTCTTTTTATATATTTATCTGCTAATTTCCTTTTTGTTTTGTCATATCCATTATTTGTATTGTTCTTTTTATTATATTACTTTTTATGTTATTTCACTGTTTTGTGATGCTTTATATCACTTTTCGATATTTTCTTTTTATATTTAATTTGTATTTATTGGTTTTGCATCATATTTACCTTTTCTATTATCTTTCTGTTGCGTTTTGATGTATTTTCATTTTTTTTTTTGAAAGTTGCTGCAATTTAGTAGTAGTCATGTCCTTCTTTGGTTTTTATATTTTGTATATCTTAAACATCCTTCAACTTTTTATATTGGAATGTGGTTTACTTGATTTAAATATTTCTCTTTGGATATTTTCATGTAACTTTCCTATATTTTGGTGAATGAATTTTGTCTATTATCATTTATTGGTGTGTTTGCCTTTGACTTCATTTAAATAAATGCTTTTTTTACGTTTTTTAAATCGTTATATTATTTCAGCACAGTTGTTTGATTTTGTTTTGCTTATGCCTTTTACTAATATTTTGTATGCCATTCAGTGTATGTGATTGTTTCCATTTTCCTATTCTCCTGATTAATTGGAAATTTTCGACTTACTATTTTTTAATTGTTCTCTTTTTTTCTGGTTTAGTTGCATTTCTTGTAAATATAAAATCTTCTGTTTCGTTCAATTTCTTACTTTATTTTAAATTAGTTGTTAAAATGTTGCATTTTCTATAATATTAATTACCATTTGTTGCTTTTTTGATTTTTTCTTTCTTATTTTCTTTTATAGTGTTATTTTTTTAATTGAACGTTTATGATCTACTAACGGTATTTCCTTAATTTATTATTTAGTTTTTTGATCTACTCTTTTCTACCTCTTTATTCAACTTGCTCAGCTTGTTATATATGTTTCCAGTTCTAGTTAACTTAACTTTTCATTAGTTTGTTCCATTATTTCTTCCATTTACTGCTTATATTGAATATGTAAAAAATATCGAACTTAATTAATTTGTTAACTTAAGCTTTAAGCCAGTTGTTGTGCTTTTTCTGATTTTAATAGCTGTCATGGACGTCATATTTTGTGTTCCAAATTCTTATTTTTTTAAACTGCAATTATATTTTGCTGTACTAAAGCCTTAAAACTTCAAATCGTAATTAGGCTAACTCTGATTATTCCTACACACTTATTTAAAATTTTTGTTAATTTTTTTACTCTCAAATTAGCTCTTTTTGGATACATTACTTATTGGAATTACTTGTTGCTCCCCTTATTGTAATGCGATAATTATCTACTGTAAAATTATTAGTTTTAAATAACCTTTATAAAATAATCATACCTTATCAAACAAATACACCACTCAATGACCGATTAATTATTTTCAACTATCCAAATAATAAGATAAAAGTCAAAAACTGCCAAAATTACATTTATAAGAAAAAACACGAGATAGTGATACAAAACTATTTAGAAATAATTAATTTTCACATTACATTATGTATTAAATTAAAATATAAAATATGCACTATTCATAATTAAAAACGGGTTAGTGTCAAAAAATTATTGTTCGTTGAGTTCTAAAGCTGTTGAGTGAAGAAGAAACAACTGTGCATGTTTAAATTTCTCAGATTGTTGGGGCACTATTCAGCAAAAGATAAAATACAGTGATCTACGATGAGATCGGGTACACTACTATATAAGAGAGTGCAAGAGGGCCAATAAAAATGAAGAAAAAAGCCAAGAAATGTTTTGTGAACGCAACATATTTTTTAATAAAAAGTCCTTACAACAATGTTTTGGGGCTATAGGATGCTCTTGCTTGCTGATTTCTTTTGCGATTGAAAAATTTATCTCAAAAGCATCGCTATTTTATTATAACAGCAAACTTTATACTGTGGCCAAAGATAATAAAGTTGAATGAATCGTTTTGGATCACCCTAAAATTTTTACTATAGTCCGAACTTTTCAGTGTGTAGTTTCTACATTTTTAATTTTTTTAAGAATGTGATAAAGGACGGGGCCTTTTAATAACGATTAATAGGAGAAGTAATTTCTTTTTATAATTTAGAAATTGAAAATTCAGTACCATGTTTAAAAACATGTGGAAAAAGGTAAAAATTGTGTTTAAAAAAAAAAGCTGCAAGCAGAAAAATGAAAACAAGAAGGGTGAAACAAAAAAATATGTGCAAATACTTAAATTGTATACCATCATATCGACAAACAGAGTTATCAGTTGAAGTAAGACAAAAGTTATTAAAATCTGGCACAATTTGTTTTATAAAGAATTTGTGAAGAATTTGAGATTAAAGTAACTAATAATTATACTATAAAATTTTTTAATTTTTCCTTTGTTTTTCTTTTTTTCACTTTTGTTTACAAGAAAAGCTGGTTATTTTATTTATGTTTTAAAAGATAAGCTTTGAATGTTGTATTTTACGTGTTATGGGGTACGGATTTACTTCAAATAAAGGACGAGAATTGAAATATGTAGGTAATATCTCATATACTAGTTATAGATACTATTAGCAGCTTGGTAATAAATATAAAATATGTACTAAAACTTTGCAAAAAACAATTGAGATACATAGCGAAGCGAATTAAAGAACAAAATATTTTTTAAATATTAATTAATAATAAACAGAATTGATGGAACGGTTAAGAAAGTTAAATCCAATTTAAATGCATAAGAGTATAAAAACATTCTAATAGAAATGAAGAATTTAACTGTTGAAAAAAGAAGTTACTATCCAACAGATAAAACGACATTCACTCAACTAAGTAATAAACTCAAGTTAAAATAAAACATTATAACACTTCAATTTTCAGAAATGATCAAGCAAAGAACGGCCTTTATGCACATTTAACTGAAGTTCTCACTTCCAGTAACATTTTAGGATCAAAATATGCATATTTACTCAAATAGGGTCAACCGCGATATTACTAAAGAGCAACTACAATACACTTCAGCAGCAAAGAAATCACAAACTAATTTTTCTTTTCCACAAGAAAAAAGTCTCAAGTATAGATTAGATACTTTCGAAAATATTGAAAGAAATTGAAAACTTAATATTTTCTTAGAGAGTTAAAGTCTGAGGTAATACCCGTGTCACAACTAGGAACCGATGAATGTTGCATCCGATAGACCTACTAATTCGTTAGCCCAGATTTTTAAAGCGACTATTTTATTGCATACATTTATACAAACCAATTCGGTTTTTTACATGGATGTTACACATGGATTATATAAAAATTCTATTGCGCAATCTAAATAATTTACGAAGTCTTAGATGAAAAATAAAGTTATTGTTATGTCGTATTCCTAAACCTAAGCCAATTTTCATAAAAGTTTGGCACAATGGCCTGTTATACGAGGGTGAATCAAATATAAACGAGACTTTTGATCTCGGGCGCGCAATATTAACGCGCGAGAGTTCTCGCTTCGTCAGGTGTTGGGTAGGGATGTCAGGAGTGGGGGAAGCAGGCGGGCGATTTTGTTCGTTCCTGTCAGTACCCGTCGTGACAATGTCTGAGCAGGAGGTGCCGTCGTCAATTGCGCAGCGTATTATCATTAAATTTCTCGCCACGGAAGGTGTAAAACCGGCTGAAATCCTGAGGAGATTGACTGCGCAGTTCAAGGAAGAGACACAGTCACGAGCTAGAGTGTTCGCATGGTACACAAAAAGTTCGTGGGGGGTCGTGAGATTGTTGAAAATGAGAGCCATGATCGCCGACCTCGCACCTGCATCACCAACGAAAACATCGTCCGCATTTAACGATTTATTGAGGGTGACAGGCGTCGAACCATCGATGATATTGCATTTGAGATTGGAATAAGTTATGACAGCACTTTTTCGATCATCACAGAGGAGCTAGGATTTCGTAAAGTGTGCGCAAGGTGGGTGCCTAGCCTTCTGACCACTGGGCAGAAATTGCATCGTTCACTGTTGAACACCCTCCCTACAGCCCTGACCTATCGCCCTGCGACTATCATCTATTCGGTCTCTCAAGGAAGCCATGGGAGGGCATAGATTCGACAGCGATGAGGAGGTTGAGGTCTATGTGCGTAATTGGCTGGAAACACGACCAATTTCATTCTACGAGGAAGGCATTTCAAAATTAGCTACAGTTGGGAAAAATGTGTTTCTAAATCAGGAGATTATGTAGAAAAATAATCTGCTATTTCTTTGTTCCAAGTTCAAATAAAATATTTTTTAAAAAATAAGTCTCGTTTATATTTGATTCACCCTCGTATGAGATCAAATAAAGCGTGATAGAAAATATTTAAATAATTTTTAACAGACAGTTGAGACAGATGTAAAATGATGGATAAGTGAAACACATGCCTTTTGATATTCAAATGTCAACCTCACAGTTTTGTGGTTCTCAAACATAAAAAACACTGAAGAGGAAAATACCTTCAGACGCGTATGAATCGACGGTTTAAGTTGACCACCTTGCGGAAAGCAATGGGAAAGTATGGCAATATAGCTGGTTGTCCTAAGATTTTCAACACTAATGGTACAATGTCTCTAGTAATTAAATATTTCGGAGGTAAAAGTGTTCTTTAATCACTGGTTATTATTTACGTAGAACATACACGTAGACCAATGCCAAATATCAGAAGATCCCAGCCTGATTTGTACTTCTGAAGCAAAGACTAAAAAGTCAGGTAAAAAGGCAAAGCATATCCAGGTGTCAACGCGGATAGCGATCATAATATAGTAATAGTGGTATTAAAATTAAAATTTAAAAGTTAAAAAAAAATTAAAAATGGCAAACAAATAAATTAAAATAGGAAAATACAAAAAAATTATTGAACAATTGGGATTTAAAAAAACAACACATATGTTAAAATGAGGTGGATGTGAAGCATAATGGTGTGGCGGCCTTTTCGCCCTTGAACCGCTTATATCGCGGCGGCATGCGAGCCTTTGATATCTGCCCGTTTTGCCATCGCACACAAAACGGCATATGGGCTTCTGTTCAGCCGACAAGTCTGCATACGCCGTCGGCGGCACCTTTTGATTTGAAAGGTGCTGGCGAATGCAAATTGCCCGCAAAGACCTGCCAAGCCAGGCGCGAAGCCGCAACATTCCCGTACCGCAGCTCGGCCAATTTGGTCGTGTTAACACCGCATACATTCGCAATCCGCAACGGCCAATTTGGTCGTGCTTTAACACCGTACATTCGGACCGCAGCTCGGCCAACTTGGTCGTGTCTCAACCCGCAAGAAACTCGCTATCGCGCGACCAATTCGGTCGTGTCTTCAACCTGCAAGAACATTCGCTACCCGCAGAAACCCGATACGCAACGCAGAGGGCCTGAATCGCTACGAACGAAGCCGAAGCCGATTCAGGTGAGCGATTTGGCAATATTCGTTGGTGGATATCGGTAGCCGCCCCATCCGTTACGCGACGGCCGTTTAAGGGACGATTTGGCCTTATCGGCTGACCTTCCAAACGGGCCGTACTACGTTTTCACACCGCATCACGAGAGCGGCTATTTACACGCCTGCCTCTCCACATAATAAGAAAATGCATACTTAACACAGCGGATGAAATTTGCAATTTAAAGGAGACCAAAGGCAGAAATCCTGACAGGAAGAATATTATCTAGATATATAAAAACCTGTAAATACTCAATAGGAAAGAAAAGTATCAACAACTGATAAACAAAATCAATAGACAGTGTGCTAAACCAAAAGAAAAATGTATATAGGAAATGTGTGAAGAAATAACTAACTTTTTAAAAGAAGCAAAACTTGATCAGACTTTTACAATACAATAAAAATTTTTTAAGAGTATAAAAAGAATATGCGCAAACGTAAAAGACAAAATAGGAAATGTCTTACTGGAATGAATATATATCGGTAAAAGGTGGAAACACTATATTGAAAAACTATATGGTAAAGACAGTAATGAAAAATTCGTTCTGGAACTAAAATAATTTTACAAGCCAATAAGCCAAATATATAACAAAATATAAGAATAATAACTTCTACACCCAAAAAGGACACAACTGTAAACTGCAAAAATTGCCGGACAATATCTTTAGTAATACATATATCTAAAATACTGACTAAAATTATATAGCGCAAAAAAATGTAGAACAAACTCTAACAGAAGATTAATTTTAGTTTAGGAAGAAGATGAAAGGCCAGCGTACATTCCTCTTAAAGGTTTAGAAAAGGCCTTTGACAACGTGGAATGGTAAAAATTGTTAAAATTAATGAATGATATTTCTGACAATTTTAGAGATATATGAATTATTGTAGCATTATATGAGTAATAGACAGACGTAATAAATGCGGAGGAAATAAGTAAAGAGTCAAGAATATATATATTAAATAAATTTTATGAGAAGTTCGAGTCGAACACTAAAATACAAGGAGAAGAAGTACGATACTTACTTACGATATACAGACAAGTTTGAAAGAAACGTACATGGAAATATACAGTATTCTGCAAGATATGAATATAAACACTAGAAAAACCAAAACCTTAGTCTGTAGTAAAATACCAACACAATAAAACAAAAATGCATTTGACCATCAAAAGCATATAGAGAAATTGGAAGAATTCTTATACCTGGGAAGCTGAAATGAGAAGACGCTAGACGTGACAACAAAATAAAGTACAAGGCGTTAAACCAAATAAACCTTTCTTAAAAAGAAAAGACTTTTAATATCGTTTAGTATTGCAACTGAATCTAGAAAACAACTTTTAAAGACATACGTCTGAAGCGAATCCTGGTAGCTAGCAACCAATGAAAGGAGGAGGTTAGAAGGTTTAGAGATGTGGTGCTACATATGGATGCCTAAGATTACCTGCATTGATAGAATAACAAGTAATAAAGTATTAAAAAGGCAAAAGAAAGGGTAAACTCTAATAAAAGAGATAAAAAAGACGAGACTTATTAATTAGATATTGGACATTGGAAAAAGAACTAGTCATGGGTAGAAAAAGATAGAGAACAATGGTGTTAAATTAAACCAGTCGGTAAAATGATGACTACAAAGAGAGAGGCAGTTTAGAAGTATTAATTATAAAATTTTCAACTTTCAGCCACTTTTGAGACTTACATTTATGAGACAAATTAAATTCCGGATTTATCCTTTGCCCTTTTCTTAAGCTCAGAAATTTTGATACTTTGACAGATCTACGACTTTTCCGATTATTAAATATGGAATGGCAAGATAACTCTGTGAAATTTTTGATTAATATAATGTACCGACTGAACAAATTGGCCCAAAATTGATTAAAAATTTGATAAAACAGACAAAATGTCGTTTCACATTCGAAAACATTAGATATTTCGAGAAGCTTCTTTCAGCGAATGCTCACTAAAGATCCGCACCGTACTAAATTCAGCTAACGTTAAGCTTGTTTTGGAACAAATGTAGATTGAGCAGAACGGTACTATCTGTCATACAGTTTCAGCAACAGTCGATTTACTACAGCAATTTCCTAGTCACGTAATTTTATGAAATTCGAACATCAACTGGCTAACATGATTTTGTGATTTAACACCGTGCGATTTCTTTTTATGGGTATATGCCATCTATCCAGAATCAGTTGACGATCTCAAAAATACAATTAGACGTGCCATCGATGAATTAATAACATGTGCGAGATGGTAATTGAAAATTTTGTAAATAGAATGAAGATTCGCAGCCGATGCTGAGGTGGATCTAATTGTCCTCATTTAATTAGGAATTTTGCAATAAAATCATTAAAAATTCAATAAATAAATAAATTTAAATGCCGTTTTATTTAAAATTGAAATTCAACTTTCAATTTTGTCTACCCTTTATTTCATACGAGGTCTGTTTGGAAAGTAATTCGCCCTATTTTTTTCTGCCGCGACTATCCGTCATACAGCGTTACAGCTTGCACGGAAGGGTAGCGGGGAGTCTTGAGAACACGGCGCGATCCGCGCCGGTCAGCTCCGAGCTTCTGGAGCGTCACAATGCCTGTTTCAGTGAACGCTTGTGTGAGTGCCCTGTCGAAATTAAGATGGAACAAACTCTCGAGCAGCGATACGCGATAAAGTTTTATTTCAAACTTGAGAATTGCTTCAGAAGGTTTTTGATGAGGACTGCATGTCATATTCACAGTGCAAAAGGAGGCATAAAATGTTCAAGGAGGATCATAAGGAGGTCGCCGACGAACAACGATCAGGTCGCCCCTCAACGTCGCGAGATGAAAGTTCAGTTGACAAAGTGCGCGAATTGTTGAACTTTGATTGAAGAATGAGTGTCCGTCTAATGTCAGAAATACTTGACATTCTGAAAACTAATGTGCACGAGATTGTGACGAAAAATTTTCAAATGCGGAAGGTGTGCGCCAAATTTGTCCCGAGAGTGCTCACCGATGACCAAAAGAACAATCTTAACGTTCCCCCAGCCACCCTACAGTCCTGATGTGGCCCCCTCCGACTTCTTTTTGTTCCTGAAGATTAAAAAATCCCTTAAAGGACAGCATTTTGGGACTTTGGAGAATATCAAGGCGGCTACGCCGAGATTACTAAAGGACATCCCAGAGAAGGACTTCCAGGAAGTGTGTTGAAGCAGGAGGGATGTATTTAGAAGAATATTAAATAATTTTACGAATTGGTTCAAAAAATTTCTTAAAACAAAAATGGGCGCATTACTTTCCGGACAGACCTTGTATATACCTCTGATCTTACATTCGAGTTACAACTTTCTGGCTAACCATAAAAACTATGCTTTTCAGATTTCCAGAGCTACATCTTTCACTTAGGAAAATATGTTAACAGTAGAAAATAAAAATTGACGAAGCTAACGTACGAAGTGCGTTCAAGTTCGAAGGTCTTTAAATTTTTTTCTAAAAAAGTATTTATCCCAGAAAGTTGAAACTTCTATTACTTTTCAACGTACACATTTTTTACATCGTCGCTATGATTCTATGGTTGCTGAGAACACTTCTTTAGGCGTATGTTTTGCCCACTGGAAAATCTCTGATGTAATAGCGGCTCGATTGAAAATGAGTGGCCACAGAGAGTGTCCTTTATTGTCGGAAATTCAAGGTGGCATCACGTGTTAACATTGCCACCTGCGCAGCTTTGAGTTTGTCGGTCAGTATTTGTGGGACCTATCTTGAAATTTTCCGCATTTTTAAATTATCGCCAAAAATAGACTGCATGGATCCCATCGAAATGAGAAGTTTAGAGGCGATATCACGCACATCTAATTGACAATCTTCCATAACAACTTGCTCTACTCACTCAATTATGGTTTCGGTCCGGCTGGTTCGTGACGGAAGCTGCTTAGGTTCATTGTCATACAACTCTTGACCTTCTTTAAAATTTTACAACCACGAACGCACATTTTTAATATCTTTCACCGTGTATCTCACTCAATTGGCGATAAATTTCGCTGGGCCTTTTACCACACAAGAGGAGAAAACCGATGATTACGCGTTGTTCTTGCACACTAAACGTGCATTCAAGTTATAACACCTCCGAATTTTTTTCTCAGGACTGGAAACAGATAAAAACATGTGGTTTGTTTCAAAATACCCGCGCCCTCTTTATGAATGCGTAACAGATGGCAGCACTGCACTGCACGGCACACAGGACTCTAGCGGAAGCGGCAAGAGTGAGGACTGTTTTTGATACTTAAAATGGTGTCGTTTTTATTACAAGAACAGCATGTAATAATTTGTTTTCTCACTTTGCGTGGTGTGGCACCAACTGAAATTCATAGCTAGTTGAGTGAGACATATGGTGATGGTGTTATGGATGTGTCTAATGTGGATGTGACAGTTCAAAGAAGGCAGAACGTTGTGTGACAACAAACTAAGATAATCTCGGTCTCGCACCGGCCGGTATGACATGATCTAGGGAGTGAAGAAACTTGTTTTGGAGGATCGCCGAATGAGTGTGGAACACATCGCCTCCAAAGTTGGCATTACCTGGGATCTGTGCACACAACCCTGCATAAAGACCTAAAAATGCAAAAAGTGTTCTCCAGGTAGGTGCCACAAATGCTGACAACTTTTGGCTGTTTACAACGATGAAAGACACTTTCCGTGGTCGCAAATTTACTAATCGTGACGCTATCGCATCAGCGATTTTCTAGTAGTCAAAGAAGACTTATAAAGAAGCGTTTGCAGTGGCTATGAAATCATGGTGTCGACGTTATAAAAAATGTGCACGGCTGCAGGGAGATTACGTCGAGAAGTGACACAAGTTTCACAGTTTTCGTGTGATTAGTTTGTGAGAAAAAAATCGGAGCTGTTATAACTTGAATGCACCTCATACAAAACAACACTCACTGCAATAGCAGTATTCGATGTGTGTACATTCTATGGTGCTGCCATTTATATTACAAATTCAGAAATACTTCCTGCGCGTTTTAAAATTGACTGCATCTTTCTATTTACTCTCACTACCGAGAAAAAAATTTGGAGACCTTAGAATAAGAACAGACCTCGTACTACAGTGATTTTAAGAAAAAAAGTTCACCAGTATTCATCAATTTAGAAAATAACAAAAATATAGGTGAAGTATTGTGGAGTCTGACAAGAAACTCTATTAGATGAAGCATATTTAACAGAAGCTAAAGCAGATCGAATTAAAAATAAGAGAACTAACCTGAATACTTATGTTAGTAAAAGATTTGAAAATTAAACTCAGATATATGAAATTGCCATTAAACTTATTGAGATATACAAAATAGTATTATGGATCGAGTTAATAAGACCAATTTGCTAATCACATCTTAAAATCTTTCTAACAATGCCATGCTGCCACAGTTTAGTTTAACTAAAACTTATGTAATAATTTTAACATACGAAATGTTTAAGAGGTAATTTATGAGAAAAGCAGATAACATCACAAAAGATCAGAACTCCATATTAATTTGGCCATCCAACCTTGTGTCAGTAAAGTAAAGAATTTCTTTGATGATAAATTATTCAACAATTATAGAAACTAGTTAAAAGTATTTAAATTCAGTGAAAATAAAATTAGTACGTCTAAAATTAATCGATTGATTTGGTAAGTAGGCCTCACACTAAGATATTTAGTAACTGTTACAATATAATATTTTATGAATTATACGTTACAGAGACTTTACAGTAATTAATTTAAATTATTAATTGTAATTTATATGAGAGTTATGTATGTTACAACTAAACTTTTAAATGATGTCAGGGGTGTTTTAATAGAAATATCTCTTACCTAACTTACTAAGAAAGCGGTTGACTGCAACAAACCTCTGATGAATAGCTACGGCCAGCAGGACGAATTGGCTTTCCATTAGGTTCTGCACTATGTAGGGCAGCAAAAACATTAATCCCATGCTAAAGGTGAACCTAGGTAAATGCTCCTTGGGCGCGTTCCAAACCTGCAGTGTAAACAGGATAATCTGGAAAGCTTGCAGCGGCAGGACGCCGGCGAGCTGATACCAGGCGTCTCTTTTGTATTGCATTTCGTGGCCCAGCCACTTCAGCGACGCGTCTATCGAGGCCATATCTCTGAATATGTCCTTCATTTTGCCGGCATACTTGAGGCCGCTCATGTAAATGGTGTATGTGGTGATCATAAGCATAAATACAGAAATAGTCTCCGTTACGTTGGATACGGAGTCTGATGACTTGTAGCTCTGAGAGAGTCTGTTCATGTCTCTTAGTCCGACGCACAGAATTATTGTGTACCCAACGATGTAGAAAAGCGTTATAAGTTTCAATTTTCTGTTCGTTACTAAATAGTGGGTTGTTCCCAGCTTAACTGGGACTAACGGAACCATTCCTGTTGCTAGGCCGATGAATATTATTGGAGACGCACAGTCATACAAATGAGCGGTATTGTACATTCTGAAAATAAAAGAAATGAATATTGCAATATAGTAATGGTTGTAAATAAAGTAAAGAACAAGAAGAATTACAATAAATTTCGGATTCTCTACTAATGTCAAATAAGTTCCGGTATAAATTAAAGTGGAAGCAAATAAAAAATAATTTACAAAGTAGATTATATACGTTAAAAAAGTACAGCAAAAATTTCAAATTTGTATTGATATTTATTTTGGATATTTGTGCAACTTTTTGCGTTCAAGGAAGGTATCATAAATGTAAGATATTGCTGCAATTCATTGATGCATGATCAAAAAATGGCAACGTTGCTTGATCAATTTGTAATTAATAAAATTAAAAACAAAATATTAACCACCAACAAAAACAAAAAGAATTATCCGGTGTACTAGATACCAACAGTCTGAACATTCCAAAACATACTGCAATAGGCCACATGTTTGTGTGAAATGTGGTGCACATAGCACCACCACTTGTAAAAAATTAGTAACATTTTTGCCAGATGTGCTTTATGTAATGTCTCCTATTCAAATATAAGGACCACAAATTTTACCACAGCAAGCTTAAACTCCACAATGCAAACAATAGACTGAATATCCAACAAAATCAAACAATACAAATGAGCTTACAACAAGTATGTCGACGTCAGTTCGGCTACACCATCAACATTACTAGCACGATATCAGTTAGGCAAATTCAACAAAAAAGAAAAACCAAACAATAAGTGAAGGTAACCACACATTAAATAAATTCTTAGAAGAATTCAAGTCCACGTCTAATTAACTAATCCAACAGAACAACATGGTATTAAACATGCTTTCAACCCTCATTAATAAAATTCACCAAATATATCAAAGTTGTTAAACAAGTCAATGGTCAATAGACATTATGTTGGGAAGTAAAACACTTTGTAGATACATTTTATTTGAATATACCCCAATACACTACATATTGTACAAGTCATCCAGATAATACTACCCATGCTGGTTATGCATAATATCATATGATTTAACAATCGCTTTAGTGTACTACCTTCTTAGCACAACATAAAGGAAAAGCTCCTTTCAGACACTGGTTCTAAAATTTACTGAGAAGTTAATTTTAACAGTAAGCATATTCATCTTATAACACATCTTATAACAACGAAAGGCAGAGAACTACAAACCTTATCTGAGAGAGAAGTTATTCCTTTCTATCAACGGGTACCAGAACAAAATTTGACCTTCTAAACTTTTTTAGTATAAATGGGATTTCTTCATTGTACATAAAAGTAAAACATCTCTGCACTAATAATAATGAAAACAATTAGCTCCCCCTCTGGCTACATAATATAGAAACTAACTGAGAAGAATACCGAGTTGAAATAGTAAGTCTTCAAAACACAACTGAAGTGTACAAACTGTTAATAAATCGAATTGAGATTCTCACACTGGTGGTTCAGCATGTTACGTCTACATTGTAACCAAAAATCAAAGTACTAATAATATTCCAATCAAAGTCAAGAAGAGCAAGAGCTAAATGACATTGAACACACACTTTATAAGATAAAGTACGTTCAAACTAGCAACTAATCAGTAAACGGCAGAAATTAAAGAAAAATTTGTGTTTACTTCACCAGTCCAAACAGATTTGCTAACTCGATTTGAAAGCCAAATAAGTACAGAAGAAAACCTAATCAGCAAGTACTTTGTATAAGCGATGAAACTGCAACTATCCCACAATGGGGCAAAAGTGATAAAGATAAGTCAATGAAGTAGACAATGAAGTATAAGAACAACTGCCAAATATACCGGAAACTAAAGCATTTACCTTCAAAGAAACTACAAAAAGAGATTGACTATCTAAATCTTTCAAAAGGTTTAGGTATAAACAGAGTTACATAAAAAAGTGAAAATATGTAATGTTAATTACTTATATATTTAATGAAATTCTTAGAGGAAAATAATGAATCAAGAAACTAAAAAATGCTGAAATTATTCTAATAAAAAAGCTTATTTTCTATCATCGTCAAGGTCTAATAAAAACCAACTCTAACACCCACGAACAGATACCACTTTATTAGTTTGTATTTTTTAAATACTATTCAACAGTGCATTAAACACTTATAAACATTTGAACGTAAAGAATATTGTACTTAAGTGTTCCTGGATGTTAGCCAAGCCTTCTACAATGTGTGGTATAGAGGATTACCATTCAAATTTATGAAGTCTCCCCATCGTTTACTTTAATTTGATAAAGTTTTATCTAAGTAATATAGATTTTAGAGTTAGCATCAATGAAGCTATATCAAAGGACTTTTTATTAAAATATGGGACGCATTCAAGGCAACGTTATTGGACTTCTACTGTATTTATTATACGGCAAACTTAAAACTTTTGCAGATGATACTGTCATTCTTCCATCACATGAAGGTCAGTGGTTATGACAACACTTCAAAATCGCTTACAGCAAATATTTGCATATATATGGATGGTGTCGTAAATGGCAAATTAAGATCTATGGGACTATATATGTCCAAGTGAACATTACACTCAGAACAAGCAGGGTTTCTAAATAAATTTAAATAACATAAGTAGACTTTAGCCTTAAAATATAAAATATATTGGTATTTACTTGAATAGCAGACTTGCAAAGACTACGTCATCAAAAAAACATAAACAGACAAAATAAAATACTTGCAATAGTTAATTAGAACAAGTCCTAGTTGGAAAACATTATTCTTCTCTACAAGGCAATAATAAAACCTTTTTGGTAGATTTGAAAGATATACAATCAAACGTTACATACAGGTCTGAATGT
Organism: Sinelater perroti; assembly: GCA_036346155.1. Lineage (NCBI taxonomy): Eukaryota > Metazoa > Arthropoda > Insecta > Coleoptera > Elateridae > Sinelater > Sinelater perroti. Next base: position 4,291,424 of record JARFIY010000355.1, on the reverse strand, counting down.
ATTTTTAATGTAAAGAAGTCATCAAAAAAGGGCATCTAATGCCACAATAAGCCAGAATAGTACCCAAATGCTATACTTCAGCCACTTTAGAACCTTAAGCTCAATAGAAGATTCAGAAGACTTTAATTAGCCGATTAAAAAGAAAACTAAATAATTCATAACTTCTATGCTAGCAGGTTGAATCACAGAATTGAAATTTTGATTATCATTAAAAAATACAAAATATTTTACAAAACTTTGTAAAAATTGGAAGACAGACCATGCATATTAACAAGTTTATTTGCTGTTGTACTTGTGTTATGGTATTTTAACTTTTTTATATTTGTTTTATAACCTTTAGAAACTTCTTCAGCTGAAAGAACCGTTTGAAATGATGACTTCAACCTTAAAAATCAACGCTCCATTAGACTGTCCACCATTGACAATGAGCAAATTAAGTCACTGGTCAAGAATAACTCTCGATACACGACAGACTATTAGCGGAAATACTAAAAATATTGAAAACTACCATGCAAATCTTGGTTACGTAAAAAATAATTTAATGGATCGCATTTTCATCCGTTTCAAAAATAATTAGTGATGTAAAATGAAAAATGGATTATTTACAACAATGTTGAGAGAAAAGATCTTAGCGTAAGTGAAATGAACCATCATTAGCTACCCCCAAAACTGGTCTTTATCTGAAGAAAATCATGTTCTATAATTGGTGGGATTGGAAAGGAGTATTGTATTATGAACTTTTATCGAACGACCAATCGATAAATTCAAATAAGTAGTGTTTGCAATTGGATAAATTAAAGAAAGGGATTCAGGAAAACCGGCCCAGAATTAGCTACCAAGAAGGGTGTCGTGTTTCATAAGGATAATGCTGGACCTCATGCTTTGGGAAAACTGAAGCGTTGCTAGTATTTGCTGCCCCATCCGCATATTCAGCAGACATTGCATCTTCAGATTTTTACTCTTAACGGCAAAAACTTCAACTTGTTGGAAGCCATAAAAAACACCTAGAAAAGTTTTTCACGCAGAAACTGGAGAAGTTCTGGAAAGATGCAATCTTCAAGTTTCACGAAAATGGAGAAAGTTTGTTGAATCAAATGAATAACGTAAATGAATAAATAAACGTCCAAACATAAAAATTAGCTTTCGAATTTCGCTTAATAATAGGCATGAACTTTCCGGACAACCCAAAATTAAAGAGTAAGAAGTTTATTTATCGAACAAAGTAACCAACCTGGAATATTACAAGGCTTCGAATTTGTACAAAACATTCTATGATACGCAATTTTTTTTTAAATTTAAACTAATCAAAAAATTTTTTTTTGTCGTTTAATATAAAGAAACAACTTGAGTGGTTTTTTCTGTTGTTATATAATTATATACAATAGTAAGGTGCTTTTTGTACCAATTTTGTATCTATAAAACTACTGAAAAATTCTAGACTATATATAAGTAATTACGGCACCATAACTATTATTTTAGAACAGAAAATTGATTGCGTGTATAAATTCTGCTTTGGTTGAATTTTATACTTTTATACCATGTTAAACAAACTATTGGATCAGCGATAGTTTTTAACATTTCTTTCTATACGATAAATTATTGTATGTATAAAGACAAAAAAAAAATAAATAAAAAGGGAGCCTTTCTTTGTTGACATATTTCCGACATTAAAATACGTTTGACTCATTTGAATTTTAAATTATTTAATAGTTATTTTTAAAACATAATTTTTGTTATCTGTTTCAAAATGACCTCATTTATAAGAAATTTTCTGGGCTTGTAATTTTATAATCTAAATAAAATTAATCTAAAAATGTTTTCTTTAATGCTTGTCCAACACTTTTTTATTATTTTAAAGAAAAAAACATAAGTGCACGCGTTTTTGGAATATGTATTTTTAATCTCCATTAAACAAAATTAACAATAATTGGGAAACGTACGAAAATATAAATTATCAACCAAATCCACAAGAACATAAAGTTATAGTTAAATATGAAAAAATATGCAACCTAAGAAATTGTCTAAGAAACATTTAGATCAGCTGATTCATAAAAATAGCAAGAAATATCTTTGAAATATCAAATCATTTTTTTAATTCAGTTGCTTAAAAATTGTTATTTGTGAATGTGCTATTAGATTTGGTAGATAATAAACAAAAATACTACTCTGTTCAATAAATAACGAATGTAACTGGCACATCTTTCTGTGACATTCACTCCTAATTTCAGTTAAATGTTTTATAGGTTACAAAATTTTTATACATCAATTTTTAAAATGTCTAATATTGTTAAACAAAGAAGTTGCATTAAATTGTTAATTCTAGTAAAACGGTTAAAATGATGCAGAAATCATTTGGTTGTCAATCTTTATCGAAAAATACTGTATTTCAGTAGTATAGGCTGCTCAGAGAAGTCGTGAATCTATAGAACTCAAACCTCGTTCTAGTCGTCAATCAACATCAATAAGCAAAAAAATATCAGAACAGTTAAAAATAAATCAATAACAAATTGTAATTTCAGTGTAAGAGTTGCTGGAAATGTTGGCATATTAATAGGTTTAGTAGACATAATTTTGAGTGATATTTTGAGCTTGAAACATGTATTAGCAAAATTTGGCAATCATTAGTCGCCAAAAATTCAAAAAAAAAACGTTTTCCGTAAACATCGTATTCTTCAGATACAGTCAGTTAACTAAAGGCGTGTTTACCATACCAGTTGTAAAAGGTATCGCCCTAATTATTTCGTGAGTCGATAGAGGAAATCTTTGTTCTCGATGCTTTGAGATTCAATTCTTACTAGAGCAACGCGTAAAGCACTATGGGTACCGCGTAAAGATCCTAAAGTATCTCAGTAAAAGAACAAGCCGAAAAAATTTGTCAGCAAATGGGTACAGCGATATAAGAAAACAAAAACATTGCGTTAAGGAGCAGCAAAATTGAAACAGAAAGGTGTAGATATATCGTATGTAACTATCCAAACCCATCTCCATGCACACGATATCAAATACCGTAGTTCAGTGAAGAAACCTTAGATAAAAATCATGTGACGAAGCAACTCGCTTGGCCAAAGAACAATATTGACCGAGATTAGAGCAATTTAATTAAGCGAAGCTTGTTTGGGGATATGCTATCGTCCTACGAGCCTGGCCAACCTCAACTAACAGGTTGGTACAGTGGACCGTCAAACACCCACTAAAAGTGCATATTTGGGGCTGCTTCTCAAAACTGGGTTTCGAAACATTGCCTCTGTTTACGTACAACCTTAAATGCTCCGAAAATGCTAGAGATTTATATTATAACATTTGTTACTAACTGCCGAATGCTGGTTCATCAAGAAAAACGAAGACTGGATCGTGCAGGAGGACAACGACCCCAAACACGGCAATAAGCTTTGCATCAAGTGAAAAAAGCAGTCTGGCATCGTTGCACTTAATTAGTCGTCGCAGTCGCCCGATGTCAATCCGATTGTGTGAGCATACATCAAGCTCAAGCTTCGTGGAAGAAAAGTGTTTACTTTGAAGCATGTAGAGGTCCTTGCCGGATTAATACGCCATCACTTTGGTCGAAAATGCCAAGCAATTATCGACGCCGATGGTGACTGGATAGATTAATGATAAAATAGAATCTTTGTTCTGATGAAGTACAAAGTACCCGTGTATTTTAAAATGTTTTTAAATAATTTTTCTTCTACATTAACCCAAACACGCTCTTACTTAATTGACTATATGTCTTCATACGATTTTTTTCAGTTTAGTCGATTAAAAGACTACCTAGAGAAACCCAATTTGACTCAGTTGAACTGATGAAACAAAGATCGAAGGAGGTGATGATAAAAAATCCAAGAACGGGAGGGGATTGTTTTGACACAGACCTAATAAATTTAGATAAATAAATAAATAGTATGCGAATTCTTCAAGTCACCTTATTTTTTGAACAGAGTAGTATTTAGTACATATATAGGACATTACAATGGTATGTTTTTGATTATGTATTTTACATGCACTAAAAACTTATCTTTTCTGCATAATAAGCAAACTAATTTAATCTTTAACTGACCTGTTAGGTTTAAATTTATTTCCAAATTCTCAGTTTTAACCGAATTAAATGTAGTGTAGCAGCAAGCGAATAATAACAATAATTTCTTTTTTACGTGTCAATTACACGGTTTAATTTGTTAATAGCATAAAGTGATTATTGATAACCTTATACTTTGCTTAATGGGAATATTGCATGCTTTCAGCGATTTTCATGTAGCATCATTTGTAAATATCACAGTCCAACTTTTTTTACCGTTATTTCTCTAATTACTACTTACTGCAACGTTAATTTTAATTATTTAACATTTTATTTGTATTTAATATGTTTAATTATTGCATAAACTTTTTATATCTTTTGCCTATTGATTATGCAGAAACAAATACCGATTACCGATATAGAGAAGTAGTTTAGGGGTTGTTGTTTGTTAGTTGGAGAACTTGGAGGGCAATATACGGCAGAAACGACGACCGCTTTACCAGAATTGTCTTCGATTACTAACTCAGGCCAGCTTGAGGGAATTTTGGCATTTTATAGTGTTTGGTGTTGCTTTTAATGGTAATTGTACTACCACCTCTTGTTTTTCAGCTTGGGTATTTTAAAGCAACATTTGGAGGTAAAATAAGTTTTGGAAATGCGCATGATGTCGCTATTATAATTTATGAGGGAACGTGCAACTTCTTGGGTATGATTAGCCAACTCGTTAGCGTTCCAATCTACAACTCTGAGAGGTATTTTACTAAGTATAGTTGTAAGTAGATTTAATTTTTTTTATCTTTTCCATTAATGTAGGTTGCTTGTTGAATATTTGTTGTGATAGAGAACATGCAAACTGAAATTACTGTTAAATAGGATATGGCTGCGTTTTTTACTTGCTTGTACGTATAACAATCCTTGTTAATTTTTGCTGGAATTATTTGGTTTATTATAAATTTTTTGATTTACTCTCAGAGGTTGGTAGGTTACTTCTGTAATTACTTGGAAACAGAGTGGCCCTTATAATTTGCAAAGTGGTTTCTTTTATGGATATCTCATCTATTCCGGACAATTGTCACTTTATTGACAACCAGATGAAACAGTTGTATTGATGTTAACCCGAACTAGCTTCTAAGGTTCTTCAGTTAGGAATGACGTCTTCTTCTTGGACCGTGCTTTGACTCGAGTTTTCCCTGTAGGAGCAGTTTTAACAAACATTATTTGATGTTTCTCATGATGTTTTGATTGCAAACATAATTTATTTTTGTTTTTGTAGTTACCTCAACGCTTCCTCGTTCTTTATGTGTTTTGTGTACGAAATGCCGAGTATCCGTCTGTACATCCACATATTGATATTCACTCTGTCGATTCTTTCTTTGTTTATCGTCCACGTTTTTGAAAAATAGAAAAGGATAGGGAATACATAATATTTCAGTATTTTTATTATAAGAGTTAAGCTTAAATCGTTGAATAGAAATATTTTTTTCATTATAAAGGCTGTTCTGGTCTTCTCCATATGGCATTGCACTTCGCCTTTATAGTACCAGTTCTCATAGACAGTAGTTCCCAAGTAAGTGTTCAATCATTTGTCCGTCTACACATAGAATTCTTGGATGGTTCTTTACACGTTTGTGGATTTCGATTTTATTTGCCAGTTTATTATTAATTTATGATTCCAATAAAGTTTAGCAATCAATTTTATATCTTTTTTACTAATGATTGTTGTTCTTAAGATTTCAATTAACTTATCATGCTTAACCGTGTCAAAAGTCTTGTTAAAACCAATGAAACAAACGTCTGCGTTATAACTCATATCTTTGCATCTCTGAATCAGAACTTGATTTGAAAATACGACCTCTTGTGTTCCTAAAGCATCTTGCTATCTTCACATTTCTTTGTATATTCTAGGGTGTGTAATTTTTAAGAAAATTTTAATTATATGGTATATGGCTTATTCGGTAATCATTAGAGGTTTCAGAAGTTACTTACTTTGGTATGGCTATTCTTTTTTCGTATTGAAGGTCCTTCTATGACACAAAGTTGTCAATTTTGGCACACGTTAAAAGCTTAATTATGTATTTTTTATTTCCTTGTACATGTCATTTATTAATTTTCTACAGCGGAGCTTATAGTAGAAAGTTAATGAGATTATCATTCTGTCTGTCTGTCTACGTGTCTGAAAACACTATAACTTCCGTTCTATTGAACGGATTCACTTCAAATTTGGCATACACGCATCTTAGTTCAGTACTTTTCATGAGATTGATTTTCAGCCAAATCGGTTAACGGAAACCGGAAGTGACCGTTACGATTTCGCACCGCTGTAGAAAGTCTCCTTTATGGTATTACACCGTTCTTGTTTTATTTGCTTGTGCATGTTTGCAGTGTTATATTTTTACTTAAGATATTTTATTACCAGTCCAGTCTTCTTTTGCTTTCCTTAATTTCCGTTTAATTAGTCTTGTTGCATTCATTAACTGTCGAATTTCTTTTGTCATCCAGTTTTATGTTTTTTGTGTAAATTTTTCTTGTATTTTCTTTGAATGTGTGTATCCCATTCCCGAGAGTGTTTAGTTGCGGATGGTTTGTTATGTATTACCTATTTATTGTTGCACATATTATTTGATTTATTTGGCGATCTTTAAGTTTCTTATTTTTGTTTTTATTTTATGCTGTTTTTATTTTAGCGATAACTAATACACGATCTGATGAAATATCTGCACCGGGGTAAGTTTTGGTTGATGTAATTGCATTGTGGAAGACCTTGTTCATAGTTATAAAATATATTTGATTTCTTATTACTTCCTCTGTTGATCTTATAGGGGATCTCTAAGTATAGTCTTCTTTGGAGTAACTTAAATTATGTATTTGTTATTACAAGATTTTCGCTTTACAGAACGAACAAAACTCCCCAAAAATCCAAAGTCACCGATTATGTTTGAATTACTACCACTTCCAACTTTAGCTTACAGATCCTCCATTCTTCTTAAAATATTTTATTATCGTATTTAGTTGCGCAGAAAGTTCTTCGATTTTAAGGTCCATTGCCTTTTCTGTAGGCGATGTATAGGTCAAAAGGTTCTGCACTAATTTTTAGCAATGCTATTCTTTCTGGTAAAGATACAAAGCTGTTTAAAGATATTTAAATTTTTTTAAAGTTATTTAAAAAAGGTTTGAGATGCGTTGTTATAATAAAGTCTGAGCCATTTCAGTGATTAGGTCCATTATTGCCCGAATAGTATACAATACGTTTTTGTATTAAGTAGGTATCTGTGTTGGACAATTGTGTTTTAGTATTTCTTAGATTATATTATGTACTACGCCACTACTGAATATATACTGAAAATTTCATCTACCGATTGCAAGCGTATTTAATTTTAGATAGAGTTTATTAACATTTTCGACTTTAGCACACCTTGAATATTTAAAGTCTGCCACCGACTAATAGCCGTTGAGCTTTAACTTTTTGCCATGATTGTTTTCTATGTACATTCTTGTCGATTTTTTAAGCAATAGTTCTCTCATGGATTTTACAACCTTATACCGAATGCTTTTACCTCCATTTGTTCGTCCACCCGTAACTGTTGGCAATTGGAAAATTAATTATTGTGGTGGGGTTGTTAATTGTGTCATTAAAAGTTGTCTCTTGTTCCAGTATTGTCCGCTCCAGGTGCTTCATTGCCATGGTATCCGATATATCTAGCGAGCATTTGGGAAGACGCCCAGTTGAGGATTAGCAACGCCGCTGGAGCGGGATAATTACCGTTGCATAAAACAAATTTAACATCTTTACTGCGTTCTTTTCTTTGACATGCTTTTGTTTTATGGATGTTTGCGCACTTTGCACGTCTAAGTTGTCTGAAGCAAAACCTTCGGTACCATATACCATATGGTTTAGTGCACTGGAGTATCTATCTCTTAGGGTGTATTTACATTGTCAACCAAGTATTGAGTAGCTTGTGAAGATACCATGTCTTGCCATTTTCTGTTACACCATGTATGTTAGTTGATTGACAATAAAAACGCAAGACATTACAATGAACGGATCGGCTAGCAGGCGGTACCAATCAATAGCCAAAGTGGACCCGGCCATAACCGTAAATGCACTCCTAGCGGAAGTGAGCGATAGTGGCGTCAGGGGCATTCAGTTTTAGGTCAATTTCTATATGTGACCAATAAGAAGTGCAAGCAATATATTTGTATTTAGGGTTATGACCGAGGCCACTCGGGCCACTGATTGGTAACATCTACTGGCTGATTCGTTCACTGTGATGTATCGCGGTTCCCCTATGAGAATACAATTTTCTGTTAGGTATTGTAACCTAATTTCTTAGCTGTATGTAGCCTTTTCATAGAGTTGTCTATATATTATGTAACCCCTGAAATTAGCGGTATGATTTATACCACAATTTACACATTTAGACTTATTGTTTTCTGACATTCATTAGTAGAATAAAATACTAAGCATTTTACATATTTGAAGATTTTTTAGCAGTAGCTTGTGGTGTACACATAAAGCTAACACTAGGCACATTCTGAAAATGTCGCTTTTGCGTGTGGTTGTTATATAATTACGTTTGTGTTCATAAACAGTTTAGTTTTATAATTTCTTTATTGCCGTTTTTAACTTAATTTTTATTATGAACATAGAAAACCGAGTTTTAATAGTTCTTTGTTTTGTATTCTAGTGTTTGTAGTTCGATTTGTGTTATATATATGGAGTAATTGATATTTTCTGTTACTACCTTAAGATTTTTATCTTGTTTTGGTTTGTAGGTGCAAAGTATAAGAGTTAATTATAATGGAACAAATATCATTCCTTTTACGTCAGATTTTAAATTAGTCATTTATAAAAGCTTTATTATATAATTATCTTTGGCAACTTCTTTTAATAATGTTTTTAGGAAATATTTTGGGTTTTTTTGGTGAATATTTCTTGTAACGTACTCACCTGGTGATCATCAAATTGGTCACTTAAAAGATTACACCTGCTAGCAATTAAAGGAAGTACAAACAAGAACGGTGTAATACCGTAAAGCATACTTTCTACAGCGGTGCGAGATCGTAACGGTCACTTCTGGTTGCCGTTAACCGATTTGGCTGAAAATCAATCCCATATAAGGTACTGACCTAAGGTGTGTATTAGGGTGTCCGTTATTTCCCAAATCGCGATTTTTTTTGAGAGGACTAGTTAAATGTCTTCTTTTCATGGTAAATAACTATTTTGAAATAAAAACACTCATTGGTAACCGTATTTTCGCTTGTCTGCAGGCAAATCAAATTTCCCATTTCATTAACATGGGAAAATCGTCTTTAAACACTCAATTTTTTTTTTACAAATTGTAGGTCTTCATATATGTCAACATACCACGGCAAAACTTCAAAAACTGTGTATTGAATATAGGGAAATTGTTTTTGCAACAAGAAAACCATTTCTGGTCACTAAAAAAATTGAAAAACCAAAAAACAGATCAATGAAATTGCTATTCATATTTATCTATTTTTCGATGCGAAAGTCATGAAATAACGTCAAAATAGTACGAAATTCGTGTTCTACGGAAAATTTACGATCGATTTTTCTTTGACATTTTTCTACGTCAATATGACGATTTTGCGAGCAAATATGGGTTTTCCAATTTTTTGTCAAAAAAACAACAAAATTTAAAAATATTTTACAAAAATTTTTTGGAGGGTCTTTTCATTTACAAGTACCCTAGAAGAACTGCAAAAGTGATGTGGAAACAGACAGACAGGATGACAATCTCATTAACTTTCTACTATAAGCTCCGCTGTAGGAAGTTAATAAGTCTTCGCCGTTTGAAAAAAGATGCCCCACCAGTAAGTTATGGTTGATATTGTTAGATGTAAAACATCATATCGTAAGGTTGGACATCTGGCAACACCATAACCTTAAAATATTAGCGATTTTGTATCAGCATCACATAATTGTTTTGAGCCGAATAAGCGTCAGTTGCGGAAACTTTTGATTTACTTCTTTAATGTGAAGAAATCTGCAGCTGAGGCGCATCGATTGCTTGTATAAGCATATGGTGAGGTTGCTTTAGGTAAGAGAAGTTGTCGTGAGTGGTTTCATAAGTTTGAAAACAATGAGTTTGATGTCTAAGACAAAGAACGTAGCGGAAGGCCGAAAGTGTACGAAGACGCGGAATTGTAAGCATTATTGGAGGAAGATTCCTGCCAAACGAAAGAAGAACTTGCACTTACATTAGGAGTGACTCAACAAGCAATTTCACATCAATGATTCAAAAGAAAGGAAATTGGGTTCCATATGAACTGAAGGCGAGAAACGTTGAACGCCGATTTTGCACATGTGAAATAATGCTTGCCAAGCATAAACGAAAGGTTTTTTTGCATCGTATAGTTACTGGTGATGAAAAATAGATCTACTACGATAACCCAAAGAAAAAATTATGGGGATCACAACTTCAACATCCACAGCCAAGCCGAATATTCGTGGAAAAAAATTCATGTTGTGTATTTGGTGAAATCAGCTTGGTGCCGTGTATTATGAGTTGCTCAAACCGAACGAAGCCATTACTGGGACTTTCTATCGAACAAAGCTGATGATATTGAGCCGAGCACCTAAGAAAAAACGCTCCCAGTACTAGTCCAAACACGACAAAATTATTTTCCTGCATAATAATGCTCGTTTACATGTTGCGTCGCCGGCTAAAACCTACTTGGAAACACTCAGTTGGAAAGTGCTACACCACCCTCCGTAATCACCAGACATGTTCCCTTTCAATTATCACTTGTTCCGATTGATGGCACATGGCCTGCCTGAGCAGCACCTCATATCATATGAAGATACCAAAAATTGGGTCGATTCGTCGATACCCTCAAAAGATGAAACGTTCTTCCGACGCGGTGTCCGTATGCTGCCAGAAAGATTGGAAAAAGCAGTAGCTAGCAATGGACAATACTTTGAATAAAACATAAGGTTCCGTTCTTTCACAATAAATGCCCAATTTTTGATAAAAAACGGCGTAGACTTACTTGTACTCCCTTTAATGCAGTGCAATCTAGTAAATACTGATGTTCTTGTATTGTATTTGTTTACTTGATGTACTTTTAGGACTTTTAGTTCTCTTGCTTGTAATTCGTTTGCTGACTAAGCTGAGAAAAGGCTATATCATGTTTTAGTATTTGATAGTAAATACTATGCAGTAAAAAATAAATAAAATAAGATACAAACCTACTTTTCTAAATATGGTTGATCGTAAGATGGTTAGCAGTTCTACTACTTTCGGCCAGCTATCGTTTATCACAACAACTAAATCTAAAACTATAGCGTTCGCAGCTCTTGTAGCAATTGCAGCCAGATGATTAGGTCAAGCGATTTGAATTTTGTAATTTTATGCAAGAAGCTCAGGTTTCCTGTTCAAATGGTTTGTGATTTTTTTTGAATATTAAAGACTTAGTTTATGTATACTTTGGCCAACAATATTTGATGAACTCTGAGATTCATTGTAAATGCATGCAGGTCCCTCAATGGGGACATGCTGAACACATCTTAGATGAATTGAACTACCGTACAGACGTGTGTCGTATGACAACATTAGTAATGTTATGACTTACAATTAAGTAATAACCCGTTTCTTACTGTACGACATTTATTATTTTACATTTAATACTTTATGAAATAAACTTTCTGAACTCAAAGACTAGTATGTACATATAGTGAGAATGGAACTCCATAAAATCACAAGAAAAATGATGGGAACGGGAAAACTAACTAAAAAGCAAAGCGACAGACCCACAATAAAATTGATGGATCAAGTCAAAGAAATAGGATTAGAACGGGGAATGACAATAGATAAAATGAGAACAATAGCGAAAGACAAAAAAAGATGGAAAACGGGATAAAGGACTAGCGACCTGCATTCGACTTTCAAAAGAGCACTAAGGATTAGAGAAGAAGAAAAAGAAGAAGTCAAAGAATCATTTAAAGTAATCCTGTATTATAGATATTTTTTTGCTCTTAATGTTATTATTCCATGAATTATTAAATTGAGTGTTAGTATCGTAGCCAATGATTAGTTGTAGTCTGTTTCTTTTTAAACTACAAGCTTGTGTATCTGTGTCGTTAAATGGAATATAAGTTGCCTGTAATAAAATATTTTTAAATTTCCAAACATCAAGTACAAAAGTCATCTAAACTAAGCAACAAATAAAAACAATAAACTGAACTTAAATCATTGAAACATTTAACATGAAATAACATTTTTGCAATCGTAATCATGGCTACATGTATTATGTGGACCTGGTTGTGTTGTCTTATTTAACCAAATGCCGAAACGCAGCAACAATTCTTATATTTAAAGGTTAGGTGCTTTCCTGTAGTCTCATTCCACATTCAAATCTGAATGCCCCACTTGTTACAATGTAAACTTTTGAATTTCGTTGAACTATCCCCTGAATGGGACAAAGTCCAGCGGAGGAACGTTGCCGCTGAAATTTATGGGGCCACAAATTTTCCGCCAGCATTTAAACGGTTTAAACCTAGACGAGAAAGATAAATGAAGATTATATTAACTTTATAGGATAAGATTACTAGGAGCGGTTATTTTACTAAGAGATTACGTTGCCGCGCCTCCCAGCTTCGCCGGGCCGACCTCCTACATTTTTAATGGCTGATTAGAAGCGACGCGATTGAAAATAAGGCGCTCGAACATCCATGCAGATCTTATCGGATCTATTTAAATGGCCCCGCTTTCCGCTGCACTTTGATAAATTCGGCCGTTCATTTGTAACCCTCTTTTTTAAATTAGCCCGCCATGCAGAGTGTCTTCGCCCCGACGGCGTGGATTTAATAAAACCGGCACTTTTGTTGCCGGAACACAAAAAGCTTACACCCTGTTAGCCATACTAAGGAGATTGGAACTGATATATAAGCACCAGAAGAACTAAAGCGAACTAGTTTTTGTCCCTCCGTGGTCTCTAGCCCTCGCAGGACGTAAGGCCGATAAAAGAAATATTTAATAAAGTTTCAGCAGCCCTCTGGAAAACTAACTGGGCAATCGATCAGATGGTTTCTGTAAAGTGAACAGAGTTGTTTTATTTATTTTCAAAAACTTTGTAATTTTAATTGCATTATGTCCTTATCGTTATTTTGTAGTCAGAAAGTAAAAATTATGAGATGTCCACTTACTTTCTCTATTCTTTAAACAACTCAGGGTTATATCGTTTTAAACGTAAAGGTTTTATGTTATGATGCTTTTACTATACAGTTTTTCTATTAAATTGAATTTCTGCGTACTTGTAAAATAAATTAATATACTTGGTTTATAAACATACAAAATCTTTATTAAGTTATAAAGTTAAACAAAATTTTATATAATAAGAGAGTTTGAATATAAATTGAGTTATAGAAATGAATAAAGTAACATTTAAAGTTTGTGAGCTTAGCTTGGGATGTTTATTATTTTACTTCTTGTTTAAATCTATAGATAAATTTTTACTTGAGAAAAAATCCAAATGTGCGACTTTTTCTCTAGTCACGCCTGTAGTTGGGATAGTATGTACAAAGAGCAACTTTATTATCTATAACTTTAAAATATGAAGTTATTTGACAACGATAATAGCAAAAACACAAAAAGGTTTACAATATAACTTATCTATACATCTGAACAAAAAGTAAACAAAGAAATGTAGCATGATCCTCGGCCTTTGATTTACCCGAGGAGGTTCTTGCGTAGTAAACAAAGACGGCTGATATAAAATTTGGCGTGCCGAGCTCTAGCGCTTAATTTACACGAGGAGGTCTGTGCGTTCGTGCACGCATGTTGGGGCAGCTCTCACTCCTTGCCGAATGGCCGGGAGGCCGCAGCTATCGGGCCGCTGTATTTCCGAACGCAAAAAGAGTGTATGTCCTGGCCATTTGGTTTGTTTCCGCTGAGCGGAGCTTCGATTGTAAGTTAAATTGTTTAACAGGGAAAAAGCCGATCAAGTTAAAAATATATACGTTCCCACCTTGTAAAAATTTGAGAGAAGCCCTAGGACGCCAAAAATATCTTTTGGCGTGCAACTCTTAGTACAGGACAATTATATGTACACATAATAAGTGATACAACAAATATAGTAGACTGGCAATAAATATTTGGGGAGTACCTAACAGTGAATAGTGTAATAAAAATTTTAAAATCACTAAGTTATTTCAATAATAAAGTTCTTTGATTGCTTGCTTGCTTGACAGTCTAAAAACATTTCCTAAATATTACTAGTTGTCGATCCATAGAGACTCGTTTTAAGGAGGTTAAACTTTATGCAAAATTTTATAATAACATAACATATTTGCATCAAACGATGATGCGGATATAAAGCTTGATTTGTGAAAAACAGAGTTAATTAAGCGGGTCAAGACATTTTTAAGGGCCTTTTACACGATTATATCAGCTCTTACTTCAGTTTTAGTTTATGTTTCATTTCAGTTCGGAAGAAGGTTTATTTTTACACAATCCCTTCAGTTCTTTGTTCTCAATCCTCTCAGTTTTCGGTTCAGTTCGAGTTGCGCTTACTTAATGCCTTTTACTACACTGGTCATGGATAAAGACTGTCTCATTGTAGCTCAAGTAGCCGTAGGTTTAACACTGGGAAAAAAGCGAGAGAAGAAGCCAGTGGAGCAAAGCTTGATATTTTAAAAGAAATCCATTGTCGCATGTAAATTTAATGAAGGAACTTCACTTAGAAGCATGTAAATGGTTGAACTATTTACACATGAATGAAGGTGCGTATCTCCTCTTATTAAGCCTTGTGATGCCTATTATTTTAACTCAGAATACCAATATAAGGGAGGCTACTAGTTCTCGTAAAAGATTAAGCGCCACACTGCAATATTTAGTACGTGAAAAAACTTACCAAAATCTTAGGTTTCACACAGTGATACAGGGTGTCTGGTGGCAGATTTATATTTTTAAATACGATTATTTCAAAAAGTAATAAACGGTGCGGGGTGAGGGTGGCGCCGTTGGAATCACCGATCGTGCGGATTTGTCAGTCACGATGTCGCAGTGGTCGAGTGAGCATCGCGCGTTCGCTGTAGAGACATTTTTTAAGAGTAATGATTCTTACGTAATTGCCCGTCGACAATTTTGTTCAAAGTTCGGTATTCGGCGAATACGTAATGGACCGAGTGTAAATTTAATTCGTTCGTGCGTGCAGAGATTCCGCGCAACTGCCTCGGCTATGAATGCCCCACGGCCAGGGCCCAGTCGATCTTCAAGGACTCCCGAAAACATTGAACTGGTTGAAAGCAGTTTACGTGAAAATCCGCAACTTTCAATACGGAAAAGAGCAGCCTTACTGGGACTTCCAAGAGCGATTATTCATGAAATTTCAAGAAAGGATCTGAAGTTCCATCCTTTTAAAATTCAAATCGTTCAAGAACTGAAAGAAAGTGACTTTGATTTACGCAAAAATTTTTGTGAAACGATGGTGGAGCGTTTTCGAACTGTAAATCCCATTTTTTGGAGCGACGAGGCTCATTTTCACTTAAACGGCCACGTCAACAAGCAAAACTGCCGTTACTGTTCTCCAAGAACCCGTAACCCTCGATTGAAACATCAAAAACCATTGCATTGCTCCAGGGTAACTGTTTTGTGTGCCTTATCCACGTATGAGATAATTGGACCATTTTTTTCCAAAATTCTCGAGGTCAGGCGACGAATCTCAATGGTGAAAATTATCGACGCATGATTACGGATTTCTTTTTACCAAACCTGCGAGCTCATCCATCGTACTCTTCACACACGTGGTTTCAACAGGATGAGGCGACTGCACACACAGCCAGAGCTTCGATGAATTTGCTTCAGGAAAATTTCCCCCAAAAACTGATCAGTCGCTTTGGGGACATTCCATGGCCACCGAGGTCGCCCGATCTAACTCCCATGGATTTTTTTTATAGGGCTACCTCAAAGAGAGGGTTTATAATGACAATCCCCAATTTCTTGTGGCTTTAAAGGAAAATATTCGTCGAGAAATCAGCTCAATTGAACCAAGTTTACTGCAGCGTGTGGCGCAGAACACAAGGCTTCGTTTTGAACAGTGTGTGCAACTCGACGGAAGACATTTGGATGACATACTCTTTAAAAAATGAAATCCGCATTTCTATTCTATCGTTCAATGCTCTTAATAAAACTTTGTGTCAATTATTACGTTTTTTTATTTAAGTTTGAAAATATAAATCTGCCACCAGACACCCTGTATCAATATCAAGTCTAAGTAAAATAATACCTAAAACTTGTAAGGTCATTATTGAGGTACTCAAGGATTATATAAAGGTAAGTAATGCATTCAAAGTTCACAGTTCTAATAGTTTATGTAAAATAATCAAAAATAATATCAGAGCAAATAGTTTACATGAAATCATGTGTTTTAGTAAGTAAAGACATTATTTGTTCGGAAATGCGAAAAAAATGTAAAACGGATTTATGATTTTACTTGGGACTCTGGAGGTGATGGCAAAATTTGCATTGACTCCATACTAAAAACTGGGTTTATGGTAACTGCAAAAATGAAAAGTACATTGGCTTTGGAAAACAGCTCTGTGATTGCTGCGATGACGAGTAGTGGCTTTGTTGTGATTGCATGACTGGGAATTGGCCTGATACTCGCTGTGTTATTACTGATAAAGATATATTGAAGGTTTCCATATGCCCCTCAAATATAGCCATGTTTATAATATTCTTGACGTAAGGTACCATTTCAGGTGGCATATGAGACAATTTTCGGAAACAGGCTTACTAAAGTTGGCATGATTCCTTACTCTTATATTGTCAACCTGTTTCAACCTTTTAGTCACCATTGTTGTGTTTGAAGTTACGTCTTTCTTGCTACTGCCTACTGACCGTCTGCTTACTGTTGATGCAGATGGGCATGATCTTGTAAATTCTTGATCTGATGATTGACTCTGTTCAGAACTTTCATCGTAAACTTTATGTTTGTCTCTGATTGACTGTGAACCCTCCTCAAAATAAAAAAATAGTAATAACTGTAACCAATAGGTGTCCTACTCAGAAGATATCTATTTCCTTAATTTGCGTCGTTCTCTAGAAAAGCAAGAATATACGATTGTTTAATATTTTCATTTGTCGAATTGTATATTTAAAAATATTCACTATCCTATCCAAGAAGTTAGCCCAAGTCGACTGATTAGGTGAAAACCATGTTAGTTTGCGTCTCGCCATTTCAACTGTTACACACACACACACACACACATTCTGAATACTTGTAACCACCATCAGATGACATATTACACTAAGTTGCACTTTACAAAGTTTAAATTAATACAGAAATTCCCATAGCTTAGTGTAATTATAGTAACACTGTTTTTGTTTCAGCTTCCACAGAATGAATTCGAATGGAAAAGACTTGCTGATGGTTCTTATGAAAGATAGCAGATCCCAAATTGTCTGGGAGCTGTTAATGGAAAGATTCTTCGCATAATTCCTCCAACAGGAAATATACCACTATATTGGAATTACAAGAAGTTTTATAGCATTGTCCTCATGGCTATTGCGCATTCGAATTACGAATTTATAATGGGTGATGTTGATACAAAAGCATATTAGATGGTGATGTTACTTACTATACTAAATTTTACATAAAATTAACTGTCAACACTTTGCAGATACCTCCTGATGAAAATACAAAATATAGTTCCTCCAAGCTTCCTGTAGGTATTCGTCGGAGACGAGCCATTTGCTTTACGGTGAAACTTTTTAAAACCATTTAATAAGAAACAGTTGATTTATAAGCGAAGAATAGTCGAAAATGCATTTGGGATACTGCCTAATAGATTTCGCCTTTTTCATTCCTCTATAAATTTGAAAGATATTAAATATGTAAATATCCTTGTCTCATTTTAATAATTGTGTTAGGTTAGTGAGTACGAGTGCGTGTCAACTGCTCCGTAAATAAATTCGAATTTCGGGCCTTAAAGCGGAAACAATACGTATGTAAATAAATATAAGAAGATAAATTAGATAGGGCTATATAATCAAATAAAATTAAAAAATTGATTTGAGAAACAGTAATTAAGCTAAACTAATTACTAAGTACATTAAAAGTAACCAAATACGTAAATAAACAGAACGCCTGCAGATAAGCTTATCACCTCCGAAAGGTCGACTTCGGAGATAACGCTTAACGCTGTGTAAGACGCTAGGCTAGACAACCCAAACAGCAAAGAACTGTATTCAAGGAAGTGTAACCAACAAGACTTACGGTGAGCGCGGATAACCATAAATAAACCAGGGAAATTAGGATGCAGCTATCATAGACACCAAAAAAGTGCGTAAGCGAAGAATCTTCTACGGAAGATATTAAAGAAAAAGATGAAAAGATGAAAGCGACGAAGAAGTCTCAAATAGAAGTAAAAAAAAACAGGAAGAACACCAGTGAAAGACAAAGGAGAATCTACCATGGAGAAAATGATGAAGGATATGATGGCAGACATTAAAGCAATAAGGAAAGATCAGAAGAGTACCACGAGAAAATGGCTAAATTGAGAAGAGAATGTAGAGATGAAGGTAAAAATAAAAGTCTTAGAGAGAAAAATAGAGAACATGGAGAAGCAGCAGAAGAAGAAGAAGAATATTGTAATTAAGGGATACGAATTCAAGGACAATGACGGAGTAGCTGAAGTTGCAAAATTCCTATCTGAAAAGTTAGAAGTGAACATCAAAATAAATGAAGTACGGAAATTAAAGCCTAGATAAGGACAACTACAAACGACAATAATTAAAGTAGATAGTTGGGAAGGGAAGGAAGCGATTATGAAAAATAAAGAAAAACTGAAAAAAACTCAATATTTCATAGATAACGATTTAACCAAAACTAAAGCAAAAATACAAAAAGATGTAAGGGATTTGGCAAAGGTAGAAAAAGAAAAAGGAAGAACAGCCAAGGTAAGCTACCAAAAAATCTTTATGAAAAATAGCTGGTGGAAATGGAACTCGAACACAGAAAAGCTGGATGTAATGGAAAGTAACAACTATAAATAAAAAAACTAACAAAAAAAAAAACGAATAGCCGGCAGGTGGAACAGATGACGACAATGGCAATGAACAGGGGTAAAATAAAAGATAAAGCGGAAAAACAGCACATGAGGATTGGTACTTGGAATGTGAGAAGTTGTTATGAGCAAGGAGCAGTTAGAAATTTAATGGAAATGATGAAAAAGTATAGTATCCAAGTGTTAGCATTACAAGAAACAAAACTAAAGGGCATAGAAATTAATAAACTAGGTGATTATACGTTCTTTAGTAGTGGAGGAGAGAACAATAGATATTTTGGCACAGGTTTTATAATAAGCAAAATGTGGGCAAAAAGAGTTATCGATTTTAAGCCGATTTCTGATAGAATGAGCCTACTAAGGTTAAGAGAAAATACCGTAAGATAATTCTACTAAATGGTCACGCGCCAACGAAAGAGAAAGATTTGGAAGAAACTGATAAATCCTACAAAGAACTGAATAGGATGAAAAGTAAGATACCCAAGTATGACCTAACAATAATCATTGGCGATATTAATGCAAAGGTGGGGAAAGAGGAAGGCTATAGAGATATTATAGGAGTAAATAGCATGCACGAAGAATCAAACGAGAATGGAAGAAAATTAATAAAGTTTGCAATGAAGAACCAATTGAAGATCATGAGTACACAGTTCCATCACAGACCAACGTGCTGATAAAGTCTAGACATGCGAAGTCTATTCAAGATACTAGAAGCTACCGCGGAGCAGACACAGACACGGACCATTTCATGGTACTAATAAAATTAAGAGAAGAACTGGTAAGAGAAGCTAAAGAAAAGAACAATGGTGTAACAAGAACTAACGTAAAACTATTTGAGAATTTGGAGAAGAGAAAAAGTTTCGAAGCAGAAATTATAAGAAATCTCGAGGAAGAATCGACAGTCCAAGGAATAGAAAAAAGATGGAAAGTAATAGAAACAACTTTAACCCAAAGAACAAGCAGAGAAGATTAGTATGACACTGCCTGCAAAAAAAGTTGTGAAGAGAGAGGCAAAGCTATGATAAATATGCTGGAGAAAGGGACGGAAGAAAGTAAGAGAATGTACAAGGAAAAAAGAGCAGCAGCGAAGAGTATATATAGAAGGAAGAAAAGGGAGACACTGGGTAAAAAGCTGAACGAGGCAGAGGAACATTATAGAAATAATGAGATAAGAAATTTCTATCAAGAAGCCAAAAGAAGTAGACGAAAGAAAGTGGGAACTTTAGAATACTGTAGAAACAACAGGAGATATGGACATGAAATATTGGATATTAAAATTTACAATAGAATTACGTGAAATAAGAAAAATTTATAGACGTTTTAAAAGAACCAAATAATGGAATAATTTCAATGAAAAGAAGTTTGGAAAAATAGATTAGGACAAGAAAATTAAAACGCAAAGAAAATAAAAGAAACCAAAATAGATAAGGGAAGATTTTGGAATAAAGTGAAATAAAGGAATAGAAAAAGTTGAAAACAAATATGAAATAGATTGCAAAAAGAATTAAATGGAAGAAATCACCTTAACAATATAAAAAGCAAGAGTAATAACTTGAAAACGATAAAAAAAGAAATAGTTTCAAAATTCAAAAATTTAATGAACATAAGTTTTAACATGATAAATTGTTAAGAAAAGTATATCAGAAAATGACTACGAAGATGATTAACAAGAAAATATTCTTTCGAAAAACATCGGATTATATGACGGTCATCCCTATATAGTTTAACTAGTTTGGAAACGAAGTAACTTTTGAATGATAAAGCTTGGTCGGGAATAAGTAATGACATAACATAAATATTGTGTGGACACCTTGGAAGTAAAAGACATTAAAATGAGAACACAGAAACTTATATGGATAAGCCTAAATGGAATAATGATAGGCATGTTGGACATCAACTGAACATACATGAAAATATATCAATGTCGTATTTGCAAGACTGAGAAACCTAGTTTTAACGTGCAATACGATTGAAGTCAACGCTTATCATTAACTGAAAGTGGAAAAGAAATTTCTCGTTATTACCAACATTTTGTCTCTTTAAAAAAAGAGATATATTCTGAACATCGGATATGTCATACTTCTCTTGGAACGGCAGTACTTGTCTGCTTCTGCAAGTAACAACATCTTGTGTGGACACTTTGCGTATACTTTGAAACACAGTTTGGATAAGTCTTGGATAATGATGGCGTTTGATCTTTCAACGTGGGACTGCTGTTGGAGGACTTGAAGGGGCCTTTTCCCAATTTGAAAACTTTTCTTGTCTTGTTGACTGTTTTTTGTGTGGAGACTTGACTTGGCTATTACAAATGAGTGCTGCGCTGGACTTGGTACATCTATGTGCAAATGCGACTTGCACCACTTCTTCAACTTTCACACAATCGTTTTTTTCAAAACAGGCTTTCTGTGCTGCTACAATGGACAAACCGTAGATAAACTCATTACGGAGTCACTCGTTAAGGTTAGTAAACTTATACGTAGTGGTCAGTTTTTGAAGCTCTGCCAGATATGCGGACATTGATTCACTTTGCTGTTGTCGGAGGTTGGCAAATCTAAAGCATTCGGCCAGAGCCTTCGACGAGAGCTTAAATGCGCTTTTAGGACTGAGGGATTTGAAAACTGAGTCGTCCGGTGATACCAGGTTCGACAACATAGAGAAGGTGGCTATTCCAATACTGGAGAGGAAGATAGCTTGGCACCAGTCGAAAATCTTGACTCAAGTTTCAAAATCATCAGACACTCTTCTATAAAAATTTAAGTACAATAAAATGAAAATCATATGCCTTATTCTACTGGTGAAACATTAGTGCTTATTTGGTCGTGATTTTATGTAAATATTTAAGCTCTCTTCCTACCACGTTAGAGAAGACTATAACAACCAGCAGCAGCCTTACATTGTAGTCTCTCTTAAAGGAGTACGATAACCTATTCTCATCTCCTACTGGCATAATTGACGGGTTTAAGGTCAAAATTTTGGTCAAGGACGACGCAATGTCAAAGTTTTTGAAATCCCGCTCTTTCTCTTTTGCATTATGAGTAATAGTCGATCAGGATCTTTCAAAAATGGAACAGTCTGACGTCATCAAACGTATCGAACTCAGTCAGTGAGCATCATTAACCGTCGTGGTTCTGAAACAAATGGAAAAGTCCAAATTAAGGGTAATTTTAAGTCAACAGTGAACAGTAAACTTTACATCACCCAGTACCTGCTGGCAACACCAAAGTGATTTTTTTTGGTCAATCTCTAAAGGAGACGAGTTTTTCAAGTTGAATGGAGTTCATGCTTATCATTAACTAGAAGTGGAGGAAACAGGTAGGAGTAAATGAATAAATGTTAAAGACTTTTACTATGAGTAGAGGAGAGGAGGCAGCTTAAATTCGTTGCTGTTGAATGAAGTTATGTAAAAGTTTAGTGAGTAATAAAAAATAAAGAAATAAATCGTATCAGACAAATGCGGTTAAAAATAAGCATAAACAATGATAAAAGTAAGTAATAAGAAAACATGAATGAAAGAAATAAAAATTAACAGCAAGGTTTTGAAAGATGAGAACAGCCATATGTATCTTGGAACAGTAAAAACAAGCGCCGCAAAAATAAATACAAAAATATAAAATACAGTTGATAAAGTAAACAAGGTTATGTTACATGATAAATATTATCTCGGTCGGAAAAAAGGAATAAGCAGTGAAACAAAAATTGAGAATATACAAAACGGTATATTCATCAACTTTAATGTACGGTGCAGGAAGTTGGACAATAATTTTTTTTTAGGTACCATTTCCTCCAAAAAGGTTGGTTATCATCAAGGCTATTTGTATTTTTGACGTTGCATAACTGAACAGTTTAGTGGAACTACAGTTATACCATTTTCACAGGTTCCTTAACGTTTTCTTGATCTACTCCTTCTTCCTTGTATTTTCTCCATCTTCGCATTATATGGTCTACATATTGTAATTTTTTTATTTTAACTGTGCTTAATATTTATTTTTCTTTCCTCATTCTTTTAAGCACAACAGCATTTATTACTTTTTCTACCCAGCTTATTTTCAGCATTCTTGGAATGCTTCTAGTCTGCCATTGATATGTTTCTGGAACGTCCAAATCCCCATTCCATAAAATACTACTGAAAATATATAACATCTCAGTATTCTGATTATAAATTGCAGATCCAGGTCTCCGCTGCTTACTACATTTTTCATTTTATTAAATATTGTCATGTCTTGTCCAATACTTACTTCAATTTCTTCTGTGTATTCATTATTTTTATTGATAATGGTTTTTAAGTATTTATATTTTTGTATTTTTTCCACTTGTTCACCTCAAATCCATGAATTTTCTTGGAGTTGCTGCAATTTTGTGATCGTCGTAAATTTAGTCTTTTTAACATTGAGTGTCACACTTTTTTCACGCTGTTTTCTACTACCTCACCCAATATTCTTTGTAGATCTTCTAATGACTTTGAAATGAGTGTAGTGTCATCTGATATTATTTATGCGTTTTCTATTGGACAATGATGGGCAAGCACAAATACAAGCACCACAGCGGTAACAGAAATGAAACATCTTTGAAGGGCAGCTGGTAATATACAAAGGGATAGAGTGTGAACTACATAAATAAAGGGGTTACTAAAACAGGAATCAGTAGTAAAAATATAGAAAACAACAAACATGACACATATGAGGGATGGAACAATATAAACCTTCCAGGATAATAAACAGAAATGGGAGTGGAAAAGGAAAAATTAAAAAGAAAGGTAAGAAAAAATTAGAGATAAAGTATATAAGATACAATAGCAAGAAAAGGAAAAGAATAGGAAGAATACCCGAGACCTTAAGGATATAAAGGGATAAGAAAAGTAAGTAACAAAAAATAAAAAAATCTTTTTTGCATTACATAAAGATACGCATTATTGTAGGAAAAATATATTTCTTTATTAAGCAATTCTGTTTTTTAAATCTCTTAGCTTCGAGAGCATCTTCTCAATACAGTATTTTGATATTATCGATATAATCATTTTCACCACGACGAAAATAGATGTTTAAATATTTGAGCAATATTATCCGACGTTTGTATGTTAACAAATTTTAAATTTTAATTATTAGAAAACAAACCAGTTGTCGGATTTACATATACTTAAAATAATACGTTTAATACAAGTTTTTTTTTTAATTTTGAGTACAACTTGTAACTATTATTTTTATAATTAGTTGATATTTGTATATATTCATTTGATTAAAGTTAACAGTCATGGTTGGCACCTTCGTTGCGTGTTCTATGGAAACCTGTTGATTTTTTGAGTTAATAACAGTTCCTAATTTGAAATTAAACACTCACCTCCAGGAACCCCTCAGGCGATGTGTTTGCGTGCACTTAAACTGGAACTTAATTTTGCGTTTAGAGGCGCTGCCCACGAAGTTTTAATTCCTATTTAGAAATTTTAATTTGCTTTAGGAAACTTTGTTACTGTGCTGCAAGTTATTCTTTTGTGGCAACGCGTAGAAGCACGGAAGTTTGCGTTACAAAGGGCCAACTCGAAACAATTTTATTTGCAAAGAGCGCTTGGCTTACCTTCCGAAGAAAGAAAAAGACAATTGTGACAAGAAACGCCCGCGGCGCCAACATTTAATTTAATCGTAGTTGTTTTCCACTTATCGTCCATACAGCTTAGCAACTGCGCCTGAATAATTTGGGAAGTTAATTAAAAAATAATAGGCCCCGAAAAATTGTTAAATCAAGAAATTGTAAAAAACAAAGCAACGCGTAATATGGCAAATAGACCAAAAATGCTCCTAATTTTTAATATTTTTTTCTAACTTTCTCTTTATAATGTTTTATAATCTTAAGTTTTTGATTTTTTAATCGGTATTTTATAGATTAGTAACAGTGAATGCTCAATATATCTATAACTCTTTATGTTGTTTGTGATGTAAAAAGTTTTAACATAATATATTTAAACAGTATTTATTAAATATTATTGATTGTTAATTTGCAGATCGTTGACCAATGATAAGAATTTTTGATGATTGTCTAAAATTATATTAAGAATTTTGTTGAATTTAAGAATTTCTTATACAAGAGAATTAGGATTTCTTAATCAAAACTTTCTTCGGAATTTTATTTATATTTAAAATTACTATGTCTAACAGTGTAACTGATATTTGGAAAAATTTTATTTTGTGGACAAGTTTATTTAAAAGCAACAATTATATTTTGAGATAAAAGCCAACATTTCTGTTTGAAGTACCACTCCATCAGTTTTTAATTAAAGTATTTATAACAAGCTTCTTCAATTTTGTCAAAAGTTTCAAACGGATGACTGCACAAGAAGTATTCCAGTAAGTGAAAGAGGTCGTAATCGAATGCAGTAGTATTTGAACTGTAGGTTGAGTGTAGTAGTACTTCGGGTACTTCGGCGCCTTTCAGTTTTTCAAATTTTCTCCTTGGTCTTCTTGGAGATATGCTGTCGCCAAACCAATGTCAAGTACTTCTCCTTCATTTTGTCTTCACTGTTTAGTTGCTGATAGTAGAGCTAGAAACTGATAACGTGACATTTCAGCACAAATTTAAAGCGCGGCTCAGCAACTAAAGCGGCTTGCAAGTCTTCATCATCTAGAACAGACGGTTGGTTAGAACGTGGCTGATTTTCAAAACCGAGGTCGTCATAGTAAAAATTTTTCAACGTCACAAATTTATTTTATAGCTTCTCTCGATAAAAGCTGTCGATTCCAGCAATAATGTATCAAGATTTAAAGCTTTGTCCATCTAGAAGCAAAGAAAAAGTTAACTGGGAAATTACAAACACAAGACAATAACAAGAAATGTACAAAAATTGAATTTTTTTGCAAGTGTAACAAAACTTCCTCTTCAACCTAATATTTAAAAGAACAAATAAGAAATAAGATGTATTATAATAAAGGACCCCGTGTGGGGTTGTTAGTCCCCCATCGGGCGCCTCCCCAGGTGGCGGATAGGGGAATGCTTCCCAGATATGGGAGGTACCGGGGAAATTAAATACCCGGGGTGGACCAAAACTAACACGAGACACGACGGTACCTCAAGTTAGAGGCAGTACTCTCACAGCGTCTGTACTCCAGGTCAGGGGCGTCTGAAATAATACTCACCAACACGCAGGGCTAGCGCGGTGTTTTAATTAGCCAAAATCCTCTCATATCTCAAATGGAAAAAGTGAATTTTAAAACACAAATACCCCAGATGGGTAGGGCCACAGGTACAGAATCCCATACTGCATTCGCAGTCAGTCCCGAGGATTCACAAAATAGGTAACAAATCAAACTACTAGTAGGGACGTATAACGCAAGATCAATCGCCTCAGAAGCAAGATTGGAGGAACTCCTACATGAACTAACTTTAATAAAATGGCACATCCTTGGAATATCTGAAACAAGACGTAAATACGATGATATATAAAGGCAGAACAGACAAAGCACTTAGTGGAGTAGCTATTATAATCAATAAGAATATAATGCCATATGTTACAGTAATAAAACCAATGACGGACAGGGTGATGTATATAATACTAAAGCTTAATAAAAGGACGACAATAAAGATCATACAATGTTATGCATCAACATCAAGTTGTGAAGAAGAAGAAATCGAAACGTTCTACGAAGAATTAACTACGGCTGTAGAAGAGAACAAAACAAAATACACAATAGTCCTCGGGGACTTCAATGCAAAAGTAGGAACAAAAAAGGACACAACAGAAAAACTTGTAGGCAACTATGGAGTGGGAATACGTAATGAAAGGGGAAACATGCTAATAAACTTTATGGAACAACACCAACTTTACTGTATGAATACCTTTTATAAAAAAGGACCCAATAGGAAATGGACATGGGCCAGTCCAAATGGACAAAAACATAATGAAATAGACTACGTCCTCACAGACCATAAAAATATAATTCAAGACGTAAACGTATTAAATAGCTTCAAAGCGGGAAGTGACCACCGTCTAGTACGAACGAAAGTACATATAAATCAAACAATGGAGAGAAAACAATGGATAATGAAAAAACAACAAAAACTAGAATGACAAAATTGAGGGGAAATGAATTTTCGAGGGCGGCGTTGCCTGGTGAGCGGCTTGTAATAATATTGTGGTTAGGTTATTTAAGGCATCCTCTACTTCATTGGGTTCTTTTAGTCTTATTTTTAGATTGATGCTTTCGTTGATTTTATTCCTGTAGTCTTCCCAATCAGTTTTGAATTATATATCTTAGGTGGCTTTTTAACATTTATTATAGTTGTGCTGACTGTTGCTATTACTGGTGAGTGATCGGAAGATAAATCTAAGTTGGGGACAATGTCCAAATAGGAGTTTGAAATGCCATTAGTGACGAAAAGTCCAGGAGGTCTGGAATTTTCCCGGGATCAGTTGGCCAGTAAGTTGGACTGCCCGTTGATAAGAAATTGTATTTCGCTTCGTGTAGGACCTTGGCTAATTCTCTTCCTTTCGTGGTAGTAGTCCGTGATCCCCATAGGTATTTTTACTGTTGTAGTCGCCACCAGCGAGAAACTTAGTGCCAAGCGTTTTAAAGAATTCTTCAAAATGTTCTTTTTAAGTTGGTGGCGAGGGGACAATATATAGCACTTATGGTTATGTCAAATGGTAGAGTTTTAACTTTTATCGAAGTGGCTTGTAAGTAATCTTTGCATATTCAGGTAGTACATAATGTTCGATGGTGTATTTTATTAATATTGCAGATCCTGCGTGGGCTGTGTTGTCTGGGTGGTTAGTGTGGTAGAATTTGTATCCGGGAATCTTAAAGTATGACATGTTGGTAAGGTGGGATTCGCTGATTAAAAGAATGTCAATTAGGTTGTAGTGAAGGAAGGTTTTTATTTCTTCTTTATGTTGTAAGATACCATTGGCGTTCCAAAGTGCTATTCGAAGGAACTTAGCCATTACTTTTGTCCAATTAACATGGTTAGCATGTTTAGTACCATGCTATTCTGATGTAAAAGCTGGTTAAACATGTTTTGAATTCTTCTAAGAACTTATTTAACAGTTCGCTGATGTTATCTTCTGTATTAACATTCTGTGATTGTGGTGTGTAATTAGTATTATTGTTGGCTGTTTTAGTGTAGTTGTAGTTTTGAAGTGGGTTGTTAACAATAGGTGCAGGTGTTTGTTGATTAAGATTTGATAATGTTGGAGTAATATGAGGATTAATATTGTTGTTTGAGACAGGGTTTCTTTTGTATAAACGATGGTAATATTCACAACCTCTGTAATTCGCAGGGTGTGGACCTCCACATAAAGCGCATGTAGCTGGGGTGTCCCTAGTTTTTTTGCAACTGGCGGTACTGTGCGTATTGCCACATTTTACACATTTAAAGGGTCTGTTACAGTATTTCTTGGAGTGTCCATATAATTGACATCGTGTGCATTGTATTACGTTGTTTTGTTTTCTTGGAGGTTCGACTTGTACAACGCAATGACATAACGTACGGATATCGTAGACTCTTTTATTATTGTCTGCTGGTTCTAGGTCCACAAAGAACATATTCAGCGGTGTTTTGTCCTTTCTGCTTAGCACATTGATGATATTCCTTACCTTATGCCCCTGGATTCGAGATCATCTATTATATCTTGAGTGTCCATGGAATGATGTAAGTATTTTATTACCACTCGAAGAGCTCTTTCCTCTTTAGGTTGGTAAGTATGGTGAATGATATTGTTTTCTTTCATGTACTTAGATAGTTTCCTGAAGGTGTCAGGGTGTTACAATTTATTTTTACTGTATCATTGGACATACTTCTAGAGGAGAACTGCTCCTCTTCAATTATTTCATTTAATTTTTATCATCATTTCTGGGAAGTTGGCAACTCCGTATACGAAACAGGGAGGAGGTCTAGGGATGATAACTGCGGTTTGGTTGTCGGTGCTTTCTGGGTTAGGATTTAAGGCACTAAATTTATTAGATAATTGTATGTTAGTCGGTGTTATTCCTTTGTTTGTGAATGTTTTTCTTCTCTTGACACTTTTAATTACTTGCCATGAATTTTCGTTTGATGAATTTGCAATTTCTTCATCGCTGGTTGATATCATTCTTTGTTGTTAATTTGCTGTGGGTGATCATAAATGAATTGTTGTGGGGCGTGCTGTGATTGTAGAAAATATTGAGATTGTTGAGGGTTTAGATTTTGCATGTAAGGTTGTAGTAATTGCTGTTGGTTGGGGGAATGTATAAGGCTGTGATAGGAACGTTTGTGACATTTGCGTATTCGTAGCTGGCTGGTGTTGCATAATATTTGTTGATGTCATTGGGTTTTTAAAGGTGAAACAGTTGTTTAACACTGAGTTAAACGTTGAAATTAAATTAATAAATACATAAATTTGCCTGACCTTAAGCGAGGCTACGGCTGCGGCTCCGCCGTTGAGATAACTCAGGTATAGCTCGGCTCGCACGTTCAGTCTGCTTGAAGGCACTAGCAAGAATGACGCATTATTGTGGGAAAAATATATTTCTTTATTAAGCAATTCTGTTTTTTAAATCTCTTAGCTTCGACAGCATCTTCTCAATACAGTATTTTGATATTATCGATATAATCATTTTCACCACAACCAAAATGGATGTTTAAATATTTGAGCAATATTATCCGACGTTTGTATGTTAACAAATTTTAAATTTTAATTATTAGAATACAAACCAGTTGTAGGATTTACATATACTTAAAATAATACGTTTAACACAAGTTTTTTTTTATTTTGAGAACAACTTGTAACTATTATTTTTATAATTAGTTGATATTTGTATATATTCATTTGATTAAAGTTAACAGTCATGGTTGGCACCTTCGTTGCGTGTTCTATGAAAACCTGTTGATTTCTTGAGTTAATAACAGTTCCTAATTTGAAATTAAACACTCACCTCCAGGAACCCCTCAGGCGATGTGTTTGCGTGCACTTAAACTGGAACTTAATTTTGCGTTTAGAGGCGCTGCCCACGAAGTTTTAATTCCTATTTAGAAATTTTAATTTGCTTTAGGAAACTTTGTTACTGTGCTGCAAGTTATTCTTTGTGGCAACGCGTAGAAGCACGGAAGTTTGCGTTACAAAGGGCCAACTCGAAACAATTTTATTTGCAAAGAGCTTGGCACCTTCCGAAGAAAGAAAAACAATTGTGACAGAAACGCCGCGGCGCCAACATTTAATTTAATCGTAGTTGTTTTCCACTTATCGTCCATACAGCTTAGCAACTGCGCCTGAATAATTTGGGAAGTTAATTAAAAAATAATAGGCCCCGAAAAACTGTTAAATCAAGAAATTGTAAAAAACAAAGCAACGCGTAATATGGCAAATAGACCAAAAATGCTCCTAATTTTTAATATTTTTTTCTAACTTTCTCTTTATAATGTTTTATAATCTTCAATTTTTGATTTTTTAATCGGTATTTTATAGATTAGTAACAGTGAATGCTCAATATATCTATAACTCTTTTATGTTGTTTGTGATGTAAAAAGTTTTTAACATAATATATTTAAACAGTATTTATTAAATATTATTGATTGTTAATTTGCAGATCGTAGACCAATGATAAGAATTTTTGATGATTGTCTAAAATTATATTAAGAATTTTGTTGAATTTAAGAATTTTTTATACAATAGAATTAGGATTTCTTAATGAAAACTTTCTTCGGCATTTTATTTATATTTCAAATTACTATGTCTAACAGTGTAATTCACATTTGGAAAAATTTTATTTAAAAACAACAATTATATTTTGAGATAAAAGCCAACATATCTGTTAGAAGTACCACTCCATCAGTTTTTAATTAAAGTATTTATAACATGCTTCTTCAATTTTGTCGAAAGTTTCAAACGGACGACTTACAATTTATTGATAGAATAAAATACAAGATCATTACAGGAAATGTCTTATTTGTCAATTTGGCTGGTGCTCCGTTACGGCACTACACCAGCACTACCAACATGAAACAATTTTGCGCAAAACCTGTCATTTACAAAGCTCCAAAGTTTCTTAAATACTATTGTGGCCGCAAATTTACCTGCCCCGGCATTCGCCTTAGTGCAGGACTCGGGAAAACCACAAAAACCCGAGTCAGGGCAGGCGACTCGAAACCGCTGATGGCTCCGAGTCCTCCTGACTTTTACAATACTACGCAAAGAAACAGACTTAATCTACCTTAAACTACGCCGCACTTAGTGTCTGTTAAATTGTTGAAAGAGTTCGCATCTCGCACCAGCACTTATTTTCCCAACCCCCGCGCGCCCATCACAAATTCGCGTCGACACGTAATCTCGCGCACCGTTCCGCAAAAACCGCAAGAGCCGTCCACCATTCACGCACGTTCGAAAGTCCCTCAAGCTCCTCCGCGTTCGTGGCCATCTCCAGCCGCTGGTAATTAGGGTCCTCTCCGCCCTGGCCCTGGTCTCGTCCTCCGCCTTGCAGGTCAGCAGGACGTGCATGGCGTCGTCGACTTCCCACACGCGCATCTGTTTTGATCTTCCGTCAGCTTCCGGATTCGGATCAGGTATGACCGGAAGTTGCCGTGCCCAGTAATAAGCTGGACGGTGTGCCGGTTAAAGCACTCCGCAGCTTGTCGCGCCGTGTCGACTGTGGGGATGAACATCCGCGCATGTCGCCCCGTCTCCGCTGCTTGCCATCTCTGCTCCCATCTTGCTCTCGTCCTGGCTCGTAATCGATTCTTTACGAGCCCCATTGGTACCGTCTCGAATATAGGCGGTCCATCTCCTGCCGCTGCCTCTTTGGAACTGGTCCGCACGCTCGTTGCCTGGAGTCCCGACGTGCGCCTTGGTCCAATGGAATCGGACGTTGATCTCGGCCGACAGCGTCTTTGCAAGGCTCCACACCTCAACTTGCAAATCCGTCGGCGCTCTCATACTTTTTAGAGCAAGTAGCGCTGACTTGCTGTCCGATATTATCGCGCATCTTGGGATAACTGCTCTGTGCCTCTGGATGTATGCCAGGCACTCTCGGATGGCTATGAGCTCGCACTGGAAGATGGTGCTCCAGTCTGCGAGTTTGGCTCGTTCGCAAGTAATCTCTTCTTCTCCTTGCATGACCACGAACGCGGCTCCTGCTCGCCCGTCGTCTGCCCGCGATCCGTCCGCGTAGCAGCACAGCTGTCCTCCTCCGGCTCCGCCACGCTGAATGGGATGCCGTCTCGCTCGGCCGGGTGCCGCGTCTCCTCCATGGACTGCCTCCGCTCGATGTCGCCCTGCCGCAGCCCCAGCTCCTCTCGGAGTTGCTGCTCCGGCCCGGTCGTCAGCCTTCTGCGATCTGCCGCCTCCTGCAACACAAAATGCAAGGGCGGTAACTGGCTCAATACTAACGCGGTTTCGGTGGCTACAGTGCGATAAGCACTTGCCGCCTTAACCGCGAGTATTCTGCACGCTTAGCAAGTCCCTAGCTTCCCTGACCTTGCATCCCTCAGCCCAGATTTCAGCGGCGTACAGCATAGCCGGCTGTACTGCCCCCTCAAAAACTCGCGCCGCCGCTTTACCGCGAAAACCCCACGTTAATCGCGCCGCCGCTCCGATGCGATGGGAAATTTGTTTTCCCTTATCGCAAACCGCACGTATGTGACTTTTCCACAATAACCGATTGTCGATCTCCACTCCAAGGTACCGAATATGTTCCTTGCAGTAGACGCGTTCGCCATTGAGCAGGAAAGTCGGTCTCTCCTGCCCAGGTCGCTTGCCAAAAAAAACCGCCTCCGTTTTCTTCGCGTTAAAACGTAATTTTGCCCCGTCTGCCCATGTTTTGAGCGCTTCGAGCGCCTCGTTTCCGCGCGCTTTCAACGTTTTAAACTGCGCTGCCCGAACTATTATTAGGTGTCGTCCGCGAATCCCACGATTCGGCATCCTTGCGGCAACTGGACTCTAAATATACTCTCGTATATCAGCTTCCAGTATGCCGGTCCAGAGCACGAACCCTGAGGGCACCCCCGCGTAATATTTCGCGTCACGATTCCGTCGCCCGTTTCTACTTGCGCTATGCGTTCGCTGAAGTAGTGTTTTACTAGCGAGAGGAGATTCTGCGGACACTCTCTCCCAGATAGTTCCCGGATAATTCCAGGCCACCACGCGTTATCGAACGCCCCCGCGATATCTAGCGCTATTAGCGCACAATACTCTTTCGCGTCCCTCGCGTCCCTGACCTCGGAGACCGCATACCCGATCGCGTCTGTCGTGGATTTCCCCGCGCGAAAACCGTATTGCCCAAACGGACGACTGCAGAAGAAGTGTTCCAGTAAGTGAAAGAGGCCGTAATCGAATGCACTAGTATTTGAACTGTAGGTTGAGTGTAGTAGCACTTCGGCGCCTTTCAGTTTTTCAAATTTCTCCTTGGTCTTCTTGGAGATATGCTGTCGCCAAACCAATGTCAAGTACTTCTCCTTCATTTTGTCTTCACTGTTTAGTTGCTGATAGTAGAGCTAGAAACTGATAACGTGACAATTCACAAATTTAAAGCGCGGCTCAGCAACTAAAGCGGCTTGCAAGTCTTCATCATCTAGAACAGATGGTTGGTTAGAACGTGGCTGATTTTCAAAACCGAGGTCGTCATAATAAAAATTTTTCAGCGTCACAAATTTATTTTATAGCTTCTCTCGATAAAAGCTGTCGATTCCAGCAATAATGTATCGTTTGTTTCCGGCACTTGTCTTCCTTGTCTGCTTCGCTGCGTGGCATTTAAACAACTCTAAACCGGTTTCAGCGACTACACGAAGTGTTTGGAATGTTCACATTGTTCGAGCCTCGCACGTGCACAAGCAGCGCAACGGGATACCTGAAAGCCATTAAATCCGTCGTTCGTGCGTAACGCCAAGGTGTCCACTACGGAGAGCGTTTGGAAATTCGTTACACTGTTCTCTGCTTAAGGATGATTCGTCCCAAATAATTCTCCCCCGATGCTTGGATGAATTTTGAAGGCATTTAAAGTCTTCAGTTTTCTTGCATCGAAACATCAGGTAAAAGTAACAGCCCACAGTCTCCTGTTGGATTATCAGCTTCTGCTAATGATGGCTGCAAACTAGACATTGATGTCAGAACCTCGAAACAGTTCTTATCATATTTCTAACTACTTTCTAATCAAGGTCGTCCAATCACAAGCAATTATTGTTAGGTTCCAATGTCTTTCCGACTTTTAGCCGTTGTTTCTTTAATTCCCCCACTGTTCCAAATTTTGCTTGAAATTTAATGTTAATCCGTTTGGACAACTACAGACCACGCGCCAGTACATTGAAAATGTTTTGTACTACTCAGGTGACACCACTACGCACTCGCAGAGCTTCATTTATTGAAGCCATAAAATCTTTGAACCATGGCTTACATTACAAGGACATCAAGTCTACTGATCGCGGCGTTCGATCTCTAACAACAAGATCAGTCAATTGTAATAAACGATCATAGGCTTGCCACTTTGGTAAACAACATCGTTTATTTTCTTCAGCACCTTCTTTATAACTCGTTCTCGATGCATTGACATGATAGCGATCCTTCGTCAGACCACTTGCAATGTTGATATTGTATCGCACGTTGTAGTGCATCTTTATTATTTTTTTCCTAAAGTCATTGACGTAATCTTCCTTGATTACGCTTTTTTCAAGTATATTTACAAACAGTAAGTTTACGACCGAAGAAAAGCTTAGCTGGTGTCTGACCGGTAGACTCATGGGCAGACTAATGGTCTGTCAACAAAAACAAATGGAAATATTGGTCCTAGTCTCGTTGATGGTCAGGAACGACTTTTGACAGGTACTTTCCCATTGCCCTATTTATGCGCTTAACCATTCAATCTGATTGTAAAGCAGTTGTTCTTATCTTACTAATGCTCTGTATTTTGCATATTTTTGTGAATACCGTAAATTCAAAATTTTAACACTGGTTTAAATGTAGTTCTAGAAATATTTTAAATCTGGTGATCGGTTTTTCCAACAACCCATCTATGTTTGTGGTTTTTTGATTTGGTAATGGATAAGTTTCAACCAGTGATTTGTGACTTTCGTTTCTTTTGCGAGCCCTTAATCTTTGCACATATCACGCATTTCCGGCGCCAATTTTTAAAATTTTCCTTGCAGTTCACTCAGTAAAATCTTTTGCAAAGTTTCTTTAAGGTCTTTTTAATTCCCGTATGGTCATCAGGCACACCATTATGGAGTTGTTGCAATACTTCTGGAACCAACAACCGAACCTTTCTTTGATCCATCTTCGCACGCGTTGTAAGCATTGTCTTCTACTGTGATGGAATCCCATTACGTCTTATATGATTTTACTGCTGGCAAATACGGAACCACTTTTCCCCAGTTAGGTTTTCTTCTAGCTTTCTTCCATCTCCAGACATATTTAAAAATTAGATTTTCTTTCTGATAACGTTTTAACTCGCTGGGTTGCCATAAGTCATTAGCCACAGTCGTTCGCAGCCCAGGGGCCATTTTCTCCTCTGCACGACTACAGTGGCTGCATTCTTCAGGTCTCCTTGAGAAGGCGTCGATGTTGGGATCACTACTCTCAGATCTACGCTCTTTCTCAAAGTTTTATTGCTGGAGCCTTTCACTCCGTCTTGCTACTTGACCTTCCGGGTTTTTAAAATTCAAGAGCCACTTTAGTGCGCAACTTCACTTCTCAAAAGAAACTTTTTGTTATACAAATATTTATAAAAGTGTTCTACAGATTTGACTAAGCAGCTTTATCTTAGTTATGCAATCGTTGCGTTGAAGCTTTGATAACAGGTTATTTAAATAGCCAATGACTTTTTCTTGACGGTTTTGTAACTGCGATAACGTGCTTCTAATTCCGACATTACTTGCATCTGCATCCAAAATAATTTTTCTTCTGGATGTGGACAGCTCAGTATCGCAGCATTGATTAAAGCATGTTTTAAATTTTTGAAAGTTTCTTGACACTCTTCACTCCACTAAACACTTCGGCTATCTTCCGTCAGTTGCGTCAAAGGACTTCGCAGTGTTGGCAAATCCGAACACATATCGTCTGTAATAAGTGCACAATTTTAGGAAACTTCTAACCTCGTTCTTCTCTTTTGCTCCTGGCTGTTCTTTTACGGTTCTACCTTTCTCAGAATCAGCTGTGATACCTTCATCGCTGACTACACGTCCAAGATTGTTCACTTTTTTCTAAAGAGAGAGCATTTTTTCGAATTTAATTTTAAATTGACGCTTCTCAATCGTTAAAATAGCTGCTATAAGTTTTTAGATGCTCTTAAAAGTTTTTGCAGTTACCATTATGTAGTCCAGATACATCAAACTTATTGTGGGGAGCTCGGGGTTCCGCGAAGACGAGATTCCTGTGTATAACAATGCTTTATTTACAACTATGTGTGGTACAATTTATAAAGGCGTTATTGAGGCGCTTGAGTGCGCTTATGCGACCGGCGAACGACGAATCTCCTGGGGTCTGCGAGAGCCGACTTGGAGCGGGTCGATTCCGATGTAGGTGCCCGGGGATGCTGCTGACTTCTATCTGGCGAGGCCGGACCTGAAAGGATGGACGCTGCTTCTTGGTGAAGGAAATCGGAGCGCGCCTTCCGAGGGGACCTTGTCTTCGTCTGCGGTCGTCCTCTGGTGAAG
Organism: Sinelater perroti; assembly: GCA_036346155.1. Lineage (NCBI taxonomy): Eukaryota > Metazoa > Arthropoda > Insecta > Coleoptera > Elateridae > Sinelater > Sinelater perroti. The sequence continues at coordinate 4,254,786 of JARFIY010000355.1, read as the reverse complement.
CCTTTTCTCGGGCGACGGTAGAAGCGGTGATGCGGGCTTCGCAAGTGGCGAGTGGCGCTTTCCGAAGAGCCTTAGGTGGAGGCGATTCCCTGGTGGAATCTGCTGGGCAGGATGACGGCCCGTTTGAGGTAAGCGCGAGTGTCCGCTGGTCGGCTATAGGGGTAACTTGGTTGTGAGTCGCATAAGTATACCCTGGTTTGCCTCGAAGCACTCGGTTGAAGGTGAGCGCGTGCGCTCGCTGATGGCGGAAGTTCGTTCTGGCTATGGGTACGCACAGAACGTCTTCCGTGCACTTGGGGCGCTTCTCTGGAGGAAGTAGAGGAGCTATCCCGGCTATGGGTACGCACGGGCACTCCTCAAGAGGAGGGGAGATCTGTTCTGGCTCTGGGTACGCACAGAGGGAGCTCTCATGCTCGATCATCATCATGTTGTCTGGCTAGCACGGTACCTGGGTCCAAGCCCCTAACCGTTTTGATCTAGGAAGGCCTGGCGTTGGTATTAGGTTGCCATATAGGCGCTTCCTGGATGGCGGAAGCTTGGTGCACCGGGTACGTTTAGCACTTGCCAAACATGCCCAGGATGGTGGTGATGTCGGAGCGGCAGGACATTAGCGCAGTCACCACTTCGACGAAGTTGGTAGCTTTTTCTGTGGCCGTCATGATGTTGTTGGCGGCTTCCAGAAACGCTGAGGGGTCTACTTTTTCCAGTAGTGTCGCTAGGGTGGCCCAGCCTCGGTGTTCGGGCTGTTGCTCTGCGGCTACTTGGATTCTTTGTCCTGCTGCGGGTTGGGTCCGGGGAACTTGTGGGGCTTCACCTTTGGCTGCCTCGGCGTAGCTGCGTCCTTCGCTGGCGGGTGTTGAGCGGGGAACTGGCTTGGGGAATTTTGGGCATCCCCTGAAGCTGGCGAGATGGGGGCCCTGGCAATTAGCGCACACGGCGGGTTCACTCCGGGGTTTCTTGCACTCCCCGTAGTGGTGGTCCTTTCCACATTTGACACACTTTGGTGCGGCGCGACAGCTGTGGCACTGGCTGATGAAGTTTGCCTTCTTATGTGGACGCTCTACTGTGACATCCACATCGAAGACATTTTTGATGTCGAATATGGCCTTTCCCGCGTTACCCCGCTGCAGCTCCAAGAACATGAGCGGCATGGGGCGGCGGTTGGGGCCTTTCCGCATCCTCCGCATCGTGAGGATCGGGATTTTGCGGGCTAGGAGCTTCTCATGCTCGAGCGGAAGGCTCCAGTATTTATACCAGCGCCGCGCCTCGTCACGAGCGTTGGTAGGAATAATTCTGGTGGGAACAAGGCGCAGCATCTATCTTGCTTTCGCGGTCGTCTCGCTCTGGCATGTGGCGATATCGGCGGCCTGCCGGGCCGCGTTCACGGCGCTCGCACTGCTTTCGGGCGGGTGCCCTACAATATTTTTTAAGAAAGCCCATAACCACTGTCTTCCATTAGCTTTTCGAAGTTCGATGGAGCATTATAAAGTCCAAAGAGCAGCACTGGAAATCACCATAGCCCAGATCCATAAAAAAGCTGTCTTTTCTTTGTCCTTAGGATCCATTTTGGCTTGTTAATATCTCCTTTCAGACTTAAGATTTGCAACCATTTGGGTCCGGTCAAGGTTTCCAACTATCTTTCTTCGTGACATAGTTGAGCCGACGGCAGTCAACACAAAATCTGGTAGACCAGTCCTTCTTTTTAACTAGTAGCATTGGCAAAGTCTGTAATCTTGGCGAAGGTTCAATCCCGCCACATTTTTTAGCGTCCTCTTGTTTGGCTAGTTGCTGTCATCTAGCACTCTATCGTATGGGAGTAGAATTGCTGGTGTCTATTTTGTGATGGGCAATATTTGTCTTTCCTTTTGAATTCTTGTAGTGTTAAAATACGTCTTCATTCCGGTGTAACATCTTTAACTTTTGGCCTAACTATTGCAGGATGTGAAAGTTCACTGATTTCTATTCATCAGGTATCTTGGTTAACGTTGTTTGGATGCTGTCGACTTGAATGAACCACTGAAGAGACCGAAATACAATTATCCTTTCAGCGTCCAAGGGTACTCATTAACATACATCACGCGGACCAATGTTATGTTGCCAGTTTAGATCAGTGGTTTTTCAACCATTATCTCCTTTCTGGTCTTTTACTCGTCGTTAGTTGGCTGTATCAGAACAATTCTTTATGCTAGAATATCACAATCTGAAACTGCATTCACCACCAATTTACTGCGTTCTGGGAGAATGGTGTTATGAACAACTCTCACTAACACCACGATTCCGTTTTAGTCATGGAGAACAATTTCTCCTCTCTTTATTTTCAGTATTCCGTGCTTCAACTTGGTATCTATAAATTTTTAAAATGTCTATCCGAGAATTATATAGTTTTTGATGTCAGCGTAATCGTCTCGATCTTTTCCCAATAGCTTGGCAACTCTTTCTGCTAAGTAGCTATCTGCCGGCAGTTTTCTTACATTTTCATGTGTTTTGGATGTTTGTTTGGCAGTTTCAAATTCCATTGTGTACGTGAGCACGTTAATCAATATTTTTCGTCTAACCATCTTCGGTGCTTGTTGGGTTTTCCGATTGTTAATGTCGCCAACAAATATTCGTATATTTAATACCTCTAAGAAGTCATCTGCAACTGTTGGTATGAAATGTGAACAAGATGGGTTACATCTCTCTCGAATTCTTGAAGAGTTTCGTCTGGTTTTTAAACTCGATTCTAAAGCTGTATGCCGTGAATCTTCTCTAGATGCGTATGACCGTAATATATTTCAGGCGTTTGAAGATTTGGCAACAATTTCTTGCTCATTAATGGGCACAGTCTGTAGTATGACTAGAGCATCGCCATGCAGAACAACATTTAAAGTAGTCTCTAGTTCAGTTTCTGAGTATGCATTAATTCTACCAGCTAGCTCAAACGGTTTTTGATAACTTGTCTAAGAAGACTTACCATCAAACGTTGGGTGCTGGATTTTAGTCATCATCATATTGACACACAACAATAACCCCTATCCATGCCAGCTTTCTTGACTAGTTTTATTAGATTCGTCAGGCACCCCTCTAGAAGTGATCTTCATCGAAGCATTGCGTCTATTTTCAATTTCTTTTATTTTCTCTTTAAGCGCATCAATTTTCTTGTCCTGTTTATCTATCTCTATCATTAATTTTTCTGTGACCTGATTCATTTCATTGTCTAATGTTCTCAAAAATTTTTCTTTCAGTCCACCTATTTTATTATTAATGTGTCCATGTTTTAGCCCAAATTTGCTACATTCGAGTTTAAAATTTTTTACATTATCTATATTTAAGTTTAAATCTGCTTTAAATCAATTCAGCAAGGCACTCAGACAATTTGACGGCGATTTCAAAATGGGAATTTTCTGGATTCTCATCAGCAAGGCTTCTTAAGTCTAAGCTGAAAATATTTCTGAATTTCTTTCTTCCAACTTACGTTTGAGTCGGCAACTTTAAGATAGAATAGCGTCGCTTTCTTCAAGGTTATGGTTCACTTTGTTTTATTTATTTTAATTTATTTACTACTCACCGTTACAAACCCCACACCTGAAACCAATTATAACGTGTCTGTTCTCCACAGTGGTGAATAATACGCGTAAATTTACTTGACTACTTATTTACTTTTAATTAAAGGCAATTAAAATTCCTTAATACTATTTATGCAATACACAACACAGAATTACGTTACACTGTATTTATCTGTAATACTATTTATGTTGTACTGGAGTGGAACGTTTTGTTTCCGGTACTTAACTTCCTTGGCTGCGATATTTAAACAACTATAAGCCAGTTCTAGGGTCTACACGAAGTGCCTGGATTGTTCGCATTGTTGCAGCCCCTCACGTGCACAAGCAGCGCGATTGGATTCCTGGAAGACATTATGTTCATTGCTCGTGCGCAAAGTCAGGGTGGTTGCGGGGAGCTTTGAGTAATTCACTGCAATATAATATTGTTATTTTATTTTCCTAAATATTTTTGAGATTTTTAAAATTTTTATTTTTGATTTGAGACGAAGTTTGCTCATTTCCATTCTCTCATATTCTTCTACGTTCTAATTGACATACAACTAATTATATAATGATGATGGCTAAAATAAATTAGTTGGGAATTTAATTGGAATTTTCTGATCTTTTACTCATAGTGATTTACGCAAGTAAAATATTTGATGTAAAATAGAGATGAGTCACATTGGCCCGGAATCACAAACATTTTTATTACAGAACATTAATTTTGTAAAAATATTATTGTTTCCACCACCCTATAAAAAAAAATATATATAGAGTAAAGTAATATTTTTTTAAATGGAAGTCTGATTTGTATGCGAAAACTGAATAACAGGCAAATTTAAGCAGTAAAACCTAAAAAAGAATGCCTTAAATATTCTACTTTTAAAAATTGAATCAGTTGTTTTAAGAAAAAAATATGTAAATTTAATTAAAAATGAACAATTGTGATAATTCGCATTTTAAATAGTAATGAAAAATTGAAGTACAGGCTGTTATAAACTCTAGAAGATTACAAAAAGGATATCTATAACGCAGCTTTCAATAATATAGGGTCGTGAAGGTAAATCCGCAAAATAAATGGACGATAAAAATGACACTACAATACAAGAACAATTAAAAAAATTCATAAAGATTAGCACAATTAAAGTAAACATGTAGTCACCATCAGCAGCCACGACTGTTGTAGGCCAACACAATTTCCTCCTTGTTCATATTTGTCATTACCTTAATAATAAAGGCGTTTAAGCCATTCTTGCTGCTTTGATGCCTCTCACTGGGCTTCATCTTGACCACCCCACGTATATAGTAATCAAGGTGATGGCAATCGGGGTTGTAGGATGACCGCAAGTTGGGGGACAAATGTCTGGGTTTTCTTTGTTTGTGGGCTAGAGCGAAGTCTTATTGAAACATGTACTTTTACCGAAAGGCCCTATTCTCTATCCAGAGCTTGATAACTGTCTTCAGTACCTTGATAGAGCTGTCAGAGGTTACCTTCAAACCTACTTCAAGAAAGTTGGATGTTATGACATTCTCTTCGCTGCTTACAAGTCTCAGCACCTTCACAGAAACTTTGTATGCATGACGGCCGGTACTTCAGAGACGTCTTGGCAGATTTGAAGGTGATTTTGGCAATTTACTTTCCTGTCCTGAAAGAAGTTCTTTTCGTTGCTTAGGCCTTTAATTTCCCGCCTATTTGGTTTTTCTCATTCAACAGTTGACAATTTTTTAGGACAAAGACTTGTAATACAGATCTTAAGACATTGCTAGAAGAAGATATAGAATTCCAATGATTGCCACCTGTTTTTATGTGCAAGAAAGCTTTTTGGGAACTTTATGTCAAGTATACACCGTGTTATAGTAGATAAGTAGCAACAACGGCAACGTAGCAGTAAGATCCCTTTGAAATGCATAGAGCGAAAAAATATGGATGACAAGTAAAAAGTCGAATATTTTTGTGAACGGTCAAAGCGTATTCAGGCATGGTATATAATTTGAACATATAAAAGTTTTCGCGGCCAAAAATAAATAAACAATTAAGTTCACGATTTCAACCGGGTTAATTTTTGAAAGATTTTCGTTTTTATCAATATTATTAAGAGATTGGAGTTATTTACTTGGGATGTCAATCTGTTTACTCTCCAAGGAAATTGTGATTTATATTAGGTTATGGAATTTTTATGTACTGTACGCCGTTTATTGAAAGTGAAAGTTTGATGGAAACATGTGTTGGAAAGAAATGCACTGGGTTGGAAAAAGTTTGTGTGTTATAACGGGTTACGTAACTGATGACGTGGTTTAATTAACGGTTTTCAAATAGAAGGTAAAAGTTAATTGTTGCCTGAAGTATCTAGAGATTGAGGATATTAGTTTAATAGTTTTACGAACGAATCTACTGATGGAATGGGAGCGAACATTTTCAATTAAAGAAATTGTCGAAAAAGTACATATGATTAGATATTTGTTTGTTCGTTTGGCTTATGTGGGTTCTGCCACAGTCACAACAAGGTATTTAGTAAACTCGTTAGAATTTGTGGGGGTAATAGTCCTTAGCTGAACGGATGAAGTTAGCTATTTTATTGTTAATCATAAAAACCATTTTTATATTTTGTTGGTTTAGTAGCGATACCTCTGATGTAAGGCAACGCTTTAATTTGGTCGGGAAGGTAGTGAATTTTAGAAATTGAGTTTTTGCTAATATTTTTAATAATATAAATTGAGATTTTTTGGAATCTTCTTGCATAAGGGTTTTGGTGATGGTATTAATTTTAGTTTCTCGATTTCTAGTGTCGGATAGTTTGAGGGATCTGGTAATAAGAGATTTTGCAATGGTAGCATTTTGCGTTGAGATAACTATTAATATGAGACGGTTTTCTGCGAAAGTATGATATAAGTTGGAGCTGGAAGGATTTTGGACTATAAATATTGTTTGGAGGTATTATGGCGTTTAAGAGGGCTTTCAAGATACTTCAAAAAACCATCTAACAAGGAAACCGTAATAAATTACAGTGGACGGAACCAATCAATAGTTCGAGTGGCCTTGGTTATAACCTTAAATTTATTCTTAGCGGAAGTGAGTCCTGAACGGTTGTTTTTCGTGGTTTGTTTTCTGGTATGAAATAATCAAATTGTATTTTCTGTCGATCAAATAAAGTTGATGACAAGTTCTCTGAAGCTCGTTTCATTGTCCCGAGTTATAGTTAAGTCGTCAATGAAAACTACTTTTACATATACATATATATTAGTTTTTTATAATTTATATTGTCGAACGCTATGGTAAAGTCCATAAAGACAATATGCATTTCAAGATTATGCTCTACGGTTTTTTATAATTTGATAAATAATAATAAAATTATTTACACAGGAGCATCATTTGCTAAATCCTTGATGTATATTCCTGAAACAGTAAACATTTGTTTATTGTTTTTATTAGTGAGATTAGGATCTTCTTGCATATACTGTATGTGAAATTTAACATGCTGGTGGGTTAGTGCGTTGTACGTTAGAAACATTTTTAGTGATTGCTTGAATGAGAAGACGTATAAGACATATTTGGTCGGTTTGGGCAAAGGCGGTTAAATTAAACACTATGAGTCATCAGTCCTGCGGTGCACATGGGCGATGGAGCCCCAGAGCTCGAAAAAATTATCGACCTTCCGAGGTATAAAGAGGTAACATTGTTGGGAATAAGGGAAACTCATAGGTTTGGTGTCACAGCATGTATTTTGGCTGGGAGCTTGTGTGTGCGTATCAAGTAATAAAGTATCATAAACCACCTAAAAACTTCTTATATTTGACGCCATTTCTTGATGATTTCTTGTTTTTTTATAATAGGTTTTTTTAGTTTTTCTATCGTCATTATTTCGCCTATATGTGGTGCTTTATAGATGGATTCTGCTTGGTCGGTTTGTGGTTTATTATTACACCATAGTTGCTTGTCTCAGATGACCCATTTATTGGTTCTTTTATACATGACTTACAAGTGATTGTTCTTTTTTGTTGTTTTTAAGAGTTCTCGATAATTTATGTGCAACGTCTTGTCTCCCCCATGCATCACTTTCTATATTATTTATAAATCTAGCTCGATTTGCTCTACGTATAACAGAATTTTCAGTAAATTTTTTTGTACTTGGTCTCGTTTTTATTCATTTTTATTTTGCATATAAATTAAGCTGTGTAATTTTTTTTGATTAATTATTCTGTTTGTTGATTCTATATTTGAGGTTTTCCCTTTTGTGTTAGTTTCTGTTAACCTAAGATTTTGTAAGCTATTTGTTACATAATTCTTCTTAATATTTTCTTACCCTTTTTCCGAGTCATTATATGTTGAATCTGCCATTACTGCTTTTGTTGTAGCCTTATTGGTCTATAATGTAGTAAGGAGATTTTTAACTTCTGTTCAATCTGTAAAACCCCGTGTTTTTTAATATTCAAAAAACGCATTTTTAAAACTACCAGATAATGATCACACCTTATATTCACCTATTTCTAAAAACATATGCATCTGTGACAATTGTGGTTGATTGTTGGTTGTAATATAGTCGATTAGCGACCGACAACCACGAGGTTCACAAGTGAATTGTTACTTTATTTTATTCGGAAGAAGGTATTGTTTATTCTAAATTGTTATAATTCTCTAATGTTTGTCTCCTTATGTTTCAGACTACATTAGGTATTGGTCGGTTGCCTACAGATTAATAGGTAGCCATTTTTCTGTATGTTTCAAGTCATAGAACTGTTTAGAGTTTTCTACTCCTTCCTCCCCTAGTACCTTTTTAGTTTAAAGCCTTATATTATTATACTGTCGTTAATGTATCAGTAGTTCTTTAGCATGCTTTTCTATTTGTTTCTATTATTATCCTAGCACAGACTTGTGCTTATTTATTTTGATCAACACCGTTATATATTAATGTAAATCTGTCTAGGTCTTAATGTTCTTTTTGTTTCTTTTTAATTTCAGTTCTAATGGTAAGGTTGATGTTTCTTATTTGTAGGTCCTTTTTAAGTTCTATTTGTTTCGTATTCAGTTCTTGGATATTTAAACGTTGCTGTTTTTAGTTTGCCTGCTCTTCCTAATCGTTTGCCCTTTTTGTGTGTTTTGATGTCGTCATTTGATTTATTTGATTTTTGAATGCTTTGTATTCTATTAGGCAAGTTACGGGGTGTTTGGACTAGATCTGATGACTTCTGCTAAACAAAGGCACCTATGTTTAGTTGTGGCTCCTCAGTACATACAACGATCTTAGAGAGAAGTTCTGGTTCAATTAGCTCTATAATTGCACTACACCTACCTCTAGTTAGCACTTTATTCCCAAAATACCCTTAAACAGATAACATGCTAAATGTGTATAACCAAGTTTTATTTTAAGTTTAATATCTATTTACTTGGTGGTTTAAATATAATTTATTTTATATAATTTTGAAAAGGTTAATATATCTTTTTTGCATACTAAAGTCTTTGCAAAGTATTGTGTCCTTTTGACATTTTGAATATTGAAAAAGTTGTTTGAACATGGAAGTTTTTTGAATACACTGTATGTAGTCCGGACTAGTACTTTTAATGGATAATGAAAAACAATAAAAAATTGAATGGAAGGAATTATTAACAGCTATTTCAAGATACATCTACTCTATAAAACTGCAAAAATAATAATAATAAACCGATTTCGAAGGTTAATACCTCATTCAAATCGATTTGTTGCCAAACTTTGCAAAAAGATTTTATATTTTCAGTTTAGGTCACGGTTGACCTGTTATAGGTCAAAACATAAATTATCATAAAGTAATTACAGAGTTTGCGCCACCTGTCGGTGTTTCATGCACTACGTGGCCAATTTTTGCCGTTAGTAGGCGCATGTGGTACAACTTTGATTTATGTGAGATGATTGAGAAAACCATTATTGGCTCATTTTTCTTCAAATGTCGACGAAACTCTAAACCAAATATTTAGCTTGGGTTTTTTGTTCTTGGAATGGGCTTTTTTACTAGTAATTAAATATATATGAAAGTAATTTAGTTTTAAATAATAATACATTCTTATTAGCTTTTATTATTTATTATTTGTGTAGGATAGAGAGTAAATATTAAAAGTAATTTTGTATTTTTATTGAATTTATAATAAGCTACTTAAAACATTTTATTTTGCGTTGCTTGTATCCGTTAAATTGTATATTTTAAACTCAAAGTATAAATTACCTACTGCAGTACCCCAACGAGGTGGCCGGGAGAAACACAGGTTGCGTTCCATTGCAAATTTCGAAGCATTTATCCTGGCGATTAAATGGAACAGTGTAGCTGCCGATTCCATGTAGATTACATTACTCGTATCTGTAAACTTATACAGAGAAGAACGCAAACTGGTTACACGAATTTATACGATTAGCCGTACATGTCAACATTTGCAGCAGCAGTGCCACCCCAACAAAACATCGGTGGCCACCCCAATCTGGCGGCAGGGGCGCCAATCGATATGGAAGTAAATGGTTCACCAGCTTCGAAGAGGCTAGTTAAACATTAATCAACGAATGTGTCATTATAATACCTCGATCTAGCCCGCGATTTCACGTGTGCAATGAAACCCGTTCTTAATTTTCTGGAAAGCGCCGCCAGATATCGGAGATTAGCTTATGTGCGCTATAATTTACCACTATGAATAATACATACAAAACCCATTCAATTTCCGATGCGTTTACAAAATCGCAGGTATTGCGATGGCGCAGTTGTAAGTTTATTTGCATTTCTATAACTAAAATATTGTTCTGGGCAGTTGCTGCGCGTCATGTCCAGACCTGTATTTATGTAATCATAATTTTCAGAAAATTCGTATTTAGTGGTAATATTCCGCTGTTTAAACTAATAGGTCATTAGTTAACAGTAAGTAAATTAGTATTAAAAATTATTAAGAAAAATTAACTGTATAAGTTCAACAACCACATAGTAACATTAATTGTAAGAAAAATAATACTATATAATCTTGATGGCAAATATAATTTACAGATTTTTGTGATAATTCATTGTTTTCTAATTATTAAATTAGAATATTGCGACAGAAGTTATAGAAGTATACTTTCTACGTGACTTTGTATAGTCGTGACCAAAAGTATAAAGCAACCTATAAAAAGCAACCTCTAGAATTAATTTGTGTGTGATTTTGAGAAAAAGTTTTCTATTTATTATTTATTCACTAGTGTTAGGTATTAAATGTTTTGTTAGTTGACTTTTAAATTTACCAACAACTGATATTTTTTGGGGCAGACCTCTAACTGGCTTTGACATTATTCTGGTGTAATAGCATTCTATTTTTTTGTGTAGAATTTTCAACTTTGACGTTGTTAATGTAGGTGTTACTAAAAACCATTGTATAAGATTGGTATAGAATAATTTCCACTACAGCAAAATATTGTTCAGTGTTTATGCCTTCTTTGCAAATAATCCTTTATTTCACGTTGTCGGCATACATCCAAACCCAGTTCTCCCCGTGTTTACATGTAGACAGCACATACTAGGAAATATAATTTTCACCTACTCGTTAACTCACGTGACACCAAGGGTGCCAAACATCTGAAAAATTGTCCAAATTAAACGTAATTTTATTACATATAAGTAATAGTATGGATAGCGGGTAGGTACGTCACCTTGATTCCGGTGGTGGCCAGACCTACTACACGGCCTTAGCGCACCCTGCCCACGCATGCTCTTTTCTGGGGAAATCAGGTTTTATCCCTTTTGTTCCTACCCATTCACCACTCGTCTCTTTCCCAACCCATCAATCAAGGAAGAAACTGAAAGCCCACCTTGGTTTTCCCTACTTCCATGAGAGTCATTATGGTTTCGCTCAGTACAAATTATTTCGGAATTAAAAGCAATACTCCACTCGGATCTTCGGGTGGTATGGTAATGAGAAAAGCTGTGCACATGAGAAAAATATGAAAATAACAATGTGAAACACGAGAGGCCTGTTATCAACAGGAAAACTAAACATAGTAAAAAGGAAAATAATGAGACTAAATATTAAGATTCTTGGAATCTTAGAAACACATTGGCGTAACAATAGCCATTTTACTACCACCAACGAAAATAGAGTATACTTTGTTGTAAATGACGCAAACAGCATAAATGGCACTGAATTCATAATACATAAAAATTTTATAAAATTTGTTATGGGCTATAATGCGCACACCAACAGAATTATTTCTGTAAGAGTACGTGCAGAACCATGCAACTTGAACATTGTGCAAATATGTGCACCTACAGCACAATCTACAGATGAAGATCTAGACTCCTTTTACCGCTCACTACAAGATGTAATATATTAATTTCCTAGCAGAGAAATAAGTATGGTTATAAGCGACTTCAACGTCAAAACTGGAGAAACAACACAGGATAATCACTGCTGAAAAATACTTGGTAAATATGGACTAGGTGAACGAAACATAAGAGGTGAACGTCTCATACAGTTCTGCATAGAAAACAATTTAATAATAGCTAATACCCTCTTCCAACACCACCCCAGAAGACTTTATACCTAGAAGCACCCTGATGGTATACATAGAAATCAGAATGACTTTATTTTAATTAAGTCAAGATGGCAAACAACTATAAGAAATGTCAAAACCTACCCCAGTACAGACTGCGGCACAGACCACCAACTGTTAGTAGCAAAAATATCCATTAAACTCAAATGCAGTCAACAAGACCTGTATCAGCAAATAAATAGAGATATTCAAAGTTCATGCAAAATCGATAAAAATAATTACTATAAGGAATTATGGTAAGATCTTAAATATTATGTTGACCAAAAACACCAAACAACTCTTCCAAGCTGTTAAACATATCACAAGAGAATTCAAGCCGCAAAACTCTTAAACGAACAAGACCAGAAACTTATTAAAATCACAGAGGTTATAGATAAATGGAGGAAATACTGTTCTAGACTGTTTAACAACCATATGCAACCTAAAAAAGCTGCAATTAAAGATAGAGGAGAAAGAATCTCACATCATGAGAGAAGAAATTGATGCTGATATCAAATAACTAAAGACAGGAAAAGCAACTGCCAGCGATGGAATTAGTGCAGAAATGATTAAAGCTGTGGGCGAACTGAGGGTTGATGTAATAAATATGCTATGCCAAGCCATCTAGAACACGGGATCTGGCCAAATATTGGTGCACCTTAGTCTTTATACCCACACACAAAAAAGAACCAAAAGACAAATGTGACAACTACAGGCTAATTGCACCGTTACCGCATATCAGCAAGATCTTACTACATATAATAAATGAAAGATTAAAAGCGTATCTATAACAGCAGATCGTAAGAGAACAAAACGGTTTCGTAAAATGCAAGGCCACCCGAGAACACATCCTTAATCTAATACAGATAATAGAGAAAGCAAGGAATACAACCTAAGTCTGTTTGTTGTTTTTGTAGCCTATCATAAGGATTTTGATAGCGTAAACTGGGAGAAGTTATGGGACATTCTCAAGGAAATGAGGAAACCACAGCATATTATCTCACTGATCAAAGATGTATTCTAACAATGGACATGGTGTGATAAAAATTGACAACCAGCAGTCAAAGGGATTTAACATAAGAAATGGTGTTCGATAGGGATGCATCCTGTATCCGCTATTATTTAATATATATGGCGAATATGTAACGAGAGAAGTACTACAAAACACTATTGGATGATTCAAGATCAACGGAAAAACGATATTCAACCTCCGATATACCAATGCCACTGCTATTCTCTCTATCATCAAAGATAACGGAATTTCTTCTGAAATTACAACGCGACAGTGCAAAATATGGCTTAAACTTAAATAAAACAAAAACAAAAGTTCTCATAGTCGATAGAGCAAACAATAACAGGTCTTATTTAAAAGAAATTGGCCGTTTTGAAGTGGTCAAACATTACATCTATTTGGGAACACTTATCAGTAACGTGGAAGAAACAGCGAAAATAATCAGACGAATCCAAATAAACAAAAATGCTATGACTAAGTTACAAAAACTATGAAAAGTTCAACAAGTAAGCAACACAAAAGTATCACTGGTAAGAACTCTGTTTTCCCCATATTATTATATAGAGCCGAATCGTGGACAGTAAAATAAAAATAAAGTAAAAGGATTAACGCTTTTGAGATGTTGACGATACCATTGACGGCAAGGAAGACAAATGTGTCTGTACTACAAGAACTCAATATAAATGATCGCCTTTCTACTACATCCAGACAAATCATAAAATACTACGGCCACATATCAAGACTAGTGGTGGGAAGACGCACTGAAGACACAAAGAAGAGTGCCGAAGAGATGATTAGATCAAGTCAAAACGCCATTACTGAAGTCAATTCAACAAATCAGTCATGAGGTTCAGAACCGACCAAGATGGAAAAATATCGTCAAAAATATAATGAATAATAAAGTATGATGATCATTACTCTTCTGATAAGAAGGTAGGACGGAAAGAAAAAGAAAAGTAGACTTGTGGTTATGATTTAAATGTTGAGAATAATAACAAAGTGCCTTATTAAGCTCATTTCAAAGTTAGGCTCGTCTGTTTATAGAATATTTACTCAGTCTTCCTTTGGTACATAGTGGCATTATAGTATTTTTGTTATTTTTCAAGAGTCATGTTTTTTTTGCTGTTTTTAACCTTCTTCTCATAGTTTTAGTACTAAAGATCCGCACAATTCCTATAAACATTGTGGCAGCGAGCTTGAAAGAGGTTTTTTTTTAATTTCTAAGCTACTATAAAATAAACTTTTGATCTTCGCTTGTTCTTTTCCGGATTTACGTGTGCTCCAGTATTTTTAGTACCTTGAACAGTCTAATAAAAATATTTAATATAATTCGACCTTATTCATGTAAAAAGTGAATCTGTTCTTACTAATTTCTTAATTTAGACATTTTTACTCTGAAATAATCGACACATTGAACTTTGTTTATGTATTACATCTGCTTGCACTAAAAGCAATTTTTGTCACTTAAAATATAGTTGTACGCAAAACGTAGATTTAAAAATTTTTTAGATGGATATTATATTGTTTTTGTATGAAAGCATTTACTATTTAAATTTTAGTTCATAATTATTGACAACATAACAACAAAGCTTTATACGTCCTATAATTGTTAAGATATTTTTGGCTGTACTATCTGGGGCGTTCGTTACGAATTCTTTGCAAAATTTAATAAAAATGTCGCAATAAAAATGAAAACATTGTTGGGTTTATGTTGTTTATTAGAGGACGTTTTTTATGTCAGCTCCACGTGAAGTATCGTACTATATCTTTAATTATATCACAATAATATTTTTATTAATTCTTGTTTTTATAAAAATATTAGTTAAGCTATACTACATATTTGCCAAGTTAATGCACTGGAAATAATCTGATAATTAAAAATTTATTTTTAAAATCCTTATCTTTGAAGAAGGCCTTTTTTACTTTAAAAATGTTTCTTATATATTTCTTTTGAAATTCTGTTTACTTCTAAAATATGGTTTATGCTCCTATGTATAATTTTTTTCTGCGACCTGCACGTAGTGTTTATATAAACATGAAATACTGTCTCTCACAGATTAATGTGGATCTATCGTAAAATAGGTTTTGTTATACACACTGTTTAGTACGTCTGTAAGTATAAATCAACAAAGAATTGCGTTTAAAAAAAAGCAACATGGGCTCAGAATACTAAGACAAAATTAACTAGTGCTATAAGTACTCAGACAGTATGTATTTAATTCAGAAGGTTCGTGAATTATCAAATCTTTTAATTATTCCGCAAACAAGTGTTGTTAATAACCTTATAATAAAGCTTTGCTACGGTAATAGTATAGGTTTTGTAGCGCTTTCAAAAAGCACTTTCATTACACTTGTTTGTACGTCTGATTTGTTTCTTTAGAGAAATCAGAAATAAACTCTTCTGAATAAATTAGACACTAACAATGAGAATGAGGTTTGGTTTCTTCACGAGAATTTTACTCTATAAAGGCTTTTGGCCCGGAGTAAGAAACTTTTCTCTTCACGCAAGGTATATTGTGATATTTATTTAAACTGATTTTACAGTATGAAGCCAATCATTAAACGAAATATTATTTTGAATTAGACAAATTGAACGAAGCAGTTAGGGTACAAGGGCCAGAATTAACAAGCAGACAAACTATTATTTTTAGCACGGTAACATGAGCTTTGTTAATTAAAATAAATTATTAATAAATAATGACAATATTTTACCTTATTCTTTGTACAGGGAACAATATCACTTGGGATTATTATCTATTTTTTATTAAAAAAACTTCTTTGAGGTAAAAGATTTAGTTTAGTAAATGACATAAAAATGTACTTGATAGGGTATATTTCTAGGAAATTACCAACGTTTTAGAAGGATTGCATTATGTGCCTTTTGCATAAATGGAAGAAAGTAATCGAATAAAATAGATCGTACAAGGTGATTCAAATATGATTGAGACTGATTTTTGTGTGTAAAAGAAACCGCACTTGAAAGAGTAGAGTCACAACCTCCACCCTCTCTCTATTTAAGTTAAAATATGTTCAGTCCTATTTGGGAGTTGTTAGAGTGATGGATGAACAGAAGGTAGCGCATAGCGTGGAACAACGCATTGTGACCAAATTTCTTGTTGAAGAAAACGTTCGGCGTACCAGTTCTCCCAAACACAAGAGAGCGTGGAAGAGTCGTTTGGCAGAAAAAAAGATGGCAAGGTTTTTCTGAGATTATGACGAATCCCAGAACAGTCAATTCAACTTATTACTCAGATCTCTTGGTAATCTTGGCAACAGACGTGTAGAAAAAAACAGGTGGAAAGCACGCAGCCTTCCTTTAAAACAATGCACATCTCCACAGGGCCAAAACAACAACGAAAACCTTCCTGAAATTAAAACAAAACCTTCTGCCACGTAACAGGCAACAACGCCGTTATTCAGACTGTTTGGGAGTGGATACGCCGCCAACCAAAAGCCTTTTTTGAAAAGGGCATCAAGATACTTCCAAAAATATGTTGACTTCGTAGGAAAGTACGTTAAAGACCGACATGTAAGTAAATTTTGGAAATTTGTTTTTTTTACCAAAAAAAACACAGTTCGTAAACTAAATTTCAATTATAAATGTATTTCTCGTTTGAACTTCCATGTATTGTCTTGACATGCAAATGATTCAATTTCTTTATAAGCTGTTCTGGAATTTTCCATTATTAAGTTAAATTTAAGACGATAATGCAATAATGCAGTTATAGTATTCATAGTACAGTTTTCAAAAATAATTGCATTATAAATTATTAATCCTACAACTAAAATATATTAAAAGTATAAAAATTCTTTTTATATCAGTATGTGCTTACTTCATAGAAAAAATAATAAAAACCAGTCAAATGTGTTTTTCTATTGTTAATATATGTTATTAAAGTTAGTAAGAGTAGAGACAGTAATAAAGTCAAATAGACTAAGAAAAAAAGGAAATTAGCAAAAGTAAGGAATACCCGTTACAAACAGAATGTAGACACAAATTGAATAGAAGAGTTTTTCTTTTATTAAGTTTATTGCCAGTTCAACAATTGTACATTGTTATTCATAGCATTGATAAAGTAAGGTGTACATGTCATTTGGGATACATAACATAAGATACACAATTATCGTATCAGGTAGTTCTAAAGGATTATGAATGGGTCTTGGGTGTTGGCGGGTTAATTAGTCAATTTTTGTGTTATCCGTTGTTATACATACAGATCCTGTGGGAGTTTGCGCTTTAATCTTATATGCAGATTCTTGCGTCCTAGCTTATAGTACACAGCGCCTTCGCAGTTGGTGATAGTAAGTTGGAACTTTTTGGTGGTTTTCCTCAAATATTCCTCTATCGTTGAAATTTTTAGCTCATGATGGAGATGGATGTTTCGTACATACCAAGGGGCATCAACTGATATTCTTAGGATTTTGTTCTGGAGCACTTGTATTCTGTTGATGTTGGATTTAGAGGCATTGCTCCATATAGCACAAACATATGTTGCTAGCGGTAGAATTAGGGATTTATATAAAAGTAGAGAGCAGTTGGTTTTTAGTGATGATTTTCTATTAATTAAAGGGTATAGTTTTATTAATATGAAATTTTCACGATAAGCGTGTGTCTAGATAAACGCCCAAGTATTTCGCCGCTTCAGTGTTGGGATTCCATTCAATGTGTGTACCGTTTATTACTAAACTATCGGGATCCTTAAATTTTCTGAGGGTGAATATTTTGGCTTCACATTTTGCTGTGTTAAGGGTTATGTTCCATTTGATTAGCCAGTTGTTTACTTCATCGATTGCTGATTGAAGCTGAGAGATTGATTGGTTTAGATTTCAGCTTTGCGATATGATCACTGTATCATCAGCGTACATAGCAAGATTTTCTGGTGTGAGCGGGATATCTCTAACAAATATGTTAAATAGTAGCGGTCCCATCACGCTCCCCTGGGGGACTCCGGCTTTGATTGGCTTACTGTCAGAGACAGTTGAATTGATTCGTACGGCAAAGGTTCTATTGTCTAGGAAAGAGTAAAGTATCGCTTTAAGACAGCCTGGTATTGGTAGGTGGAGTATTTTATATTTAAGGCCTTCTATCCAGACTTTATCAAAAGCTTTCGCGATGTCCAGAAAGATGGCTGTGGTATACTGTTTATTCTCATATCCAGTCTCGATTATTTCTACAATTCGTTGAAGCTGATGGCAGGTTGAGTGCCCGCTTTTGAATCCGAATTGGAATGGTGTTCGTTCAAGTATTTTTGATAGAATATTTAGAAGAGTTATTGGTCGATAGTTGTTGGGGTTATTGCTGTTTTCCCCGGTTTAGGAAAGACAACGACTGTAGCATGTCTCCATGCTATTGGGAAATATCCATGTCTGAGGCAAGCATTAAACAATGTTACCAGGAATGCGCGTACCTTGGTGAGTCTTTTCAGAATTTCATTGGTGATGAGATCGTATCCCGGAGACTTCCTATTTGGTAGGGCGTCTATGATTTTTTTATTTCGCTAGGAGAAGTAGGTTGTATGCGATCAGGAATTGGAAGGTGTGTCTCAATATGGTTTTGAATTGCGTTGGTGAAATTACGGTTATTGCCCGTTGCGGGAGTAAACGTTTGTTCTAGGTGATTAGCGAATAACTCAGACTTTTCCTTATCTGTGTAATAAGTTGTACTGTTAGCTGTCATAGGAGGTATTTGCTGAGGTTCTTTTAAGATTCTTCTCGTGGCTTTCCACATAACTGGCTCTCCAGGTTCTAAATTTTCAATATGTTTTTGATACGTTAGAATTTTATATTTATCAAGTTCTCTTTTTATTTGGTGTGTTAGATTGTTTAAGGTATTTTTAAGTATAGGATTTCGTGTTCTCTGCCATTCACGTCGTACTTTGCTTTTTTGTTTGATGAGCTCGATGATGTAGTTTGGCGGTATGTTGTACTTTGTTGGTTTGATTCTGTACTTGGCTTGGGTAGCCTGTTGGATGCTGCTTTGAATACTGTTAGTGTAATCGTCCACTGCCTGGTCAGTATCTTTAATGGTTTCAAGATTAGGGGAGTGTTTGATAGTTTGATCAAGAATAGTTTGAAAGCTAACCCAGTTAATAGGACCGTTTATTAATTTTGGATTAGGAGGATTGTAATGTGGTGCACTTAGGAATGTTATTACTACGGGTAGGTGATCGGAATCAAGTTCTTGAATTGGTGTTTGATAGATTTGTTTGGCAAAGCATTTTTGCAGGATTATATCAAGGATGTCCGGTTGGTGATCAGCTCGGTAGGGATAATATGTATGTTCTGTAGGGGATAATATTTGAAAATTGTACGAGGCCGAGTAGTTAAGGAGTTGTATTCCCGCAGGGTTGGTAGCTCTGCAGCCCCAGGCAGTATTTTTGCTGTTGAGGTCTCCAATCACGAGACTGGGCTCGTTGGTGTTTAGAAAAATTTGCATGTCATTGTCTATAAGCTTTTTATTTGGTTGTTTGTATGCGCTAATTATGGTAACCTGATTATTATTACAAAGTGTGACTTTTACTGCAGTCGTTTCTATTATGGTCTTCTCCATTATTATCGGGTGATGAGTGATTGATTTTTTAACTAGTACTGCAAATCCCCCAGAAGCAACTATAATATCTCTGTCTCTTCTGTAAATGGTGTATCCTGAAATTTTGAAAATTTCATTTTCAGTGAGGTGAGTGTCTGATATGCAGGCAATATCAATGTTGTATCTGGCTAGGAACACGATAAAAATTGAGCGTTGTTTTACTATTCCGTTTGAATTACAGTTTAGGATTGTTAAGTTTTGAAGTATTTTATGGTCCATTGAAAATATTGGGAAGAATTGTGTTAATTAGGTATGCTTTGATTTGTGGAAGGAGGAGAGTTATAAAATCAAGGAGGATTTTTATTAGGTTGTTTATTATAGGTGAATCGGTAGCGTTTGTTGTTGAGTTTGGTTGTTGGTTTATTGTTGGTTCTCTTGGAATATGTTTAAGTTTGGAAGCATAGCTTTGATTAGGGTTTATTGGACTGGATGTGGTCCTGTTAGTATATTTGTTACTGGGAACTTGACTTCGTGCTAGGATATTTCGCTGCTGGTTGTAGTTTTGCATCCCTGTAATTGGCAGGGTGGTGCTCGTTGCAGTTACACAGATTGGAGGATCGTTGGGTTTTCTGACATTGGCTTGTGAGATGATTACCAGGGCATTTAACACATCTAGGTGCTAGATGGCAGTAATTTTTGGTATGACCAAAACGCTGGCATCGGTGACATTGGAGGAGATCTGTTGTTTTCCTGCGCGTTTCTACTTTTACAATAGAGTAGAAGAGTTTATTTAACTTGAAGATTTCTTTTGTTTCATCGTTGTTGATAAGTTCAACTGCGCAGATGGAAGGAGTTTTATCCTTTTTTAAGAGATGAATTATTTTACTTATAGGATAATGCTTGAGCTCGCTTTGAATTACTTCAGTTGTCAGTGATACAGGTATATTTTTGATTACTACTGAGAGCGGTTTATTATTTGGGTTTTGAAAGGTGTGATAGCCAATATTATTAATTGTATAGAATTTGGTAAGATTTCGATAGTCATCTTCGTTGGTGAGGTTTATGCAAAGAATGCTTCCGTTAAATGAGGTTGTGAAGCTATTAGTAACTATCTTTTTTATGTAGTTAGTTACTTCCGAGTATTTGAGTTTATTACCATTATGTAGAAAGATTGGTTGAATTTTTATTTTTGGTACACTTGTTGATTGTGAAACGTTATCTTGTTCGATTTGTTCTTCGGTTGGATTAGGGAGATAATATCTATTTTGTGTTAGCAAATAATTTGTGTCCCACAAATACATTTTTTTGTACGCTGTTATCACTTGCTGGGGATATTTGATCCGATTTCTGCTTGGCATCGGAATCTGATGATTGATTTGTGCTTGTGTCCATTTTCGTTTCAGTTGTGTGTTGGTTATTATTTTCTGAAGGAATAAGACTTCCTTTATATATTAGTTTTGGTTGTTTTATCGTGTAGTTAGGCATGTCTTCCGTGATAATTTTTGCCTGCAGTTATCGGGCGGGCCGCGGTCGGTGACCGGCCGCGCGACTGGTTTGATAATGCATCCGCTTGCTAGAGGTAACAATATATTCACTGTGTAGGTGTTAATTTAACTATATGTTAAAAATAATTATTGTTCGTTATAACACTAGGCACTAGACGGTAATTTTGCGACCATT
This sequence comes from Sinelater perroti, assembly GCA_036346155.1. Lineage (NCBI taxonomy): Eukaryota > Metazoa > Arthropoda > Insecta > Coleoptera > Elateridae > Sinelater > Sinelater perroti. The sequence goes on along the minus strand of JARFIY010000355.1, from coordinate 4,233,531 downwards.
CGCGTGTGCGGTTCAACGTACACTCGAATAGAAGAGTAAATATAAGTATAAAGATATTTTGTCCAAAAAAGGTTTTCACACTAACTTTCGCTGTCAAATTTTGGGTGCCCATTAATATACGCTTTTCGGAGAGTGAAGTAAAATTATTAATGTTTAATATCCTGTGGATCTAAAGCAAAATAGTATAGTGCTCTCGAATTTGCATAGTGTGACAATATTTTAAATTTGACGACTTTTTCTAATTATTGGTTGCTAGATGTATAAATATTATAAAATAAATAAATTTCAAAATAAAAGCATTTATACGGTACTCAAACCATTAATCATTAAGTTAGTCGTAAAATCAGATTTGGATAGAGCCTCTTCTTTATGAGTACAGTACTTATTAATATCAGGTTTAAATGGCATTTTACTAACAGCGTAAGGTACAGTTCTTGTAGTATTGTCAAATGATATTTTATTTCTATCGGTAAAAAATAAGGCTTTGTAAAATTCGATATAAAATTATCTGGTTGATGTATTTAATGCACATGATTTTAAGGGCTCTGGATTTTTATCTGTTAAGGGATTTACCTTAATTAGTAATAACTATTATATAAATTTAAAAAAATCTACGTTGCTTTAATTAACTGCATTACATTCTTTTATTATGTGTTTACATACTATAGTTTTCAGATTGTTATAGCGGTGTATTATAAAATAATGTTAATAATTAAATTTGACTATTATTGGTTAAGCCAAAATCGAAAGAATTAGCGGAAGTCTATAGAGTAATATTAAATTTTTATCCGTTTAAGAGGATTTTTACAATGCAGAACAACAAAACAATCGACTATTATTTTTCTTGAATAACCAAAATTATAATTTTTTTGATAGGTATATTTTAACAAATATTTTAAATGTTATTTATTCAAATATTCGTAAGAAATATATGAATTTTTAAAATATATTTAACTGTTTTAAAGTTGTTCAGCCTGGTTTCCTAAATTTTTTCAATACAATGGGGAGTTCCTATTTTACTTTCGAATAGGAAAGACGTATCTTGCGGTTAAAAATGCAAGTGTTGGCAGCGCGATAACCTGCGAAATCGGGCTTTATTTATTGCTACACATATTTCTAAATTTTAAATTTAACGCTGTATGTTAAATTAATCCTATATAACTGAACGAAGCCGCAGCATAGACGCCTTTATGGCCTACTACCAGCCTCCGGGAGGGGTGCAACCCCTCTCCAAATACCACCACTAATGCAACCATCAGTATTAACACCGGACCAAACCCAGATCTTCTACAGTCAATTCCACCAAACACCAGGTAATTTTCCACTTCAAATGCAACAAACTCAAACATTTTATCCCCAAACCTTTTATCAAACCCAACAAAACACTCATTCTAACGCACCCCCGCAGCCACCAGAAAATACTAATAATTGGATCACAGTTTCCTATAAAAGAAATAGAAATCTAGATGAAGTGGAAATCAAAAATAAACACCCTAAAGAGAGCGAATATTGGCTTAGCCCACCCTCAACATCAAATCGCTATTCCAATCTAAACATGGAAGGTGACGATGCACAACATGAATCAAACGCTGATAACACTAACAAGAAAATCTCAAAACCTCCCCCCATTTTTGTAAATTGTGTACTAACTATTGCACCGCTAATACAACTGCTAGAAGAAAACGCCAAACAACAATATGATGTTAAAGCTCTAGTCAATAACGAAGTAAAAATTCAGCCCAAAACACCTGAATATTATAGAATAATAACAAAAGCTCCGGCTGGAACGGAATATCACACTTATAATCTAAAAGAAGAGAGAAATTATAAAGTGGTGCTAAAAAATCTACACCACTCCATCGACTATAAAAATATCAAAGGTGAAATTGAAAAATTAGGGCATGAGGTCACAAACATTAGTAATATAAAATAATTTAAAACTAAATTGCCTCTCCCAATGTTTTATGTCGAGCTTAAACCAGCCCCTAACAATAAAATCATTTTTGAGGTAGAATACTTGCAGCAATGCAAAATCAAGTTTGAACCCCCAAGGGCAAAAAGAATTATTCCACAGTGTGTACGCTGTCAGCGTTACGGACTCTCAAGGAACTTCTGCCATCTACCTGCTAGATGTGTAAAATGTGCACGCAAAGATGTCAATGAAAAATCCCGCGATGTCCGCTGCGTCCTGTGTAAAGGAAACCATCCTGCGAATTACAAAGGATGTACTATATATAAACAGCTATAAAGTAAACATTTTCCAACTCTTTGACAAAAACAGTACATACCACCCCTACAAATTAGACAATACCAACAAATACAACCGGGACTATCGTTTTCACAAATAGCTTCAGTACAACAACAAAACTCTGAACCTGCTGTAAATCTCCCACAAACAACAAATACTAGCCATCGAATCCAACAAACAAACGACATACAAGAATTAAAAAACACAATGTTAAAGCTATTAGAACAAATAGGAACAGTATTAAACCTATTAACAGCAGTCATAGTAAAAATTAAATAATGGACAGACACTTACAGCTTGCCCAATGGAACGCCAACGGCGTGTCACGGCACCTGGAAGAATTAAAACTATTTATTACTAGTCACAACATTGATGTGCTACTTATTTCGGAAACACATCTTACTGATCGGAGTTTTATCAAAATCCCAAATTATGCGGTTTATACCACGAACCATCCTCTGACCATTCCCCAATCCTGATTACCCTTACCATTAAACCCCTCAAAAAAGAAACAACCCCTAAATTAAGCAATAACCGTACAAATTGGAACACCTTTCGGTATGTCGTAAATGTTCAACTAACCTTAAATATTCCACTGAAATCTTCCGAAAACATAGAGGCTGCCGTCAAATTATTCAATGATGTCATTCAGCGGGCCTGTTGGAAGGCCACGCCAATTATACCCGATACAGTCACAATTCCTGATTGCCCCTCAATTATTAAACAAAAAATTCTAGATAAAAGAAGACTTCGAAGAAACTGGCAAAGGCTGCGTACCCCTGAAAGCAAATACAAGATCTCCTTAATAAAAACAAAAGCGATTGCATCGAAACTTTCCTTAAAGACTTATCACCTACGGAAGCGACGGATTATTCCCTGTGGAAGACAACAAAAAAACTGAAACAACTAAAAAGATTCTCTCCACCCATCCGTAACCTCCAGGGCAGCTGGGCAAGAAGCGATAAGGAGAAGGCAAACGTATTTTCTGTACACTTAACATCTGTGTTCCAGCCACACCCTTTAGAAAATCTCCCCCAAGAAGAAGACAACCTCATTCAAACACTGTTTCAACCGTACCAACTTGAACCGCCTATTAAAAAATTTAAAATTGCTGAAGTTCATAAAGTAATTAGCACACTCAACTCTAAAAAAGCTCCGGGGTATGATTTAATAAATGGTAAAATACTCAAAAAGCTACCTGCCATCGGTACACAGTACTTAACTGAGTTATATAATGCAGTCCTTCAGAATGGTTATTTTCCATTCCAATGGAAAGTGGCACAGATTATACTCATCGCAAAGCTTAATAAACCCCCCAACGACCCAAAGTCCTATCGACCGATAAGCCTTCTGTCTATAGTAGCTAAAGTTTTCAAAAAGCTCTTAGTACAAAGACTAATCCCAATTATTGATGACAAAGAGCTACTACCATTCCACCAGTTTGGTTTTCGAAAGTTGTACTCAACAACTGAACAAATCCATCGGGTAGTTCAAACAATCAATCAAGCCTTTGAAGACAAGCACTACTACTCTGCTGCGTTCCTAGATATATCACAGGCATTTGATAAAGTGTGGCATACGGGACTCCTATACAAACTAAGAACACTCCTCCCCCTAAACTACTTCCTAATCCTGCAATCCTATCTCCTTAATCGGTATTTTCTGGTTAAATACGAAATTGCAACCACAAATCTTTTTCCGATCAACGCTGGTGTACTCCAAGGCAGTGTTCTCGGACCACTGCTCTATCTCTTATACACAGCAGACCTCCTGACAATACCAGAAATCACAACAGCTACAATTGCGGATGACACCGCGGTTCTGGCTACTGACAGAGACCCAGTCGCAGCCTCACAAAAACTTCAAGCCAATTTAACTGCAATTGACAAATGGTTAACAAGCTGGAGAATCAAAATAAACGAGTCTAAGTTAACTCAAGTAACCTTTACCCTGCGCAGAGATGTGTCCCCCGGTTCAGATAAAGAACAATCCTTTACCGCAAAAGAGAAGTAAAGTACCTTGGGTTACATCTTGACAGAAGGCTAACATGGCGCAAGCATATCTTCAGTAAGCGCAAGCAGCTGGGTTTAATTTTAACCAAGATGTACTGGCTACTGGGACGTAAGTCGAAGTTATCATTAAGCAATAAACTCCTTTTATACAAGATAATTCTCAAACCCGTATGGAGCTACAGGATTCAACTTTGGGGAACATCTGCCAACTCTAACTTAGAAATCCTAGAACGCTTCCAATCTAAAGTGCTGCGCATGATTGTGAACGCGCCCTGGTTTGTGTCAAACACGGCTATCCGTAACGATCTTCATATGCCTTTAGTGAAAGAAGAAGTCAGCCGTTTCAGTGCTAAATACAGTGACCGTCTTAGTGAACACCCCAACACATTAGTAATGGATCTTATAGTTCTCCAAAATCACAATCGAAGACTCCAAATAAATATATACCAAATGACTTGCCCACTAGATTCCCTACTTAATCAATATTAAGTTTTGCGTTAGTTTTATTTTAGTTTTAAGATCTAGTTTATAAGTTTACTTTTATACCCAAAAACTCAAAACTCATCTAGATGTCTATTGTTACAGAGGCATCCTACTGGGGATGCTTCTACATGCCCAAATAATCTATCACAGAATTTAATAAATGCAACTTGTGCAGATTGTAAATAAATTGGGATTTCAATAAAAAAAAAATAAAAAAAAATACAATGGGAGAACTATTTACAAAATCTATTTGCAACATTTTTTACAACTTATTTTATATTGGGTATTTATTACTTTAGGAAAAGTTTTGACTGGAAAAATGTTATTAATTTATTTTTATTTGGCAATTAATTTATTTAAATTTTCAATAATTGCTTTTTATTGTTAATTCTTCTTCTTTTTGTTCTACTTCTACCGGAGACTGGTAATAATCATGGTTATTAACTTTCTACACGGAGCTTATAGAAAGTTAATGAGATATTCATCCTGTCTGTCTGTCTGATTGTCTGAAAACACTATAACTTCCGTTCTATTCAACAGATTCATTTCAATCTTGGCATACACACATTTTAGGTCAGTACCTTTCATGGGATTGATTTTCAGGCAAATCGGTTAACGGCAACCGAAAGTGACCGTTACGATTTCGCATCGCTGTAGAAAGTTTTCTTTACGGTATTACACCGTTCTCGTTTTGGCTTTATCTACTGTTCTGAATAGTTCACTTGAGCTGCAATTATACCACTCACGTAGGTTCCGCAACCAAGACGTTCTTGTACCCACGCTTCGTTTCCCTCTAATCTCGCCTTGCATTATATTTCTCAGTAATGAGTATTTATCCCCTCTCATAATGTGGCCCAAATATTCCAGTTTTTGTTTTTTGGTTGTATTTATTGTTACTGCAAATTTATAATCTGCTCAAAATTATAATTTATAGAGTATTAGGTAAATGATATGACGAGAGTTGATATGTTTAGTACTGTTCATAGACGGTTTATTAATGTTTACCTAAATTTAGATCTTATGGCAACATCCTTTTAAGTCGTCTTCCTGCTAGGAGTTCATGAACGGAATTGTATAATCAGTATGAAGAGTTTGGTTACATATATACCAAGAAGCATTCGATATCCTTTTGATCGTATTAGATTGAAATATTATAGTATTTGTTGAGGTTGCAGCCCTAAAGCTCGATCCATATGTCCAGATCGGTTTAAAGATGACTTTATATATTATTAATTGGTTTTTTAAATTAATTTCTACTTTCTAAATGGTAATCAGGATTTGTCTTACTTTTATGTTTAATTGTGTCTTTTTGGTCTGAATGTGGTGTTTTTAAGAGTAGGCTTTTAGTCTAGGTGAAGCACAAGATATTGTAATACCGTTTTTTTCTGGGGTAAATTTGTTTTATAAGTTAACATTGGAATAACTAAATGCAAAGGCTTTCACGGCATTGTGTGTTTCTTCTTGATGGTGTCATCCAGAGAAGAACTTTTTATCAGTGTTCGTGTTTGAGCACTGTGTGTATGTGTGTTCGTATTGAGCAGTCTGCCTTCTTCTTTGTGCAGTCGTTTTGTGGCACTACCTTTATCTGCTAATAAAACGATGATTGTTGTCGTTTTTGAGTTCACGTAAAGCATTTAATTCCTCCGTAGATAAGCTCTTCTTAGGCGGCTTAGCAAAGCGAAAGATGTGTGAACTCTCAACTTTCAGATTCTGTTTGGCTGCTTCTACGTTAGCTATAATGTCCTTCACCAAAATGGATTTTGGTGTTACGGTAAACTTTTCACCTTTGTTGAAAGCACTGATGGTGCTGCTAATGAAGTCATCATTATTATTATTATATTATAAACAAAAAGATGGAGTAGCAGTGGGTAACCCACTTACACTACATAGAGAAATCTAAAGAGATCGCCATCAATACAGCACCATTAAAATTTGCAAGATGGTTAAGATACATCAATAACACGTTTGTGATATGGAGGTACGAAAAAGAAACACTATTACAATTTCTTACAAATTTGAATTTCATATAACCAAGCATATAGTTTACCATGGAACTGAAATCGAACGATAGGATTGTGTTCTTAGACGTACAGATCTAGAGATGGGAGAATGAATATTTAACAACACATGCATACGGACAGATACCTTCATAAGCAGTCGAATAACCATTAAAAAAAAAGGAAAAATTTTCAATAAACCTAAAGTCAAAACCATCTATTCTATTATTATCAACATAAAAAATTTCTTTTAACTAGCTGATACAAAAAGCCCAAAGGATAAACCAGGGGTATACTGCATACCTTGCTCATATGAGTAAGTATACATTAGAACTACGCGCCGAACGGATAAAGAAACACAAATTTCATCTACACCTTGTTCAACCTGATAAATCAGCAGTTGCTGAACATGCTTTGGAAAATCCTGACTACAAGAAAGAATTTGGGAAAGCACAAGTTTTATCTAATTGTAAGAACTATTATCTGAGATTATATAGAAGTGGCGATTTATAAACAAAAAATAATTTTAACAGAGAAGACGGATTGAATCTACCTAAATCTTGGTTCATCGCTCTTAAGGAGCAAAAAAAAACACAATACGGTAAAAGAGAGAATGGCATCAGAAAAATACCAAAATATTACCTGCAAGTACTTGATTAACGTTAACAGCGATCCTCCAACACCACCCCTACCATGCTCGCACGAGTATCAAAGCAAAAAGCACAGTCACTTGATTTTAATAAGATTTTCTTCTGAAGACACCCGGCAGAGTTGGGGGAACCAACTACATGATGAATTGGGACAACTAAATACATTATCTCGTTATAAAGAAAATGTGTTTTGATTTTTATTATTTATTTTAACTTTCTACTGAAGTAGCTAATTTTGTAACACATCTAGATGATTTTACAGCTTTTCGGAGACTGTGTCAGAGTTTGTAACTAATGATAGCATTTTTGTGTCGACGGAAAATGTAACCGTTATAGCCTCTTTCAGGGTAGGTATATCAATTGGAAGAATAGTTCAGTAAGATATGATTTTAGAAGTTAAAAGGTGTATTTGGCTACGCAGATGCATCTTAATTTTAAATAAAGACATCTTATGCCAGACGTTGTTGAATGGCTGTATACTAACAAAGTCTGCAGCACGGATTTTTTCCTTCACGATTCTTTTTTAATTTTATTTGCGATTTAGTGACATTGTTGTGCCGTAGGGGCAGTAAGTTTATTGGCCGATAAAATGTTGGTTTCATTGGTGGCCTTTAGAAATTGCAATTATGATAATTTGTGTGAATTCTCATGTATGAGGTGATTCAGTATCATGCTATCATAAATAGTTGTTAGTAACACAAGTGTTTTTCTGGAAAATTGTATCAATATTCTTTTAACCTTTAGATCAAAATTAAAAGCTTAAACTTTGTATTTCATTTGCTTACAGAATTATTTAACATTATTTATGGACACTATCCAAGTATTTAGCAACATAAAATCACACTATATAACTTTAATTATCTACACAATATATTTCGTTTTACTTCCGGTAACTTGACTCCCCGTTGCTGATCCATTGCGTGCTATTTACACATAAAGCATTTGTTCTGGAGCTGTCTCGTAGCACCTGAATATTTTAGAGTATTCCACCCTGTTTTCGTCCACTCCCCAAGGAAATCTAGGATCTAAATTTTTGAAATTTCTCCAAGATTCTGTGCCTAGAAATATATTTTTAAAAAATTTTTCGTTTTTATTTAAGTTAAGAAATCAAATTTCTTTTCCATCCTTACGTAACTTGTAGATCTTATAAATTTAAGAAATAAAAATTGTTAATTCAAAGAGATGGTTTTGTAACGATTTTCTTAATCTATTCTTGTTAACTCTTTTCATTTTGTCAGTGGATGTTTGGAAGGAGGGTCCAATTTGCAGCTTTCATTTTATTTTTCGTCTGAACTTCCAATTTGATCCATTATTGTTGGACACGAGTATTGCTAACAAGACCTTTCGAAAAGGAGACGAGTTTACTTCGTCAGCAGTGATCTCGCTAATTGTTGGGGCTAAAACCCGCCGCCAGGGATTCGATCAGATCTTTTTGGTGAGAAAAGCTGTAAATGCTAATCTGTACAGCAAGCAAGAATCGGTTTACGAAGTTCGACAGTAAAATTGACATTAATTTGCACTCAAAAATTAAGTGTTAAGAAACTTCTTACAATCTATTGCATTCGTTATTTTGTTGTTGCATTTAAATGCGACGAGGTAATTCTTGTCCAGCGAACTGCCAGTTTGCTTCTTTATTGCCATGTACACTTTGGTGTTTTGGAGTCTACACTAAACAGAATCTTTTACATTTTGCTAGACTGGCTATGTTTTCTTAGGACTATAGGTGTAGTTTAAATTAAACCCTAAAATATAATAAGGCTTTAAGCACTTCCCAATCATAATGCAAATTCTTCTATTTGCGTAGTTCCTCTACAGTGTGGGCTAAATAGGTATAAGTAAGTACCAAGACAGATCCTGCTTGGAATACTGCAGCTAGAGTTCCTGCAGAGTTTTTAAAAGACGGCTTGTCCACTTCTAAGCTCCGTTTTAGATTCATGTATATATACACACATAGCATGGCAATTTTTTAGAGTTTATAAAATTGTACAATAGATGTTATAAATTATGTTACAGTTTGGATTTTACCCATTTATCTTTGTCAATCAACGATGTTCTTGTTTTGGACTTCTTTCTTCAATTCACGTTTTTGGTCTTTTTGTATTTAGGTAATCGTTTCAGCTTGTACGTCCTCCATAATACCAAAAATCTGCTCAATAATCTACTGCATGCTCTCAATGTAAAATTTTCAGTCTGCGATATACAATTTTTAATTTTTAATAATGAAAGACTTTTAATTCTACTTGTCATTTAAAATCAGCACGGAGTGATTAAGTAATGAAAATACGTGTTGTCGCCTTTTTTACTGTGGTAATATTATCATTCTACAGTATTGCTAATTTGTCAGTTATTTATGATATATAGGGTGATCCAAATTGGACTTTAGTATTCTATTGGTATCAGTGTAAAGTACAGACTTAGTAGTTACTTATGAAATACTATGGCGGTTAAATGTACTCTGCGACTATTCTTTAGAGAAGTTCTTCATAATGTTTTTCCGTAGGTGAGGCTTTATTTCACGTCTGTTTTTATCTGATGTTTTCTTTTATCCCCGTAACAGTAGTAAATTTCTTAACTAAACTCTTTTTTTAAATAGTTCTAAAGGAAAAATCTTAATGATGCTAAATTACAAGGTCGCGGTGGCCAATCGATGTCACCCCTCTATGAAATAACATGACAGGAAATTTGGTTTGAAGTAATGAGAGTGTTTCACTGTACTCTGTGACATGTGACTCCACTTTGTTGAAACCACATGTCATTCAAGTTCAAATCTTTCGTTTAATTGAATAAAACTTATTTAGCATTTCTCGATTGACAATACAGTTTGCCAGTTTCGTCTCCAAGGAAGTACGTGCTAGCGATTCTTGCAATCACGTTGCACATAAAACGGTACACTTTTGTATATGCATTGGTTTTTCGTGAATACCACCTAAATTTCTACTAACCCAGATGCGACAATTTTGACGATTTACAAAACCACTGAATGAAAAATAAGCTTCATTGCTTAATATAAGTTTTTTGTAAAAACAGTATCAATTATTATGTTCACCAAAATCTAGTTCATAAATGTACTGTGTTTTTGGTGATCTTTGGCGGACTTTTCTATGTGTTTAGATACGAACCGTACAAATACGATCACAAAACGCAAAGGGTGCGCAATTTAAATCTTAAAGTTCAATATGTAATAATATCTTGTGCCTAAGAGGAACTTTGAGATAATTTTTGTGTAATATATTTTTTAAAGAAAAACGTCAATTTGCAAATTTGAATATTTATTTTTCTCAAAAAAGTGCTTAATAGAAGTTTTTATATGACAAATAACATTACTTATAAAATGTATTATCAATAAATAGCAATTTTAGCAAATTTCTGAAGCAAAATTATTTATTTAAACAACAAATGTATCAGGTGAAATGCCATTTCGCATTTCTTTGCACGCGAAATCAGGACATTAAAAGAATAAATTGAAGCCATCTGGCGCATTTGGCGCTTTTTCAACGAAACGATGCGCTCGACAAATTTATTTTCGCCGTCGCTTTTCTAAACTCGAATGAATTGATTTTAAATTAAATTACGAAGCTAGATTTTTCAGTACTTATCAGTATTCTGCAGGCGGCCCTTGCCATGTATTATAAAGGCAGGCAGATTAATGGGTTCGGTACTACAACGCAAAATAAATCGTTGTTCTGCATTTCTATGATAGTTTGGGGCTCGGGCCCGAGCGAAACTTCGCTGACAAATAAACGCGCAGCCTGCGGCTTAAACGCGCGATTTTTCCATTTTGGGCGGCAGTATCGGGCGCGCGATTTTTTACGGCAGCACGCCGTTCGCGGCGGAGAGCGGCGATAAGCGCGGGAATTTATCCTCTCGATCACCGGAATTTTGATCATTAATAAGCCGTTTCGTTCTGGAGGTAATTCATGGTCCCGCTTTTAATTTTACGCTCAGCGGCGGTAATCGCTTTCAGGCAAGAAACATAATGTTACAGATAAATTTGCGGCTACCTGTGTTGAATTTAAGCAAGCCAACAATAGCAAGATGTTCATTAAAATTCAGCTGCCGTGCCCTAACTGAACATACAATAGCTAACAGGTATTCGAGGAAGACTTAATCATACGCAACATGAGGCGGAATAATGCCGATTTTCTGAAAATATGTGCGAGCATCTAAATGCAACATGATTCCTGTAAAAAGAAAAAAAGTGGAATTGCGCAAAGCTGCATTAGCTCGGAAGCTTTATAATAAGTACAAAATAAATGAAGTTTTTAAAGTTTATATTTAAATTTACATTAGTGCTAAAACGTATCTTTGAATTTTTAGCCAACAAAAATATTTAGTAGAAAAAACTTGTTCATTTGCAATAGGATTTATGTATTAGCCTAAAGTAATTTTTGTAAACATACGTTTGAAACGGAATAATCCATTATGCTTCGTCTTTATCGATTGGAAAATGTTTTTGAACTTCGAAGTCCAAAAATTGCATTTTTTAATATATGATATATATGATCAATTAGTTATGGTTTACGAAACTATTTTTTAAAAAAGGAACTCATTCAGCTTACGGGTTATCATCCTTTTTGTTCTTTATTTATTATAAAATAGAATAAAATAACTTATTGTGGTGTTTATAACGGCAGGCGTACTTGCAGTAACTAACTAAGTAGAACTACGGAGCCACAGAGGACTAACTACCTGCAAAATTTGGCTAAATGGTTATATAGTATTTGATACATTCCAAAAGTTACCACACCTACTTACATGCTAACTAAGCTACCAGGATTCTCGTCGCACCTGCTTTACAATAGTGGCTTTGTTTAAGTGTGACGAGCCGGCGAAAACAGTCCTGTAATTAATTCCCTGACACCGGAAGGTGTCGGTATTTGAGTTTTTACATTATCATAATAGTAGTACATGTTCTTTAAACACAAAACTTTTTTCAGTCTCTTTTATTATATGCTAACACTTTTGCTGTCTGCCAACTTAAATTCTTCTTGTTTAACAACTTTCCATTTACGTTATCCCACGTTTCAGTTGGTCTGCCTCTGCTTCCTTTGTCTATTGTCTTCCATATTCATTTCACCTGGTTATTGTTTGGTAGCCTTTGTAAATGTCTCCACTATCCCAAAGGTTTGCCTTTAGTTGTCGTCACCATTAGACTATCACTCTCACCTCTTCATACCTTATTCGGTCTCTTTTTGTTATTTCTTTGGCTGTACTTATTGTTAGATAGATACAGTATTTCCACCACCTGCAATTTACTTTTTATGCTTTTATAAAACACTCAGATTCCACAACCAAATATCCGAATGAGTTAAAAGATATTTTTTAAACCAACATTTTCATTCTTGTTAATACTTCCTTTTTTTCACTATAATTTTGTAAATTACATAATCTGTTTTGGTTGTTTTCTCTATACATTATTTGATGTCCGCTTCTTGGTTTTCTGCATTTGCTAATTATTACACTCAGATATTTAAATAAGAGAGTACGACACCCGCGAGGTAAAAGCTTCGGCCTGCTACACTAGCGCGCGGCGAGCCTGTGTTCGACTACCAAGTCAAAAGAAGACATCGAACGGTATTCTTTTTCTTTTCTAATTGTTTTAGTTACTTTATAAAACAATTTGTCATTTCCTTAATTTGTTTGTTTAGTCTTTCATCAAGCCTTTTCCATTACTTCTTTCCACATTTGTTTCTTTATTTTACCTTTTTCTTTATTTCTTTATTCCACCAAGATGTTTGTTTCTTACAGTTGTTACACAAGTTTCTTCAGCTGCTTCGATTATTATTCGTTTGAAGATTTGCCATGTTTCATTAGTATCTTTCTATTCTATAATGTTTTTTATTTTTTCTATTTCAACGTCGATGATTCTCTGATACATCTTTGCTATTGCCTCTTCCCTCAATTTACACGATATGGTGCTATTTTTCTTGTCTGGTTTGTTGTCTTTACTATTATTTTGTTGTGTCTCATTTCTCATTTTAATTTTTGCTACTACTAAGTAGTAGTCGCTAAATATTTTCTTACTTCTTCTTACTATGACATTTTATTATCGATTTCCTATTCGTTCTTTAAACAAGTATGTAATAAATTATTGATCTTTTATTTCTGTTCTCCGAAACTATTGTGTAGTTGTATATATCTGGGTGGGCATAAAATGTATTAGCCATTATAAGTTATTTAGCACGCAATAATCTAGCAAACATTTTTTACATGTTTCTGGTACACTCACTGGTACATCCATTGCTGGTCCATTTCTTTTACCGACTCTACCATTAAAATCTCCCATCATGTAGACTTTACCTTTACATGTTTCTGTGGTCAAGGTTAACTTTTCAAAAAGGTGTTCATTATTTTTAGTTGAGTTATCTTCGTTCGGTCCATAGAATATTAAAGTAGTTGTACGTTCATCAGGTATGCGATCAAATTCTATTATCAAGTTTCGTTTAGATATTCCTTTCCAACTATGCATGTTGTATATTAGTTATATTATTAATAAAACACCATACTTCAGCAACTGCATGTTTTTCGTGTGCCGCTTTACTATATATTAACATGTGGCTATTTAGCATTACTAGTTCTTTTTCAATTAATTTGAATCCTTTCCTATAATTTTTCTTATGTTTCATATTTTATTTTTGACATTTTTTGTTTTTCTTCTATTTGTATTTTTATCATCAAATTTTTTCGAATTTTTTTATTGTAGATCGTCTTCGTTCTGTATCGTCCTTGTTTGTTTCACTAGTTTATTGTCTCCTCTATTCTTTCTATTTTTTCTAGTTTTTCTTTCCTTTATTGGCTTTTCCTCTTGTTTGTTTTTGCGTGTATTTCTTTTCTTTAGTTAGGTCGTTGATTATATATACGGTCTCTTTTTTTTTAATTTTCATTTATTTTTTATGATCTACTTTTTGTTTCGTAAATTTTCTAGTTCCCTTAAACATAACTTTTGACTCAGCTTGCTAATTGTTTTGACTTGTACTTTCAAATATATTTTTATCTTCAAACACACTATAGAATATGATAAATTTAATAAATAAAAATGTTTATTTAATACAAGGTATTACCTAAGAAAGTTGAACTTTGTTAGTTCTCAATACAATCTCCGTCTAGATGTACACATTTTTTACAACGTTGTCGTCATAATTCCATGGCCACTAAAAACACTTTTTTAGGTGTGTGTTTTTCCCACTAGAAAATCCTAATGTAACAGCGGTTCGATTGGCATCACGTGTCAACATTTTCAAAGACATTACCCCTTACACAGCCTTGTGTTCGTCGGTCAGCATTCGTGAGACCTTCCTTGAAGAAACTTTCCGCATTTTCAGGTCATCGTCCAAAATGCGCTCCACAGATCCTACGGAAGTTTAGAGACAACATCACGCACACCTAATCGACCGTCTTCCATAATAACCTGCTTCACTCGCGCAATTATGGTTTCGCTCCAACTGGTTCATAGCCGAGGCTGCTTCGGATCACTGTCACACACTTCTCAACCTTTAAACTTCACCCCAAAGGCACATTTTTAACATCCATAACGGCTTCGCCGCATGTTTCACTCAATTGGCGGTGATTTTCAATGGGCGTTTTACCACGCAAGAGGAGAAAACGGATGATTACACGTTGTTCTTGAACACTGAGCGTCGCCAAAATAACGCTCATTGAAATGGTAGAAATTCAACATTTCCACTTTGTATAGTGCCGCCATCTTTACTACAAATTCAGAAATGTTTAACGCGTTTTTTAAAATTAATGGCATCTTTCTACTTACTCTTACTGTTGAGAAAATAATTTGAGTTCTTATAACTCGTAATAACAGAAGGCTTAAATGCGAGAGTGAGAAATAGGCCGATGTCAGATACAGTATGAATTTATAGACAAAACGCTCTAAATAATAATGATTCAAGTTTGCTTTACGTAGCAAAATAATAATATATAATACCCTCTTCAAAAAAAATAAATAAATAAAATTTATAAATACACTAGAGAAGCAAGAGGAAAAAATATATTAGATTGCATGATAATAAACAAAAAATGCGCAAAATGGTTTTATACTTTAGAGCTTATAAAGAATATAAACTAAGCACAGACCATTGCACAGTTATGGCAGAAGTTGTAATGCATAAAAGATTAAAGAAAGTTTAGAATCCATAAGTAACACAAACAAAGCATTATACATATAAAACATTAGCATTTAGAATTTGAATTAATAATACATTTATAGGCATAAACATACATTCTACGGTAAGTCCAACATTTGTTGCATTTTCGACTGAAACTGACTATAGAGCCTTTGCAAAATTTTGCTTAACGTTAAATAAAGTATCATTCTATTCTTTCCAAAGTAACGAGAGTCGTTTCTTAGTTTTTATTAACTATGTTACACAGGCCTTAAAGGTTCAGCATCTAATAGTAAAACATTCCATATACAACGTTTTTATAATTAATATCGCAAGACTGCTTAACAAAGATAAAATTCCAAGTTTCTTATTTGTAAGGTCACTTAACAGTCAACAAAAAAGCAAATAATATGTTTAAAATTTACAATATTCTCCATCCATCGTCAAGATTGTGTCCCGAAAAGCATCTAGCAACACGCTTTAATGGTATAGATGCTAATAGTAGGGTTATATTAAAAACCCATGCGGGCGAGTTCGAGTCTCGCTGGAAACTCGATGGGTATATATAACGTCCTTGTATTAAGTTAGTTACGTCCATGTTAGTAGACAAAATAAGCCTGTGAGGCTGCTGTGCCAGTGAGTGCACTCTAGCAAAAAAAACCTGTAGATACCAACGGTAGAAAAGACAAAATTACTTCTCCAATTTGCGTCATCTAAACCTAAACGTTTTCAGGATTGAAAGTTATACTGATAATTCCTTTGAACCATAAACTTCATAAAACCGCACATTTTAGCGCACAAAGGTGCCATTTGTAAATCATTCAAGGGGTTTCTTCCCCTAAATTTTGTTTATTAACTGTAGTGTTTAACATAAAATGAGCTTCATCGTTAAAGATAATTTTATCCGCAAAAAATAGTTTTTTATTTTTTGTTCTAACATGTAACTAGTACATTTTATGCTTTTTCGATGATCCGTTTCCTTTGACACTTAGGTTAGTTGGTTTTTGTATGCATTTAAAGGCAAGCCGTTATGTAAAATTCCCTATAAACTGGTTTGAGTAATGTATAATTCTTAAAATCGTCATTTAATTGATGTTAAGTCATTTGCAATACTTTTCCATACAAGAGCAATATTTTCAGCAAAATATGCATTTTTTGATTTTTCTAAATATGGTTTGTTGTGAGCAGACACAGTTTTTTCAATTTTTTTTGTTAAATTTCTTGTTCAGATGATTGAAAAATCCTAAAAGGTCACGAATTCTACGATGAGTATTTTTTATAAACTGATTATTTCCATAATAAGTTTTTATGATTACAATGCGTTCTTGCGATAGTGGGGCTATGGTAAGACTTACAAATGACTCAACTTAGTGTATATGAAATTTCACTTGTAACAAAAGAAACACTGTGTAGTTGTAGTCATTTAAATTCTAAAGTCACTTTTGTAGAACTCTATATTTTTGTAAAACAAAGAATTATTTACTACAATATATTAACTATAGAACTCCTATATATAGGATAGGTTTCCGCGGTTAGCTATGTTTAAACAATTTAGTTCACG
The DNA here is from genome assembly GCA_036346155.1 of Sinelater perroti. NCBI lineage: Eukaryota > Metazoa > Arthropoda > Insecta > Coleoptera > Elateridae > Sinelater > Sinelater perroti. Next base: position 4,216,466 of record JARFIY010000355.1, on the reverse strand, counting down.
GGATGAACCGCGTCTATTTTCGTTTCTCCCATCCACAACCTAGCCAAATACCTTGCCAAGACTCTCCAACCTCTCACAGAGCAGGCATCATCCTACGTCCGAAACTCCTATCATTTCCTAGAAATAGTGAAAACTTTCCCTATACGCAAAGGTGACATCATGGTTAGCTTTGATGTCGTTTCTTTGTTTACAAACATCCCAATTCCTGATACCCTAGAGTTATTAAAGTCAACGTATAATGTAAATAACAATATCCTCTCCCTAATAAACCATAGCCTATCCAATACTTACATTACCTTCCAAAATAAATTTTACCGCCAAACTAATGGCGCTCCCATGGGTTCCCCACTTTCACCTGTCATTGCTAACCTTTTTATGACCGATTTTGAAACAAAAGCCCTTGCCTCCTTTCACCTTAAACCTACCTGCTGGATACGATATGTCGTTGACACTTTTGTTATCCGGTCTCATGGTCTCATGGACATGATACCCTTCCAGAATTCCTTTCCCACCTCAACCAAATCCACACCAATATCAAATTTACCATGGAAACTGAACATAACAATTCGCTTCCCTTTCTAGATACTCTCATAACAAGAAATCCTTCTAACGACAGCTTTTATTACATTGTTTACAGAAAACTCACTCACACTAACCGTTACCTAAATGCCAAATCCCATCACTACCCTGCCCAACTCCATTCGGTTGCAAAATCCCTCATAACCAGATCCATCAGACTTTCGTATACGAAAAATCGCCAAAGAGAAATTAAATCCATTGCCACCACCCTACTGCAAAAGGGATATTCCAACAAATCCTTAACCAATATAATCAAAAATATAAATAAAATCACTAACTCTCAATCCCAAAACCCTCCTGACCAACAAAAAGCATTCCTACCTTACATCAGAGGCATCACCGATAGAATAAGCCGCATACTAATACGGCAAAATATCCGCACGGTCTTTACGATCAACAACCAAATATCTGGGCTTATTCGCTCAGCAAAGGATCACTGCCCCAATGAATCCCAAGAAGTGTATGAAATACCTTGTGGAGATTGCCAAAGGACCTACATAGGTCAAACAAATCGGCAGATATCTAGCCGAATATACGAGCATTCTCTGGCCGTACGGAAAGGCGATAATGGTTCGGCACTTGCCAAACACAGCAAAGAAACAGGCCACTAAATTAATTTCTCTGGGACTAAAACCATTGCCCCCATTTCCCATTTTACCAGCAGAATAAATAGTACGTGAGGCAATTGAAATAGAAAAACGCCCACAGTGCCTCGACACAAGAGATGACAGCCAGCGTTTGCCTGTCATGTGGAAGTCCCTTATTGCTCCGCACCGCCAATTACGCAACACCCTTAATCATACAAACTTTTCCCAACCCAACGCATCTTCCGCCAAACAAACTTTCACTTCCAGCCCTATAAAAGATCAAGCAGGTCACACGAAACCTCAGTCTTATTCAAAGACTCACCTCTCCAAAAATTTTTATTAAACAAAACCTAAACAAAGGTAGAATACTCAACATTATATTTAAAAAACTACCAACTATTAGCATACCCAGCCATTATTTATGATGAAACTTAAAAACTGGCTACTTTGTGAAGAAAATGGAAGCATACGCTATTTCTCAAATCAAGAAAGAATAAAAATGCTATTTCTAGCTATCGACCTTTTATAAGCCAGATCAAAATTGTTTGGAAAAAGTAATTTATCCTCGGTCAAATGATTGCGAAATTACAAATATTGCTAGTCTTTCTGTTTGTATTTTGAAAGAAGCATTTACGTGCCATCAGCTGCAGAGAATTATTGAAAAAACAGAAAGAGGATACAAATGTAAGCAATATACAGTGGCTCAATCTTCAATGATTGTCGTAAATACAAAATCACGCATCTTAAAATTCCAGAATGTATAAAAGCTATTTTATCTTAACAGTTTGATAACAAAACATATGTTAAATTTAACATTAAAAAATAAAGTCCTCAGAATTGTAATAAAATTCCCTCATCGTCAGTGTATTACTGAATTCAGAGCTTGGTGCAACTACAATTTTAGAACATATTAACACATTGTGCAAGACAGATGCCGCAAATATCCGTTTTAAAAATGCGCTGTACACTTAACTACGGTTTACATTGAGCTTTTTGTGGAATGGTCTTGCTGACGAATGTTTATAGAAACGTGACTTCACTCAAAGTTAATGATCTATGATAAATATAAAGAGCAAACAGCTTTGCATTGTTCTCTGTTGCTTTACTTAATTTAGTTACAATTCAGATTTCAATCACCCATGACGAAAAGATGTATCCTTACAGAAAAAAATATCTTACAGAAGGTACAATTTTTTGGCGGATATATTATCTGCTGGTTTTCGATATCTCTGATAGTGACAGTAAAAATTACAGTTACTCTTCTATTATTAAAATTGATACAATAAAATTGTGTATTTTTTATCGAGTTACAGTGACAGAGAAAAGAAACATAAACAAAAGTGATGATGACAATGGCGCACTAAATTCAGAAAACAGTTAAAATATGAATTTTGCAAAAGCCCAGGTGTGATACAAATTACTTCTGACCCGACGAAAGTATCATACGTAACAGGCTTCTTTATTGTGGACATATTCTTTGATATGTTAGTGACGAAAAGAATCTATATTACTTACAAGAGCAAAAAAGTAGGTTTGTGTTTAAATGGTCGGATGTAGCAAAAATAATTTTTTCCAATAATTATTCTAATAGGACAAGTCACAAAAGACAAACCAAAGGATTCTTGGTCTACGGATCCATTTCTAGATACTCCTACTTATGAGCCGCAATGGATTTGAACAAATTTGGGGTGTTTACATTTTATTAACAATAAGCTTTTGCAACAATGGACTAACAAGCTTTTCCAAATCGAACTCTTTTTAGATTTTTTTAAATTGCAGATCGTTTATAAGCCACATCAACTTTCTTTAGACAAATTGATGATTTCTTGGATGGGCAGGCATCGTATGTGAAGATGTAACCCTAGAAAAGTATGTCTCACTTGTTCGTATGGTCAATAGAAGTACTTTAGGCTATATCTTGATTAAAAGTGCCACGTCTATCAAAAAAATTATTACAATTATGTATAAATTTCTGAAACTCTTCTTTTAAAACAAATTAGAGTATGTAAAACAATTAAAATACACATAGGCTTTTCTTAAAAAATAAAAAACAAATTACCCTAAATAGTGGCGAGATTTTATTCAGAAGAAAGGATGAAATTCTTCAATCCTATTGTTAATATGATTTTTACAGCTTACGATTCAACAGTGATCAATGTTCCACACAAAAATGAAGAAGTAATGGAATGTTTGTAAAGGCTGTTAATAGGACATATCAGTACTAGTCTTATTATTCTCTCTTGAGAGAAACAGTGGTTAAAGAAAGTTGCATTTTGGCTTATGAACTGTACACTTTCTTTTCGAATTTATCAAAACTAAACCCTACATCTAAAGAGAGAGAATTTCTGCTACAAGTGGCAAACAGATAAGTTGGAGACAGACTTAGACGCAGGACGCCCAGGAAAATCAACCCAAACCTTTCGTGTGGCTCTTATGGACCCTCCTGGGAGAGTTTCAAAGAATATGCGCACACGTGCTAGAGAAAACTGTTGGAAAAACGGGGTAAAAGAAAATATTCTGTTAGAAAGTGTCATGTTTGAGCCGCCTATAAAAAAAATGAAACTCGGTTCATCTGCAAGTTTTGCTTAGTGTCTCTTCATATGTGGAATTTTTTATACAAACATAAACAATTGTACTGCTGCAGTGCTTTATGAGTTCAGGTAAAGGCAAATACATGCGCAATTTAGTTCAAGACTTTTATCTAAATCAAAGTGATAGTAATAATGATTTAATGAGTTACATAAGACGATCACATTTGGCTAATTTGAAATTTTATAAGAATTTCTGTTATTCTGAAATTTTATGTGTATTATTTACTATGTAACATTATTGGGTGCAGTTTTGTTAAACTGCTACAATGTCTTATAAACGTATATCCAGTGTAAACTCCTTCACTGTCTATATAATTCTTATGCAAAGGATGTCACACATTTTATATATTAGACCTGTTATAATTTCGTTTATTAAAAGAAAAAAAAATAATCTGTGGCAAATAACGTATATTTTGTTAATTTTATTAACATTAAAATATAATTCTTTAGTATCCAGTAGATAGCACACTTAAGTTAATAAAAAAGGCCCAATAAAACAAAATAACAAAATATAAAAATAGCATATAAATCTGATTAATTTTAGAGACAAGTTTGTCAATATTATCGAAAAATAAAACAATAAATTGCAAAGATTACGAGCCTACTTGAAAAAATTAAAAATATGATTGTGTTGAAAGAGGGAACTACTTTAATAATCACATTTTGCAATAATAAGGAAATATTTATATACACATCTGTTGTAATAAAGTAGAACATAAAATAAGGATGCATACCCTTTAATATAAAAATGCTTTTAAGAAAAACCGCTAACAGATAAGCAGGTCGAGACATCCAATTTAACTCGAAAATGGCTTAATAACAAAAACAGGAAAAACAAACAAAAAATTTAGTATAAGAACACGCTACAGAATAGTATACGTTACACAAACTAAAATAAATGAAACTAATCGCACAAAGAACACAAAGAAATTGTAGAGGACTTTTTTATTATTTTTTATTACAGTATATTTTATATGCTTGCATAATTTGCAACAAAATAATTTAAAAACTGTTTTCATTAAAATTTTTGTGTAATAAATAAAACTTTAGATATAGAAATTTTGAATTAAAGTTTTAAAGTAATTAATAATTATTTGTGACATCGACGCTTTGTACTAATGAAATGGTAAGTACTTACTTATTTGTGTCTTCATTCGACCTTTCGTTGTCGAGATTGTCATATACCATTTATTTCTTCATATTAGTGCACCATGTTCTTGTTTCGCTCTAGATGGTAATTCTTCCCTGCAGATTTTTCTAATCTGCTGATTCCAAGATTGCTTAGGTCTACCTTTACATCTGTTTTCTAGGCGGCGAATCCTCCAGATATGCTTAGCTGCGAAAAAAATTGGATTTACATCCGCATAAGATTGTGTTAACTTAAGAACTAGATTATCATAAGCGCTGTGACTTTGCTGCTTACACTTTAGAGCAACTTAAAACGGATGATAATTTTGGGCCAAAAATGATCTTAGATGAAGCTCATTTCTCTTTAAATGGATATGTTAACAAACAAAATTGTCGTTTTTGGTATAAGAATAATCTACAGGAGATTCAGAAAAAGACCGTGCGCCCGCAAAAAGTCACTGAAATCATCGGACCATTTTTTTTTCCGAAACGAGGTAGGACATGCAATTACAGTGACTGGTGAGCGGTAGCGATGGATGTCAACAGATTTTTGTGGTCAAATTTAGATGAAATTGATTTGGACGATACTTGGTTCCAACAAGACGGTGCCACATGTCATACTGATAGTGTAACTATTGACGTATCGCAAAAAAGTTTGGTGATAATTTCAAAAAATACAACTGTTGGCTGGCCTCAAGGAAGTTGTAATATAACTCCTTTAGATTACTTTTTGTAGTTTTTTTGTGAAATTTATAGTATATGCAAACAAACCACAAACCCTTGATGTGCTAAGAGTGAACATTTAACGCTGCATTTGTGACATTCGACCTAAGTTATTGCACAGTCATCGAAGATTTGGTTTATTGAATTTGCTTGTGTGCACAAAGTCAAAGTGGACACTTAAATAATGTGTTATTTATTTAAAATATAATGTTATAGATTATGCTTGAAAACAATATATAAAAAGTTTGATTGTATTTCAAATAGTTTTCATTTTATTTCATTTTGAAATCACATCATTATTATTGAAAAATTATTTACATTATAAAATAGTTTTTCAGCATTCTAAATTATTAGTTTGTATTTATGAATTTTGAATTTTGTCAGCTATAGCAGTTAGCAACCTTAATATTCTGCAAAAATTTATTTAATTAGTTTATTACTAATTGTTCTAGTTATTCAAATAATTGCTGTTGAGAAATCGACAACTGTTTCAGTTTTATTGATTATTATTTTCTATAACTATTTGAGTAAGTAACAGTTTTTATTGTATTCAATCAGATCCTAACTTTCATTACTATTTTGATTACTGTCTTGACATAGCTTTTTCCGGATTAAGTGACTTATTTAGCTTTACCTTTGATTCTAATAATCTATGATCTGATCTGAATTAAAAACTATTTATTGGTTCCGTGTTTGTTATTAAATATATGTTAAAGTAAATTTATTTTTTATAGTTCTATTTGGAAAAATCTAGTTTCAGCCTGTCAGTGCGTTTTTTAAATAGCTTATTAGTTATTGTTAATTTCATACATATACTGCAAATCCAAAAATCCCACCAATATTTCTTCACGCGCCATAAATCACACAGCACTGACAGCAGATATCAAAAAATTAGTAACCGATAAATTTACAACCTTATGTAGTACAAACGTAACAAGAATAAATTTAACTAAAGGAATGATTACAAAACCGTAACAAAACACTTTAATGATAACAGCATTAAATATCACACTTTTCAAAATCAAAATAGTAAACCGCTCAATATCGTTATTAAAAACGTACGGCTATCGCTAACAACACCGAAAATATTTGACGAATTTAGCAAAGCAGTACCAGATGTTAAAGTAACACGTCTTCCAGCTAAAAAAATCAGCTCTTGCCAGTCTGTTCAGTGGACATAACTGACAAAGAAAATTTCAAAAAAATCTTTTCTCTAAAAAGCCTTAATAAACCAGTGTTATAGATTCCAAGGTTACGGTCACACAAAAAACCACCACATCAACAATGCAAATACGAAAAACAAATAGCAATAGTAACCAACTTAATACAAAATACGAAAAAAATTATTTTGTTTAGTCTAAACCCTTTATTAATAGACCAAACACGAATTTTTTCAGCAGCCAGATTCCACCCTAACAATACAAATCAATCTGGATGCTTCACTTGACACTCATATAACACTCAAAATCCTTCTTGATCTATTAACTCTTTATCTCCCCAAATTAAAATTTTTATTACTATCACAATCCTTCCCCTTATTCCTTAATGGGCCATAACTCACAGAAAGCCTTAAACAAACTAACAATTCTTAATTGGAACGCAAATGTATTTTAATCGAAAGATCTTGCGAGACGCAACATAGATATTGCATGTATCATAGAAATTCATATATCTGAAGCAGACACTTTTAAAATACCCGGATATCAAGTGCATAGTAAAGACAGAAACACCCGAATAGCAGCTGGCGGAGCAGTTATACTCATAAAAAAGACATTAACAATCTAACCCTATAACTAGTTGAAATTAAAATAAAATTTAACAAACAATACCTAACAATAATAAGCACTCACATTCAACCTAACAAAAATCTAGTAGAGAAAGACTTAAAAGTTATATTCAACAAAACGAAACTGCTCTTGATGATTGAAGATTCACACTCAAAAAATCAATTATGGGGATGTAGAGCAAACAATCCCAAGGGAATTAAAATAAAGGTCTTGTAACAGACTATTCCTTCCAGATAATAGCACATGAGTAATAAATACACTTACAACCTATATCGCAGCAATCATTGACCAGATATCACATTACAAAAGAATTTTGTTAAACCAACATACCAGAATGTAGTGGAAGAGCATGAGTCAGACCATTTGCCAAATGTAATGCAATTTATCAGCACTCCTCAAGTGATACAATCAATGCCAAGACTTATAAATGGGTTACTAAACTTCAGAATCTATCTTGGTCAACAATTGAAGTGTTCAGACAGCTAAAATAATAACAAAGACATAGATACCAAAATATATCCAAAAAAATAATAAACAGGGCGCATAAGGCAACACAAGCTATCAAAACCAACCAAAAACCAAAACAACATTATCTACCAAAAGAAAAAGCCAAATTAAGCGTGAATGGCGGAGAAACCAAAGTTCGGAGACAAAACGCCTACTAAACAACATAACATATAGTTTAAAAAGATTATTCGATGAGCTAGGAATCAATACATATAAAAAATATATCGAAAATCTCAAATAAGGCAACTTGAGAATGTGGAGGGCTATTAAACGTATATTAAAGTAACGCGAGAACATCCCGTCATTAATTGCAGATAACTCAATATTTGCTACAGACGAAGAGAAATTAACAGCCTTTGCAGCTCACTTGAAAAAAGTATTCACATCAAAAACTACCTGTATTCCAAGCCGCACAGCACACATAATCAATCTTATTAAATATAATCTGCCAGTGAGAGCGAACCGACTACTCCCACTAGGCCCAGCAAAATTAAAAACATAAATGACAATCTTCTCAAGAGAAAATCCCGTAGATATGATCTTATCACCAATTTAGTGCTAACACAGCTCACCAAAGAATCATCAGCCTACCTTGCAACAACCATCGACGCATACCTCCGACAAGGTTACTTCCCACAAGCATGGAGGCGCTCTCACATATTAGTATTTCTTAAGTGGGACAAGGACAAAAACAGACTAACAATTACAGCGTATCTCAGAGGAAATAGAAGAGGGATTTAAAGACAAAAGCTATACAGTAGCAGTTTTTCTTGACGTAGCCCAGTTCTTCGACAAAGTCTGGCTTAAAGGTTTAAAGCAAAATATTCAAACTCCGAATAGCCAACTATCTAAAAGCAATAGTCTTCTCTTTTCTAGATAACCAAACATTTAATGTACCCATCAACTCTACAATTTCCGAAACAAAAACCATCAAAGCAGGTGTCCCGCAAGGAAGTGTGCTAGGACTGCTGCTACTCAGCACATTTAAATTAGACGTTCCAACCACAGAGGCAACTATATCTCTTCATAAACAGGAAATCCTCACTAAAACCTAAATGTACCATCCTGATGTATAAATATTGTAATTGTAATTTATTATTGAACTAGCAAATAAATAACTAAAAAAAATTGAAAGTGCGAGGTGCGTTCCAATTTTTTTTCTCAACAGTGAGCGTAAGTAGATAGTTGTGGGTAATTTTAAAATTCGAGGAAAATAATTCTGAATTAGTAATAATGATAGCAGCACCGTACAAGGTACACAAATCAAATTACCTCCATTTTAGTGAGTGTGGTTTTGTATACTTCAAATGGCGATGTTTAGTGTTCAAGAACATCGAAATTTATCTTAAATTGAGTGAGACATGCGGTGAAGGCGTTAAGTATGTTAAAAATGTTTGTTTGTGGTTGCGAAAGTCTAAAGAAGATCGACAGATGTGTGACAATGAACTGAAGCAGCCTCGCCCATGAACCAGCCAGACCTAAACCATGATTGCGCGAGTGAAGTAATTTATTATGGAAGACCGTCGATTATGCGTGCGTGATATCACCTTGCATTTGAGATCTTTGTAGAATCTGTGGAGTCCATTTTGCATGATAGCCTAAAAATGCGGATAGTTTCTTCAAGGTGGGTTCCACGAATGCTGACCGATGAACACAAGGCTGTGCGGAGGCAAAGTCCAGTAAGATGACCCTCTTCGCTGATTTATTCAATGCGATTCTAGATTTTTTAGTTGAAAATTTATTCTGGCAATGGAAGTAATTATTCAAACTTAGATTCGCAGGCGATGATCTTAGCCCTAAGTGAAGAGGAACTACAACAAACGCCGAATAAACTAAACGAATCACGTCAAAAACCGGGCTAAAAATATAAACAAAACAACAATGATTAAAATGATAACCAATTTAGCATAGCAATCAGAAATCAAGGAAAAATGTATTCAGTAGAGGAACATATTCAGGCCAAATAATTTCATTCAAAGATAAACTTCCAATGGAAATAAATAAAAAAATCAAGCAACACTGATGATTTCTGGTCTCTAAAAGATATATGAAAGTTTATCTTCTTCCCCCTACCAAAAACAAAAGAAATATTTAATACTTGTATAATACCAACCTTATCGTACGGAGCCGAAAATTGGGTTTTAACAATTAAAGGTTTAAAAGTCTAAAAACAACGAAATATAAAATGATCAGAAGTATTCTTAAAATAAAACTAATATAATAAAGTAAAATTAACAGATATGAACTATGAATTTAAAACAACTAATAAAGTGTCATAAAGTTTAAAACTAAAATGGAATTGAGTAAGTCAAGCCTCCAGATCAAACACCAAAAGGTCCAAATTAGCTACTTTTTGAACATTAAGAAACCGAAACCGGAGAAGTTGAAACAAAAGGCGCTGGAAAGACGAAATAAAACAACTAGCTGAGGTAGATTGGGCTCGAAAAACAAAGGATAAAAATAAATGGAAAATTTTGAAGGAGACCTTTGCTCGTCAAGGTATCTAAAGGTATGATAATATAGATCTACAAAAAAATTTTTTTTGTGTCTAGGATTTTGGAAATAATTTTAGCTATATTAAATTTGAATCTGAATATAAAATCAGTTATTCTTTATTAGCTCTACTTTTTTAGATCAGTGTTTGTTAACCTGTAGTTCTTCATGAAATGTACAGTTTTAATTCCATTTTGTGCAGTTCTAAATTACATATATAAGGATTAGTTCCTATTGTCAGTCTGCCGGCCAGTTAGTTACAGAAAAATCCACCAGATAAAGTAAGCATACTGTAACTGAAGTGACCTTCAACGCTTCGATCGAGTTGAGGTTAGTTGTCGCCGTGCAGAGTAAGTCGAAGTTGGCCTCGCGTGATATGTGTTTCGGAAAGAGTTTTTATAAAGTTAACCTAAAACACACTGTGTTGTAGATTGTTGTATTTGTGTTGTTGAATAGAAATAAAATGAGTTCAAGTAGAAGAAGTTGTGTAACTCATCCTGATGTGTTTTGCTACATATGCGGAGAATACACATTAAAAGAAAACAGAAAAGCTGTTAGTGACTTTGTAAAGAGAGCTTATCTTAGATACTTTGGTGTTAGCTTGGTGATCAGGATAAAACCTGGGCACTGCATTAGGTCTGTGAAACTTGTACAGAACATTTACAAAAGTGGACTATCGAGAAGAGGAAAAGTCTGAAATTCAGCGTACCAATGGTTTGGAGAGAATCCCAAAAACACTTCGATGACTGTTATTTCTGCCTAGTAGATATTATTAGAATCAATCGAAACAACCGTAGCAAGTGGACTTATCCTGATTTAGTCTCTGCAAGACGCACGGTCTCTCACTCAAAGGAAGTGCAACTCCCAATGTTTCACCAGCTACCAGAGCTCTGTGTGGATGAGTATTGTCTCTCTGATCACCCTTCTGATACTAATAGGTGACAGTAACTATGAGGGGATGCCTTCAATTCCACAACGTTCCAACCAGGATGAGTTAAGTGACCTCACCACGGATCTCAACCTGTCAAAAGAAGATTCTGAATTACTTGCTTCCAGGTTGCACGACAAACATTTACTAAAACAAGGAATCAAAATTACCTTTTACCGTACAAGGAAAAATGGTCTCCTACCTTTCTTCTCTCAAGAAAACAATATTGTATTTTGTCACGACATTAGAGCACTCCTGTAAAAATGGGTCTTCCTAAATATTATTATTTACAAGAAGATTTTTGCTTAAGCGAAGTTTGTAATCTATCTTTCTACACAATGGGAACAAATATAGTTTAATACCAATTGCACACTCAACGAAAATAAAAAAAGAATATAAAACCCATAGCTTTGTTCTTAGAGAAGATAACGTATCACGACCATCAATGGGTGATTCATGTGGACTGAAAAATGGTTAACTTTCTCCTTGGACAGCAAAGGGGCTACACCAAATATCCTTGCTTCTTGTGTCTCTGAGATAGCAGAGACAAAACACCACTAGGTTAGAAAGAGTAGCTTAAGAGAGAAAACATGGACGTTCAGGAAAAGAATGTTATTAATGACTCCCTAGACGAACGAGAGAAAATATCTTTCCTCACTGCATATCAAGTTGGGCTTTATGAAGCAGTTTGTAAAGGCTCTTGATAAGAACGGATTGTGTTTTGCATATATAGGGGAGAAAATGTCTCAGTTAATACGGAAAAAATTAAAGCAGAAATATTTGACGGCCCACAAATAAGACAACTCGTTAAAGATTCTGCCTTCGTAAATTTGATGAATGAGGCTGAGCGAAAAGTCTGGACTTCATTTGTTGCAGTTGTAGAAATTCTCTGGGAAAACGTAAAGCTTAAAATTATGTTGAACTAGAAAACAAGATGCTTAACAGTTTCAAATCCCTTGGGTGCAACATGAGTATTAAGGTGCACTATTTACACAGCCACTTAGACTGTTTTCTTGAAAATTTAGGAGACATGAGTGACGAACAAGGTGAAAGATTTCTCCAGGATCTTAAAACCATGGAGCACCGCTACCAAGGAAGATAGGGTACGCACATGATAGCAGATTACTGCTAGAGTTTAAAAAGGGACTGTTCCAAAATACATTCAAGAATGTCACGGAAAAGAACCTTTCGGAGTGTTCAGTGACTATAGTTGGTTTCATCAATGACTTTTATCCTCTATCTTTGTATACTATTATATATAATATAGTATAATATAGTATCTAATTATATATTTGTACAATATAATAATAAAATTTTCGCGTTTAGTTTTTTTATTTCATCCATGGATTTAACTTAAAATAGTGTAACGTATATTTCACTAAAATGTTATATCTTATAAATTTGAGTTGATAGGCAAAAACTAATGCCATATTTGAATTTAGGGCATTAAATTCATATGAAATCAGCTCCCAATGCCCCGGCACCAAAACTGCTGTTGGCCTGTGTAATCTTGTTTATAAAATTTGTGTTTCCTTGCTGTTTCATTGTTTAGAATTGTCTGGGCTGGTCCTATAATTATTTTTCGTATAGGCAGATATCTAATTTTTTGTGCTTTTCTGTAGTTTTGTTATTTTTATAGTTTTCTGTATCGTTTCCTTGCATGGAGATTGTGTATCACATGTAGAATTAGTATTTTTGGTCTTAGTGCACGATTGGATATCCCTGGTCACACTTTACGTACTGTAAGGGTCTACGATACTGAGATTTTGTAGTACTTAAATTGTGATAGGGAGTAGATTAAATTATTATCTTTTTTCTGTGTGGAAATGAAACCTTTTTATTCATTTTTAATCATTTGAGTAGAAAGTTTATTGCATAAATTTAATTATTGTTCTGATTTTTTTTCTATGTTTATTTAAAACATTGACAACGGTTCTTCTATTATTCTGCTTTTTTATAGTATACATGTTTTTAACTTTTTATATAGTCAACAGTTAATGGTTTATGTTCAATTATTTTCTCATGTTTTTGTTTTTCAGAGCCTCACGCTGTTCTTGGCAAGTAATTTATTTGGTGTAGTAATAACTTTTTTGTATTTGTTGACTAAAGTTACAACAGATTTTAGTATATCAAATAACGTGATTAGGACTTTTCCACTGAAGAGATTGATAATTTTATTTTTAGACTTACTGGCGCATCTCCAAAGTGTGAATCTGTAAGTCCTTATTGGTTGTATTGCAATGATTGGACGACTATTAATACAGTATCCCTATCGTTTATGTTTATTTAATTTTACTATAGTCCAATCCTAATTTGACGTATTATTGGCTTGTCCCAAAAGTCCTGACTCGCTATAAAAAATTTAAGTTTTATGCATTTTTTGTTTCTTCGTGCTTATAGTGTTGTAACAACCTTCATCTTTGTATTCGAAATAAGTTGGTAAAAAAGTGAGCTTTGAGTTTTGATCCGTTATTGTTGGCAATGAGAACTTTTAGTAAGACCATTCAGAACCAACTCAAAATGAAGCACTCCTTCAGAGTTCCACCAAATCATGACTTTCTTGCCGAGACGATCTTTAGGCGGAACTAACGGAGGACTTTTGGAACCCACTTCTTCTGTTAATTGTGATCGATGAAAAAGACCTGTTTCTTATTCGGCGTCACAATTTGCTTCCAAAATCGATTGTTCAGTGGATTTTGGGCAATTGGCGGCAATACTTGACTCTTTGTCGGCTTGTGCTTAGGTGAATTCGTGCGGATCTTGGCGGGGCTTCTTGTGAACAAAATCAAGTTGCTGAAGATGCCAATAAATCGTTGATTTGCCAACTCCAAGTTTAGCGTCCAGATCTCAAGTGCTTGATGAAGGTTGGGCGTCCAAAGCAGCTTGCACGTCACCATCATCCTAATTTAATACCCTGTCGGAACAAGACAAATCGTCAAAGGTAACATCATTGGATTCAAAGCGCTTGTATCATGTTGAAACATTTGACTGACTAACAGTTCCTTTATCTTCAGCATCGTAAATCTCTTTTACGGCATCTTTTGTTGAAAGTTTACGTTTTTTTAGCAAGAACGGATCAAAATTCGAACTCATCTGGAATACAAAAATAATGGTTGTTACAAATCTATAATCACTAAGAAACAAAAAAAGTGCATAAGAATTAGATTTTTTGCAGCTGAGTCATTATTATTGTTTAATGGAGGGAACTGATCTTGATACTGTTGTTATTGAAACTGTATTTGTGATTAAAGTGCTTGTGTTTGTTAAGGTTATGAGCCAACATTCATATTCGTTTGTGGTGGAAAGATACGCTAGCTCATTGTTTAGAAAGCCGAATGTAGTTATTTCTAAAGCACTTTGTTAATGGTATTCATTCACAAGATTTGGCAAATTGGAAATTCAGTACTTTTTTATTATACACAGTTTAAATATGTTTGTGTTTTTAATTATTTAAACAATTTTTAAACTGAGGTGTTATGTGTTGAATAAATAAAAACATTTTTCCATGTTATTTTGTTATATAAAATAAAAATATGTAGCATTGCTTTTTTTCTATTTTAAACGTTTAGGTAGGACAGATAATTTAGCGGAGTTCGCATGCCATACAATTATGTGATGTAATATTTCTAGATGTCGCGTTGTTAGTTTTCATTTTATTTTTTATTTTATTTTTGGGGATGTTGCGTTTATTAACAAACATAAACTTCATAATTGCTGCCATGTACAACTGTAACGCCAGCACTGCATATTAAGCGCGGCGTTGGCGCAGCGACGATTTTTGCGACGTCAAACGAAAGTGGGCTGGCCTTTGTAAGAAATATTAATGGATCTCGCCGAGGCAAACAAAAAAAATCCGCGCGAAAGTTGAAGCATCTAAATTACAGTTGCTGCGAATTCTTTAATGTTCGCTTTTATCGCTTAATAACTCAAAATTTGCCGGATCCGTGGGATCGGAAAGCATCAGGCAAACAAAAAGTTCGCCAAGTATGTAAATATAGATTTTGAATTTCGTTCTGCTTCACAGGGCATCCACCCTTATGAATTTTAGGACCGCCATAACTTCTGACGTAGCAAGCCCGTCGGTATCCTGGGACTGCCGAAGCACCTTCATCATGGTCGCTTTTATGCCCGCGCTCGTTATAAAAAAATAGCCGCCGGAACGAGCTATTTAAAAGTGTTCGAAATTAAACGCAAACGGGGTTATTCATAAAGGCGCCGAGTTACCTATACTATTATTTTGCTTCAACTGGACAATTGTCAAGGGGAGTTGTGTGAAAAATACCCTAATGTATTGTTAACTGTAAGCCATAATTAGTGACCGTAGTCAGTTTAATCACATCATCGGGTACACGTTTATAGTTATTTATGGATAATTTACTTTGCTTTAATGAGAGGACACAGGAGATTATTATACGGATGATTACAACATGCTATTTGTTTGAATTTAAACGTTGTAATTTGTACTTTGTAAGAAATAAACCACATTAACGTCATTTATAGATCGTAAATCAGTGTGTCATTAAATAAACCTGTATTTTAAATAAATAACAATGCTAACGCTTTTAAAAATGAAAGTCTTGCTTCCGATTGCAGTAACTAATATGAAAATTTACATAACTTTTGCGTTTATTCCTGAAAAGTGAACATTAATTAACTTAGACATTAAAAACTTTGTCCTACATTATGTTAAGTGTAACGGATGTACTTATTTTGCCAATTTTCAAATTTTTTTACTATTATCTCATCACGGTAAAATTTCGAGAAACTTTCAATAAAATTTTTTTGCCTAAAATATGTCGTTATTTCGTTATATATGTCTATATTTTTTATTTTATTATATAAATGTTATATCTAGAAGAAAATCTGATCTTAACTAACTTGCTTGAACATTTCTGACAGTCTTGACATGTTTCTTACATCGCAACACCACGTTCCTTTTTTTAAACCAATTTTATTTTAGAAATTGGTAATATGCAAATCTGCGGGTATATAAGATAGCAAAGAAGATTAATTTAAATTAAATTAGGTCAATTTCTTGTCATTCGTTACGCCATGATAATGCACAAATGTTGCGAATAGTTTTTGTTACGTTTGTAAAAAATTAATAATTCAGGAGAATATAAGCAAAATATTACACCATCAG